>CM041793.1:22961923-23384423 GCA_023376895.1 Aspiorhynchus laticeps | reverse complement strand
AAAAATATTAAAAATAAAAAAAGTCTGTGCCTATCATATACTACACGATTTTCTATAAATCTGTCAATTCTGACTGTCCAAAATCTCCACTGTCGACTCGTCCAGACCATAAATCCAGGCAAAAATCTGAGCAAAAGTTGTGTGCCATATTCCAACTTTAACTAAATAAGTAATTCTTGAAGAATTCAATCCACAGACATGCAGGCTTGTCAATGTAAGAGAGATTTCTTCAAGACTGGAGGCACTGCTTTGTCCCCCTTCCTCCTCTACGGACTAATAGGTTCAATGCCACGACCCCATCACCAGAGGAGCGTGACATGAGGGTAGGAGCGACTACAGGGGTCTGGCACAAACACAGAAGCCACAGGGTCAGTGAGCTGACAGCAGTAAAGCCACAGTGAAGTCTTTACCTGATGAGTCAAAACTGACAGACATGCTAAGTGGGCGCATTACTGTGAGAAAGAGGCAAAGGTTATGGATGAAGAGAGAGGGAGGAGAAGATAAATAAAGCCATGGGTTAAAACAAGGCATTAAATGTAAATGCATTTAATGTTCGATATAAAGAATGCTGCTCTGTAACTCCATTAATAATCAGGAACACAATTCAACATCTATGCAGCCAAACAACATCTTTTAGGATCAAGAAAGAATAAATGTTATTTTTATCATTTCATACTGATCAACCACTATACAGCACATGTAAAGGTGACAAAGCTACAGTACAATTCACATTACACATTACAGCAAAATACCACCATGAGACCAAATCTCAGGGCAAATCCACTATTAAGACTATGTACCTTCTCTATAACCTGGCATTGATGTACAGTACAAGAATCAAATGGGGTGTTACAATGTGGACGTATGTTTTTAAAAACATACAGTATCAATCCAAGGTGAGAATTGTAATTAGAGATTTACAGCTATAAATAAAATGGGCGGATGCAGAGTTAGAGACACAAGGCTGTACAACAGACACTGTTAGTGAACAAATGGTTGCGTGTAGCACAAGCAGCCATGCATGAGACTGACACACTGTCACACATCTGCACTGCTGTCTGACATGACCTGAGGTCAATCTCTAACACATCGACAAATACTCACCTTCTTCCACATGACTGATATACTACTTGATATATAGGTTAACTAACACAACATGGAGCTGGCTTTGAGTGTAAATACAAGCTATTTGAAAGAAACAATGTATACTGAATATGAATAGAATGCGTTTGGAAAAATATTTGTACACAGAATAACAAACATATAGACAAGTTTTCTATGCAGCACTAAAGAATAAACACTAGCAGTCAAAAACTTGGACATACTTGAACAATTTGGTTAAATTTGATTAAAATGTTTATCAAGATCTTAAAAACATTTTGATTATGTGAAAATGTTTGCGCTTAATCTTTTATACATTTATTTTTACAAATAATATAATAATAATAATACTTATTATTATTATTATTAGTAGTAGTAGTAGTAGTAGTAGTAGTAGTAGTAGTAGTAGTATAAACAATTGATATATTATAATTATGTGCAATATTTTCCACATTTAAAACTTAACTTTTGATTATGCATAAATGTTTATGCATATATTTAATCTTTAAAAAAAGTGCCTAAATAAGATTTAAAAAATATATATATATTATTATTAATAAAATGTGTTATTAAGTTTTATTACAATTATACAATGAGAACCAAAAGTATGTGTATTTTTATAATAATATTTGAATTATAATATATATATATATATATATATATACACACACACACACATACTGTGTATATATATATATAATAATAATTTTATATATACATATACATATATACAGTATATATACATAGTATATATATATATATATATCAACATTTTTGGTCACAAACGCAATTCCCGTAAATCAACGTGTGTTATTTCATAGTTATTATAACTATATTATTATTGTAAAACTGGTAAAATTAGAAGAAAAATAAATGAGTACATTTTCCTAAATTTTTGACTGGTAGTGTATATACTGTATATTGCCAGACTGAACAAAAAATATATACATATTTTGATATTTGCCCAGCTTAGGTTTTTAGGTAAATTATGTGCATGAATGAATAAGAGTATGTGTGCTTATGAGAGCAAGTGTGATAAAGTGCACTAACCGAGTCGACTTCTACGAATCATATCAGGTGAGACGGGCCTGAGCTTTCTCTCCGACCGGATCTCTTCCAGGATACGTTCATGAAGACAGGGAAGTCTTGGAGGATGAGGCTTTAGCTTACGAGAAGAAACCTTACAGCACACGCATGCACAATCATTAACAGGTTTGAGTTAATGGGTGACATTTGTATTAATTGATCTGTATCATTTTAAAGATACTCCAGCTCACATATGACCACATGTAAGCGTGTTTGTGTATGCTCACAGGATTCAGTGGAGGTCTGGAGCGAATGAACTCCAGTATGATCTCGTGAGCGCTCTTCTTTAACCTCGGAGGAATGTCACCATTGACCTACAGCAGAAAGAAGGCACAGCAGGGGTCACTGATGTTGTCAGTGAGTGAACTACAACCTAAAGTTTGTGTCATTTGAAACAATGCACAGGATGCATTTCAAACATGTGTCCTGTCTAAAGAATGCATCAAAATAATATCAATGACAGCTATTGTCTATGTCAATGCATTGATTAGAGGCAAAGGTGTGGTAGGTGAACAAAAACTGACCTATTACCTCACTCAATTCAAACTGGCCTATCATGTAAGGTGTTGACTCTGACGTGGCATCTCTATGAAAGTTTTGCAACCTTATATGTCTATTTCTAAACCGTAACCTCAAGCAATCTTGATTTACTGTCTTCAGTGTCATTCACTTGATCCAGTTCAACCCTATAAATCCTTTTTCTACCCTGCAGCTTCAGAAATAAGCCTGCTTGATTCCTGATAAGCAAAGTAAACATTGTTGTGGTTTATGATCTCTGCAACAAACAGCAATAAAGCTAAATTGCAATGTGAATTGCAATGTTGGTACAAAGGGAAAAATGACTCATGCTTGTTTGTTCATGGAGAAATTCAAAAATAGATTTTGATTATAGATGCTGACATGACCCAGGATTCATTTATACATGTGCACGCTCACCATGACTTTGCGAAGTTTGTAGCGTTTGGAGCGGATGTCATCCATGAGCATCTCATAAGGCGTGAACTGGAACTCGATGGGTAGAGGGTTATACTGACGCTCCTGGACCTTCGTCAGCTTCACACCGTGTCTCAGGTCCCTCATCACCTGCACCCAAAACCGTGCCTGTGGAAAATATACACAACACATAGTTAGCCATGTCTTATGACTGTCCTGAACCAACAGTGTTCATGGGGAATGGGCTTGTCAAACTGCTCTCACCCAGTCAGCGTTCTGCAGCTCATTCAGGTCTCTGGCGGCCTCCTCTGTTTCTCCTTCCATCTTACGCAAATTCTGAAAAAAATAAAGAAAAAGATTAGTATTAAGTCTTGGACCAGAGGCTGTTAAGATCCTGCAGAAGGTCCATAAACAGACATTATAAATAGGTAAACAATATCTGTCTATCTATAACATGGCATTTCTTTGGTGTTGGAAATGTAAAATGACATAGATTGTCCTCAGTCTGGGGTCAAATAAGAAAAAGTCATTGGGTCTCATTCACTAATAATTGCGTACGTTTTTCGTATTTATACGCACATTTGAACTTCTCACGAAGACTTTCCGCCTAATTCACAACACGAGCGTACGCACATGAATTTGTTCTTACCTCGTTCTTATGTTAGTGAATTTGGAGTAATTCTAAATGCGCGGCCGCGTGCACGAGGTTAGTCATTTGCATAAAACACGCCCAAATTATCTCCATATAAGGGCTTTCCGCATTTATACAGAGCAAACGCGCTCTCGTCAGATCTTTGAGCATTCAAGTGTCAATTCTCACCAGTTCAAACACAAAAAAACACTTTCATACAGACCCAGACAACAGATCTCTCGGGAGCCAGCTCTACATACGGCTTATTCAGAGAAACCTCGCAGCTGAACAAAACGCAACTTTTCCTACACTTTCACTATATGATGAAATTTATGATGACAAGATTAAATTGTATTATTAAATAAATTTGTTATATAATTTTGTATATGGATTATATAACACAATTATTTAGTAAACATGCTTTAATATAATCATAGTCGTATTTAGATGAAATATAATATCTTATAAGGCCGTGCACAGTAAGTGCTTTCTGCGTACGTGTGGTTTCAGTTGTTCCTATAATTTTTCGTAAATGTAGAATAAATTTTAGTACGAAATTTTTGGTGAATCGTGATTTGTTCTTAAAATCATTCGTACGCACATTTCATGCACAAATTAGTGCGTACGCATGCTTAGTGAATGAGACCCAATGTCTCTTTATCCATCGTGGGTTTGGCTTGTGTGTAAATAGATTCACTCTCATGTGACAGAGTCCCAGTAAGCATGCCAATATTAAGGCTTGATCAATATGCAGCTAATGCAGTCTTTAACTAGTCTGCACTACAGCCACACCCACTGATCCACTAGCAAAAGGTCATTTCCACACAGGGTTGAAGTTGGGACAACGGCATATATGACAGACACAATAGTTGTTTCACCTGCACTGGTTAATTGACAAATTACAAAACGTGTTCAGTAAACGTCAACCGTTAATATATTCCCATCTTGTTTGTTTTGAGTGGTTTGACATTTATGGCAAAAATAAATAAGATTTACCATCACAGGACAAATGAAATTGTGTATGATTAAATTAGGATTTTTTTTTTCAGCATAGCCTTCGAATTATGTAAGTCGGGCTTATGGTCAGAACAATAAATCATTCTTTTGCTGCTGCCTGGATTGCTTATTAAATCCCTTTAGTGAGCTTGCAGTCTCCCTCGGAAGAACTCAAAGTGAAGCAGAGACGTGTCCCCTCGTTAACCTGCCCTGACGTAGATTTAGCATGAATGAACAGAAACACACAAACAGAGCTAATAATGTCTGAACAGAAAGAGTCTGATCTCTCAAAGCAAACACAACTGTGCTGCATCACACAACACAAGCCAAAAAGGAACATTTTATTCATGCATAAGAAAAAAAAAAAGAAACAGACACGAAAAAAAAAAAACACTGTAGACTCTGCCTTCTGATTCTGCCTTTTTTTCCTGCCCCTTTTCACTCGCTCTCTGCACTCCTGTCCTCTAAAGCAGGGGTGATTACTTAATCCACATTTTGGAAAAGTGCTATGCTGCAGTGTTAGGTTCCAACTTTGACCTAACAAACCTGTCAGTAATATTCAACTGAGCAGTTGATTTAGGCTGCATCCTAATTCTCATACTTCTATTACTCGCAAGTACTTTGCTAATTTTTTTCACACTTTTATTCTAAAATGTGAAAATTTGTATTTATTTAGAATGTGCAGGTGTAACAGGACTAAATGCTGGTTCAGGACTGAGCAGACCTGTTCTGAGACCCATGACAGCTGCTCCTATTTCTCCCACCAACATGTGACCTCCACCCAGTGCCACTTGGTGCTGCAGGATTAGGTCTCCTTTTTAAAAGGAGGAGGAGCTACATTATAGAAAGCAGGTTAAAGCAAACTAACGCCTCTGAGAGAAAGAACGCATTCAATGGGATAATGCTCATTTTACATGGTGTTCACATGCCACATGATTACATGTTACAGTTTAAACAGCCACGCTCTGTACTAAAGAGGGCTAAACATGTCTGTCTGACTAGGCCGATCACAGATCAATCCCCTTAAAACAGCTTCTTACGAACCTTGTCAAGTTTAGGATTACACAACTCAAGCAAATAAGAGCATTTCACAAATTTTTGATGAATTCTGATCAGGGATAGTGTTTTTCAAAGCAGTAATAAAATAGTGTAATATCTATATATAATACATAATATATTATTAATTTCAAATGCAGATTTTGGACTTGTTGCTTTATATAAAAAAAAATGTGTCTCTGTCCCACTAAGTAGTTGATGCTGTTTAACAATGAAATGTCTTCAAGTATTGTCAGGTAAAGCTGTTAATAATTGACAACTGAAATGTCAGAACGAATCTCTTCTAAAGAAAAAAAAAAAAGTTTCTGCATGACTTGATGGGAACATTCAATCTCTGTGTGGTGTTCAAGACATGCATTCAATGGAAGATATGAGGGCCATGTTATATGCAAATATTGTTTTTAAGAGTTAAAGAGTGATAGCATCTCAATCCTGCAGATGGTGCACAACACAACATTACCATGGCATAAGGAGCAATTACACTTCATAATAATGTTTGTTAATAAATTATTGGAACACTTTTTGATAGTTATCCCAATAATACAGTAAGTGGCTCAACTTAACAAGCTATAGAAAAGATATAAAAATGACTTAAGTTGAGAGAAGTGGAAAAAAATATACAGAAACTTATAATTCATCCTTAACGTCTTAACGTGTACAAAAAGTACACCTTTGTACCACATTTAACCCTAAAGAATGCATATTAGTAACTTAAAAGGTTTTCATTAGTACCTACATTTTTGAAAGAACAAAATATATTTTGGAAAAGGCACACTACTGACACTTTTGTGTACAAACATTAGGGCTGTGCGATATGACGATATATATATCGGATGGACGAAATAAAAAGTCTATCTTTTCATATTATGCTCTATTGTTTATTTCGTGGTGTCGCAAAATACATTGTTTACGGTAATACTTTTTCATAATTTGGATGACTGCGATCTTTACACGCCACCATGGGGCGTGAAGGGGAGACAGAAGCAGGTGGCTCCGAGCAGGAGATAGTGATGGGAAGCTCAGATCATTTTACTGACTCGGACCTTTGAGTCTCGTTCAGCAAAATGAACGAATCTTTTTTCGAGTCATTTCGTTCATTTTAGCTAAATATACTGTAATTAAAATGTTACATGCTACTTCCCTAACACATCTACTACTTATGCAAACGTTGATCAAACTACAAACAATACAAAACTATAATGCTATAAGAAACAGAAAAAAAAAATCATTGTTTACCTGGGTCTTTAGTCTATGATTAGCTCACCTCACCTCTTATCTGACAATTCTTCGGTTTTGAGTTGTTCGTTCATCACGTGACAGCCTCATACGCTAAACATATGCAGTCAGAGCCGGAAAGAGAATTGATTAGTTCATCTATCGAGTCTTCGGGTTTGAGTCGTTCGTTCATCACGTGACAGCCTCATACGCTAAACATACAGGTGCATCTCAATAAATTAGAATGTCGTGGAAAAGTTCATTTATTATTAACTCGTGTATTAAATAAATTCAATGCACACAGACTGAAGTAGTTTAAGTCTTTGGTTATTTTAATTGTGATGATTTAGGCTCACATTTAACAAAAACCCACCAATTCACTATCTCAACAAATTAGAATACTTCATAAGACCAATAAAAAATACATTTTTAGTGAATTGTTGGCCTTCTGGAAAGTATGTTCATTTACTGTATATGTACTCAATACTTGGTAGGGGCTCATTTTGCTTTAATTACTGCCTCAATTCGGCGTGGCATGGAGGTGATCAGTTTGTGGCACTGCTGAGGTGGTATGGAAGCCCAGGTTTCTTTGACCGTGGCCTTCAGGTCATCTGCATTGTTGGGTCTGGTGTCTCTCATCTTCCTCTTGACAATACCCCATAGATTCTCTATGGGGTTCAGGTCAGGCGAGTTTGCTGGCCAATCAAGCACAGTAACACCATGGTCATTGAACCAGCTTTTGGTACCTTTGGCAGTGTGGGCAGGTGCCAAGTCCTGCTGGAAAATGAAATCAGCATCTCCATAAAGCTTGTTAGCAGATGGAAGCATGAAGTGCTCTAAAATTTCCTGGTAGATGGCTGCGTTGACTGTGGACTCAGAAAATACAGTGGACCACCAATACCAGCAGATGACATGGCAGCACAAATCATCACTGACAGTGGAAACTTCACACTGGACTTCAAGCAACATGGATTCTGTGCCTCTCCACTCTTCCTCCAGACTCTGGGACCTTGATTTCCAAATGAAATGCAAAATTTACTTTCGTCTGAAAAGGACTTTGGACCACTGAGCAACAGTCCAGTTCTTTTTCTCCACAGCCCAGGTAAGATGCTTCTGACATTGTCTCTGGTTCAGAAGTGGCTTGGTAGCCCTTTTCCTGAAGACGTCGGAGCGTGGTGACTCTTGATGCACTGACTCCAGCTTCAGTCCACTCATTGTGAAGCTCTCCCAAGTGTTTGAATCAGCTTTGCTTGACTGTATTCTCAAGCTTGCAGTCATCCCTGTTGCTTGTGCACCTTTTCCTACCCAAATTCTTCCTTCCAGTCAACTTTGCATGTAATATGCTTTGATACAGCACTCTGTAAACAGCCACACCTTTCAGTAATGACCCTCTGTGACTTACCCTCTTTATGGAGGGTGTCAATATTCGTCTTCTGGATCATTGCCAAGTCAGCAGCCTTCTACATTATTGTGGTTTCAAAGAACAAGAGATACCCAGAATTTATGCTGTATGGATGGTCATTTATTGAAACTCAAATGTAAATATTCTAATATTTTGAGATACTGATTTTTTACTTTCATTAGCTGTAAGCTCTAATCATCAAAATTAAAACAAAAAAAACTTTTGAAATGTTTTACTTTACATGTAATGAATCTAAAATATATGAAAGTTTCACTTTTTTAAATAAGTTACAAGAAAAAATGAACTTTTTCACGACATTCTAATTTATTGAGATGCACCTGTATGCAGTCAGAGCCAGAAAGAGAATTGATTAGTTCATCTATCGAGTCTTCGGGTTTGAGTCGTTCATTCTTTTGTCATGTGACGTGACAGCATTGGATAGAGAAATTAGTTAATTCACAACCTTCTTTACAAACGGCTGCATAGTTATTATTATTATTATTTACTCTTACAATTACGTGATGCGTTTCTGGTCTCAAATTGTAGCTTTTTATTTCTTACAGTTTATTAATGTGTGAATTTCTGTCATGATGGTTATTTTCCATAACACTGAATGTGGTAACAAAGGTAATAAACTAAAGAGTTGGTTATAATTATTATTATTAAGTCTTTTCCCCTCAGACTGCATAGGTTTAGCTTGTGGGGCTGTCACGTGATGAATGAACAACTCGAAAAACCCGAAGACTCAAAACAGGTGAACTAATTCAATGCAGAACCTATAGGATGTTGCGCATGCGCGACTGAACGAATCACTCCCCGAGACGACTCGTTCTTCCCGAGTCACATTAAAGATTCGTTCAAAATGAACGAATCGTTCAAGAACGGCATCACTAGCAGGAGAACGACCAGCCAGGAAAAAACGAGGGACTACATCTGTAGCATGGACACGCGTTTTTAAGCACTGCAGTTTTAAAACGACCGATTTTACCCGTTGAAACAAACAACAGAGCTATATGCGCCGTCTCTGTTTCTGTGTGAGAGGAGCACGCATTTTTTGCCGCTTTATTGCTTTGAACGATTACATAAACACACTTATATGTGTAAGAATCCCCATCTTTGCAAGTATCCTCATAAACACAGTGATTTAGGTCTTAAGAGAGAGTAAACAGCTGAAAAAAAAACACATATAAAACAGTATATTGGATCCGGACTTCGGTCTTAAAGGGGAAGCTGTCCAATATTCGTCCTGTCTGCCATTAATCAAACAACAGAAAATCTCTCACTGCTCTTGACTATATCACTTTTGTAACTTTAATAAGAATAAATTAAAATAATAATAATAATGATGAATTTATATATAGCCTATGTATAGAATCTATACATAATACACGTTAATTATATCTATCTAATTAACACAGTGAAGACTAATTAATTTACACAATGTATGTAGCGTTTCTTATTTATGTAGGTTTTTGTCCTATTGCTTGCAATTAGTTTCTTATCCTTATTTCATCACTGACTGTTTATCTTCAGTGAGCTTGAGTTTTTATTTTTATTTTGTCTCTTTTATCCAATTCAATTTAATTTCACTTTACTGTTGGGATTTCTTTCAAAAATTGTTTTGCATCCAATAGCATTTACTGTCTAACATTAATCACATCAATACACATTACACAATACACTACACACACACACACGTTCGTACATGCCTTTTTTGTTTTATATTGTATTTTTTATATTGTATTATATTTCTATTAGTTTGATATTGACATTGGTGACAAAGATTATGAAAATTCTATGGTATCAAAGATTTAATATCATTAAAACATTTTTTTTTTTTAAATATATAGTGATATATATCGTTATCGTGATATAGAATTAGGCATAACGTGATATAAGATTTTGGTCATATCGCCCACCCCTAACAAACATTATTATATACCCATACCTCAGAAATTATATATTGCTTAATTGTGTAGTTGTATAATTAGAGGGGATTATAGAAGGATCTAAAATCTCTTAAATGCTAAAGAGAGATAACAGATCTTTGTAGATCATGTGAATGTAAAAATGTAAATGTGAATGTCTAAGAAAGAGTCCTGTAGGGAAAAAAAACATACAAGTACAAGATTTACAGTCCTAAAGCCTGATGAAGCAAGTGTATGACAATGTGTTGGGTAATAAAGCACTGGTTTCAATCCACCTCCACAGTCCACAGCCTATTTATGAGTCACTTGTGCTGTCAGCCCACTAACTCTATTCAAGCTGATAAACACAAACAGTGTCATGCTTTCAGTACTGTACATGCATACAGCTGTTTTGATTTTTTTTACCCTGTCAATATCTTTGTAATATGCTGACTCTAAATTTTTGTGTCATATGAGGGTCATTACCTCTTTGGCACTCTTGATCTTCTCCAGGAAGGTGCGTAGCTCCTTGGTCTCTGCGTACAGGGCTCGACATACGGCCTGGTAGTGGTTGGGAGCATCTGATGGGCTGGGAAGGTGAGATGTGCACAGCTGAAGAGGAGAAAACGGTGAGACATACATCACAGCATTAAAGCATAAGTTTTTGTCAGCACAACCTTTTTGACCTAAAATATTTTCAATTAACAATCAATCATTGCACACCTGCAGGTAACAGATAGATGCTTAGGAGAAAAAGACAAAAAAAAACTAAAAAACAAAAGAAAATCCTGCACACTACCAAAAATTGCAAAAGTAGCAAACACAATTTATTGACAACGTTTCAGGCATATTCAAACATACAAATGTGCGCTAAATCACATTAAAATGACATCATGACCAATCACTGTGAAGCAATCACCCATGGACATAAATGATGAAGCACTATTTAATGTGATGTTATAATGTGTGTATATATATATATTTGATGTTTTTATGCGATTTTTGTATACGAGGAAGTGGAGTTAATGATGTATTCATTGGGTGTTATTAATAATTGATGGTCCTTCGCAGTGATTGGTCATGATGTCATTTTAATTTGATTGAGCTCGCATTTGTGTGTCTGAATATGCCTGATGAAGGTCATGAGACCAAAACATCAATAAATTATTGTTTTTGATACTTCTCCAAGTATTGGTAGTGTGCGGGATTTTTTTATTTTTATTTTTACCTAAAATATTATAAAATATTTTGATAACAAAATTCTGTTTATCTATCCCTTTAAGCACCCTCTGAGTCTGAGATTTTAAGTTAGCCTAATATTTATATTTTTTATTTATATATTTTAAAAAAAAATAATTCAAGTGTTTTATTTTGGTTGATTTTATTGAAAAGAAACCTATTTATTTAAATGTTACTTTTGATTTAACTAACTGCTACCTTTTCATCAACTCACAAACCCCAGTTTAGGAAACTCTGCATGAGGCTACTTTCTTGTTTGGGCATCCATCATATGATCAAACATTATTGTCCCTTAGATTGAGAGCAAACAAAGAATCACAGAAGAAATTGAATTTTAAATTTTAATTCTTTCCCATTTGAATGTTGCTATAAATACACTGCACACAGAAATGCTCTCAAACATTCTAGTGCTTTGGCCCATTCATGAGCAAATTGATTACAGTACGACTACAAATCATTAGTAATTGTTCTGTTTGTCAACAAGTAGTTAGTTTATTCCTAAAATAGTTGACTGAAGGACAGAGGACAGAAGTGCATCTCAGAAGTGGTCTCGTCCAATGCTGTCTGACAAGTTAATCCTTGCATCTTTTCCACAGACTTTAAGAAAATCATCTTCCGAATCTGTCTAACAATTTAACCCTGGCGTTACACATTATATTTTGGCACATAGCTGAGAGCCAAACCCAAAGCTAGTAGACCTGTCAGGTCAAAATCACAGGCCCATTTAAAGTTCAGTGTCTCTGGTATAATAGTTTGAGCACGACACGTATTTTAAAATGCACAATTACGCCGACCATATACACCTCCAACCGGCTTAATGACATTTTTCCCCACACCTTCCCTTGAGCTCTGCCCTCTTCAGGAATGTCTTACACAGCGTAGATTCACCATCTCCGTGACACGTTTTGCTGAGGAATCACGCTTAACGAGAATATTGTCTACAAAGAGGCAAAGTGAATACTACTTGGGAAAAAAAACCTGCTAGACCTGACAGGAGAGAGATAAGAAACAAAAATAGGCAAAAATTCAAAACCATTTAAGGAGGATGCGCTAAATAAAGTTGAAGACACACTCCAGGAAGTCTTTTTATTTTCCCCATTCCAAACGAATGGGCTGAGATAATGAAAGAGGCACATGCCTCAAAGGTAGTCCACTATCTTCTGTTCTCATCGTCTTTATTTTTGTCAATCTTTCTCTGTCTAAATACAGAATTTAAAAGGTTTCACCAGTATTAATTCCGTTAACGAAGACGACGATGAAAAATAATTGTCAACGATCCTTTTTTCTGTGATTAAGGCGAGACGTTGAAGAGCTAAAACTAATATCTGATGATAAAAACTATGACGAAATGTATGCCGCGTCTTCGTTAACAAGACGAGACGGGACTAAAATGTTATTTGAGGACTACCGGACATTCAAAATACATCCTATAAGCTAAATTAACTGTCTTGTCTTTCAAATTGTGCGTCCCTGTCATTGGATTGCAATCAGATGAGAGGCGTTTGCATATCTAGTCTCAGTATGGCAGCCGCAGTGGACAGAAAGGCTACCAAAATGCAAACTAGCGATTGGAAACAATGGCCTCAGCACCCGAAGGGTTAGGGACTGGGTGACCAGACGTCCCGTTTTTCCCGGGAGTCACAATTCGTTGTCGAATAACTTAAAGTTTATGAAGGCGGGATTGCGCTGATAGAAGTGCTCTCTCTTAGAGATCTTCACGGAGGACCCGAGACCCGAGGACCCGGGACCCGTATGGGTTCGGGTCTATATTTTAAATGGTTAGCCGGGTCCGGGTCGGGTCCCAATCTATTACTTCGGGTCCCGGGTCTTTTTAACATACCCGAGTCGATCGGAGAACACCGCACCCGCGAGTGATCAGTGTCAGTCAGCATGCATGTGTTTTGTAACTTGCAGTTTGTAAAATTAGGATGAGAAAAGTGTGAGCGGGAAATAAGAAAAAAAAAAAAAAAAAACACGCGTTACCTCAGCCGCCAGAAACAGAGCGCGGGCGGAGTTAATGTAGTACTGCAGGCGGTGATCAAGGATTCCTTCATGAGTGACAAAACTGAAGAGACGCACCTGTTCTCCGTCTCCGTGAGAGCAAGTAGACTTTTGAAGCTGGAATAATGAGTGGATTAAGAAGTCTGTTTCAGATGGCAAGAGAGAGGAACAGCCTAACATGGATGGACATTTATTGACAAGGAGGATTGTATGCATTGCAGTCAGGGAGAGGGCTACTAGCAGTAATTAAGGCAAAAAGCTTTTTTTTTTTTTTTCGCCACATGTTTATTGACTTAATAGCATTTGCTGTGCAATATGTGCCGATCGGGACGGGTGCAGTCGGGTCTGTGTCTTCCCAGCCGGGTTCGGGTCCAACTTTCGAATAATGGTCGGGTTCGCGTCGGGTCCGGGTAGTACATTTAAGGCATTTCTCGGGTCTACACCGGTTCGGGTCCCACTTTCAACGAATTTTTTGAATTCGCTTCACTTCTTCAGTTCTCATACAGCGCGCGATCAGTTCTCAGCGCTCAAATACACACACAGCAGTCCAAATGTCTGTAGAGTATCTCATGTAAATACAGTCGGTTATGGCTTAAATGAGCTTATAACAGGTGGGTGAAAACTCAATGCGTGTCAGTATTACATGCATACTTTCCGTCTTAAAGGGACAGCGTTCCTAAATAAATACCTATCTGTGTCATTAATGTTAACCAACAAAAGATGTTAAATAAATGTATACTTAAGTAAACCTACTGTATCTGAAAAATTAGTTTAATTTGTATCTCTACCAAAAAATGAAAATACCAGTTTTTCCAAATTCAATCCTTGATTCAAATTTATCATATACTTAATTGATTTGGTCTAAAGAGAGAAGAATTAATGACTATTTTTGTTTTAAGACTACATATAAAATAGCTACCGAAATAAATGTTGGTAACAGCAGTTTGACAAAGTTATGACTAAAAGCTGACAAAAAATGCAATGACTTTTCGTCGACTAAAACTAGACTAAAACTATGAAAGACTCAAATGACTAAAATGTGACTAAGACTATTAAGCATTTTCGTCTCAAGATAAAGACTAAGACTAAATCAAAAATGCCTGTCAAAATTAACACTGGGTTTCACCAGGTTCAGCTATGAGAAATCTAATGTCACAGTTCGTTTCTGCACTCGACCTCATCACAAAATTCAGAGACTGAAAGGAAGGCATGAAAGGACAGACATTATCTAACAAGTCGTGAAATGGCCCTGTAGAATAGTGCAGAACATACTGTGAACCAAACTGACTGTATGTTGCTCGTTTGTTTGTCAATTAACAGCTTCCATGGGTGTTTTCATGGTATTCCTTGTTAAGATTTAAATTCATGCTAATGTTAGTATCTGTGTGGTCTCAGTCTAGTCATAATCTTTCTTTCCACAGTTTGTAAAGAGCTTCTCCATTAGCGTATTATAAATACGACTGTAATTTAAAATAATCGCTGCTGCTAAGTGTCTGAAGGCCTTTATGGAGTCTCAGGGTAATGCGTTGCTGGAGAGGGCCTAAGGGAGCAGGATAATGAATGCCAGCTGAGAGAGTAACTCGCAGTAAATAACACTCACACCGATCTTAAGAGAGAGCAGATAAACAACTCAGGATCTGTGAGGAAGATCTTGCTTCCCCAAGATTCACAATTGTTCAATGTTCACACTAAAATATATTCATATTAAAATTCAAAATGAATTATTTTTTTACTTTGAATTAATTAATTTATTATGAATTAATTGTTATTAATAAAGTAAGATTTAATTACAATTCTATTTTAACATTTATTAATTTGACAAATAAAAATAAAAATTGTGCATTGTATCCCATAGAATGTATTATGCATTTAATAAACAAACAAGTAATTGAATAAATATATAATTTAGATTTTTTAAAAGTATGTAAATAAATTTATAAAATAATATTAATACATTTAAATAAATTTATAAAATTAAAATTAATTAACAATATATTTTATTCAATTATAATATTTAAATTTTGACAGTTTACATAAAATGTTAATAAAAAACTGTATTTGTAAATTGTATCCCATACATTTTTTTGTATTATATAAATAAATATATAATTTTGATTTAATTTGATTTAGTTCATTAATACATACAAATTTATATTGATAAAAATGCATTTATCATTAAATGCATTTCAATTAAATTACATTATTAAATTAATTAATTAATTAAATTTATTGCATTTACTTTAAAATTATTATTTCAAGTTTTACAGTTTATAGGCCTATAGTTAACAGCATTTGTAAACTGAATCCCATACATTTTATTATGCAACTAATGAATAAATACATTTATGGGATATAACCTGAGGATGGTAAAAAGTATAAATTAAATAAAAACGAAATTTTCTAAATATTCACTCAAAAACCACAATTGACAGGGCTATTGGTAGATTTAGTAACTGGCCAAATTGGCAAACACCACTTCTACTAATCGTACAGACGATCACAGTTGTCGGCCAATGCCAATGATGACAAAATAGCCAATAATTGGCCTAGCCCAGGGGTGGGGAACGTTAATCCTGGAGGGCCGGTGTCCCTGCAGAGTTTAGCTCCAACTAGGGCTGAACGATTAATTGCATTTGCGATAGTATCGCGATATGAAAAAACACGATTTTTCAACCGCAGAGGCTGCGATTACACTCTGTCACGTGACACGCGAGAGTAAACAGGTGTACTCGACTTGAAGATAGATCGTATGACATCAAAGTACAGCGAGAGAAAGCATAAGGAGACATCCACTCTCTTATAGCTCTAACAGTACTTTGATGACACACACAGTGATCGGTCTAGCAGCGCTGCTTCAAGTCCAACACATCTAAGCAGTCTTCAGAGGAAGCATCAAGTTGGCACGCTATGTTGCCAAGTACGCAGTTTTCCACGGGTCTTACATACATGCAGAATTGACGCGCTACATGTACACGATATCCTTTGTTGTATTTTCCTGTCAAAATAACGGAGTTCCTTTGGAATTCTTCAGCTTGGTTTCTCTGGTAGTGGGCGGAGCTAATGCGCAAACAACAATCTCATTGGCCGGCGCTCACCTATTATCGTCCCTGTTTTGATTTCAGCGAATCAATTTGCACAAACGCAGACAATCTGATTAATATTCATGAACCCAGCAGCTCAATAATCCTTAGGGTGTTTTATATTGTTATTAGTTCTAGAATTCGTAGTAGTTTTGTTATCTTATCAGTATTATTTGTAGTTTTCTTTTTCCTTTTTTATAGAAACACTAAATGACAAACAATATCTTAAGCACCACCACCAGTCCTAAGTTCAGTCAACATGACAAATATGCATTCATACATGGTTATTCTAATTACTAAAGTTCTATCATCACATAATGCTCAAATTTAATGCTAAATTATCATAATATCATATTATAATGTTTGACTGACTGATGCTAAGTGAGATATTTAAAAAGACTGTGCCATTTTACAAACATAAGCTATATATATATATATATATATATATATATATATATATATATATATATTAGTATAGCAGATAAATAATATTAGTCTGGTGAGTAAACTAAAAAAAATGACAAGCCAATGGAGATTCTATTGCCAAGGTGTCCATAGAGGGTTGATAATATTTACAATAATCAAAGGAATTTGATAGGTGTCTCTCACATTGTCCCACAGAAACATTAAAATAGTGTAGATTAGTGTGCAATGTTTTATAATAATAATGTATTATATTTAGTGTCCATTTCATTCATTTAACATTTAATATTGGGGACTTTTTTTTTAAAGCAACAATAGTTACTTTCCCTGGTAATTAGTTTCTTTTATAATGATGTAACTCAGTTACTATTTGTGAGAAGTAACTAGTAATATAACTAATTACATTTTTAAAGTAACGTGCCCAACACTGCATACTATACAATGATTTATTGCTTGTCTTTGTTGAATAATACAGAATATAAAGGGCTTTAAAAAATAATTGCATATGAAATCGCAATATTGGTAAAAAAAAATTGCAATTAGATTATTTTCCAAAATCGTTCAGCCAGCTCCAACCCTGAAAAAAAATACCAACCTGTATCCTGAAGACCTTGATTAGCTTGTTCAGGTGTGTTTGATTAGGGCTGGAGCTAAACTCTGCAGGGACACCGGCCCTCCAGGATCAACGTTCCCCACCCCTGGCCTAGCCGATGTACAACCCCAAATCAGAAAAAGTTGGGACAGTATGGAAAACGCAAATAAAAAAAGAAAGTAGTGACTTCTAAATTTAATTTGACTTGTATTTCATTGCAGACAATATGAACACAAAATATTTCATGTTTTGTCTGGTCAACTTCATGTCATTTGTAAATATACATCCTTTCCTGTCATTCAGACCTGCAACACATTCCAAAAAAAGTTGGGACAGTAAAGCATTTACCACTTTGTAATGTTGCCATTCCTTTTCACAACACTTAAAAGACGTTTAGGGACTGAAGACACCAAGTGATGAAGTGTTTCAGGTGTAATTTTGTCCCATTCTTCCTGCAAACAAGTCTTAAGGTGGGCAACAGTACGGGGTCTTCATTGTCGCATTTTGCGCTTCAAAAAGCGCCACACATTCTCTGTTGGAGACAGGTCAGGACTGCAGGCAGGCCAGTCAAGTACCCGTACCCTCTTCCTCCGCAGCCAGGACTTTGTAATGTGTGCAGAATGTGGTTTTGCATTGTCTTGTTGAAATATGCATGGACGTCCCTGGAAAAGATGTCTTCTTGAAGGCAGCATATTGTGCTCCAAAATCTCTATGTACTTTTCAGCATTAATGGTGCCATCACAGAAGTGCAAGTTACCTTTGCCAAGGGCACTGACACAACCCCATACCATGACAGACCCTGGCTTTTGGACTTGTTGCTGGTAACAGTCTGGATGATCCTTTTCTTCTTTGGTCCGGAGCACACGGCGTCCATTCCTCCCAAAAAATACCTGAAATACTGATTCATCTGACCACAGTACACGTTTCCACTGTGTGATGGTCCATCGACGGCGCTTCTGGACACTGTTAACATAGGGCTTCCTTTTGGCACAGTACAGTTTTAACTGGCATTTGTGGATGTAACTACGTATTGTGGTACTTGACAAAGGTTTGCCAAAGTAGTCCTGAGCCCATGTGGTGATATCGCTTATAGATGAATGACGATTCTTGATGCAGTGCCGCCTGAGGGATCGGAGATCACGGTTGTTCAGCTTAGGCTTCCGCCCTTGTCCTTTACGCACTGAAATTCCTCCAGATTCCTTGAATCTTTTAATTATGTTATGCACTGTTGAAGGTGAAATATTAAAATCTCTTCCTATCTTTCTTTGAGGAACATTGTTTTTAAACATTTCAATAATTTTCTCACGTATTTGTTGGCAAACTGGCGATCCTCGGCCCATCTTTGCTCCTAAAGGACTAGACCTTTCTTGGATGCTGCTTTTGTACCAAATCATAATTACAATCACCTGTTGACATCAACTGTTTCAAATCACATCATTATTTAACCAATTTACCTCATTACTAGCCCTAAATTGCTCCTGTCCCAACTTTTTTTGGAATGTGTTGCAGGTCTGAATGACAGGAAAGGATGTATATTTACAAATGACATGAAGTTGACCAGACAAAACATGACATATTTTGTGTTCATATTGTCTGCAATGAAATACAAGTCAAAGTAAATTTAGAAATCACTACTTTCTTTTTTTATTTGCGTTTTCCATACTGTCCCAACTTTTTCTGATTTGGGGTTGTATAACGCTCTATCAATACTTACAGAAATTATGTCACGGTAGCCACGGACGTTGGAGGCTTCTGTGGGTTCTTCCTCTCCCTCATCCTCTTCCTCTGTTGCCTCATATCCCTCATCGGGACAATCTGTTTCTGTGTTTGCCATGTTGGTCATGAGGTCGATGAGCTGCTCCAGAGGCAGGCTGAGTTCTCTCTCCTCATGCTCCTTCAGGCCGTAATCCAAAGCCTTGTAGATCATTATACCCAGAGACTCTATGATCTGTAACACACACACACTCATATTCATTAAGCAAGAATAAATAACCGTAAAGTCATGACATCAGAAGCAACACGTGCTATGACATAAACCTCTATTTTACAACCCAATCATGAGCACTGATAAAAGGCATCAGAGATTAGCTCGAAAGAAAAAGAGAGTCAACAACCTCTTGGATAAGCCTCATTACAGTCTCATGACTCTCGAGGCCTGCATGCTTTAATGGAGGAGGAATTCAGATGTTCAGATTTGACAAACACTGGATATTTGGCTCAAACAGGGCTTGACAATAATGCTCAGGGCCGGTTTCGCATTTATGCCATTTGTTGTAAAAAGTATAAAAGAACTATATATTAATTAATTCATGTATTATTTATGCTAATGAAAATCGATAGATTAATTATTTCTAATATTTTTTTTATTATAATAATATTCATAATTTTGACACTTTATATAAAAATGTTGATAAAAATGTCAGCGCCAAAAGCCTCGTGGGCAGCGTGCCGACGTATAGCGCTGTTGCACTATGGCAGGGCTTGACGCTTACCTTTTTCCCAAGGAGCACATGTGCTCCGAAGTTGAAAAATTTAGGAGCGCATTAAAAAAAAATTTAGGGGCGCTATGCTAATTTTTCAAATTAGGTCTTTTAGCTTAATAAGGGGATATAAAGAGACATTTACAAGCACAATGATTTAATTTATCAGAATACAGAAAGTACACAAGGTTTTTAAATAATTTTGCTTCAGACTCTATTTAATAGGCTATAGGGTTGTGCCAATAGACGATAGTAACATGTATCAACGATAGTCAGAGATATTGACGATAGCAAATGTCTTTGTCAATAGTCAAGACAATATTAGGTTCATTCTCCCATTAATGTATAAAACTATTATAATTATTATTATTATGCGGCCTATTATTATTGGGCTATCAAGTTGCCCCGCTATTTCACCTCAGTGCCGCACTTCACGCACACGCGCAAATGAGGATTAGGCTTCTCCTCCTCATTGGAAATGTTTTAAAAACGGAATCTCTCTCTCACGTGGTTTAAAATCACCAAATAGTTATGAAATAGCTTATGACAAGTACAGAGAGTCTCTCTCTTGCCCCCACCCACCCATGCATGATAATATCGTGTATCGGCGATCTCACAGGCTGGCGATATGACGATATGAAAAATGAACATATCACCCAACACTAATAGGCTAATTATGTAATTAGTTATAGTCCTATTAAACTGTATGTACATTAGGTATGTGACGGTATCAATCACAATATATAATTTCTAAGTGAAAAAAGTGTTGTCCTCCTAACAGGTTAAATAACTTTATTAAAGATCATTTACTAAAAGACTTTATTAAAAAATACACAAAAATATATAGTAAACAAGTGTTTCAAGATTAGAGTGCAAAATATTGTTCAAATGAAGGAAAGAACAATAGGTAGCACTTTACAATAAGATCCCATTTGTTAACATTAGTTAAAGCAGGTTAACATTAACTAACAATGTGCAATAGCGAGTGAAATGTTCTGACCCCCCTCTCTCTCTCTCTCTCCCACTTCACTTTCTGTTATCTCTATACTGTCCTGGGCGATTTTTCCGATTTTATCGATTAATTAGAATTTAATGTTTTGCAAAGATTTTATTTTTTAGAAATCGCGATTTTTAATAGAAATATTACCAAATGTTAGAATTACACTTTGACAATATGTCGGTCATAACAGTAAAGAGAAAAGAACGATCCAACCGCATGTCAGCCCGCGTGATTAACCGCTAACATGTGGCGCGCTCTTATCGCTAGGTGCAGTTCACACAGAATGCGCTTTTGTGACGTGGGCAGTGGAATAGGGAAAACATGCAAGAAGATGGGAGGGAACTTCTTTTAACTTGAGCGTCGTGTTTTTACAATGCCGTTTCATGCATGAGACGCTGCAAGAGATGCGAGTGCAACAGTCAAACACATCCATGTTTACATAGAATAAACAATGGAAAAGCAGCACAATCGAATATAAAACCTGTAACTACTACTGTATGTCTGATATTTCATGTTTGCATCATGGTGACAGGCTGAAAGCTGCTGTTGTTTTTACAGAACATTTATAGTAAATAATAGTCTACTTGTGTTATACCTTAAGTCATTTTGAATTTGAATTACCTTGACTTGAGATTTTTTAAAGCATTTTCCTCGTATTATTTCTGAACACATAATATGTATAAGACAAGTTTGTACAACATGTAGTTGTAGTTCATGCATCTTTTCTGCAAAGATATTTAACAAGTGATTTGTTTAAAATTTACATCATGTTGACAACTTCATGTGTGGTGCACTTGGAATAGAATGCTCTTTAACTAGAGGGTTAATAAACAAAAAGTTGCTTGAATCATGTTGTAGTTACATTTTCAAGTTGACTAGTTAAAAATCGTAAAAAAAAAATTAAAAAAAAAATCAAGAATCGGTCAAACATTCTGAAAATATCTAGATTTATTTTTTTGCCCAATCACCCAGCCCTAACTGTCCTACAATAATAAAAGCAAAAACGGCCCAAAATAAATCTTTAAAATAATGTTGATAAAAACAGCAACAATTTTATTATCCCACATCAGTCCCCCTTTTAATTTTTTTTAATAATTTTTGTTGTAAATTTGTCTTAAAATTGTTAACAAACTAGTGTTAAAAGACATTGAATAATTTATATGAATATTTATTTAGATAAAACATTTCGGACACATTATATAAAAATATATTAATATAATATTATATTATATATTATTAAGTCAAGTCACATTTATTCATAAACAATGCAGACTGTTTCAAAGTAGCTTCACAGTAATACACAAGAAAATAACAATATTAATGTTGCAAAGTTCTCCAGTTAGGAAACAAATATAATTTTAGCTGTAAAGCCCCAAGTATACTTCGTTTTTGTACGTGTACGCTAGCACTGTTGTTGTTCCGTCTCTTTAGTTTCGTTTTCTACCGTGAAACAGCGGCGCAGGTCAGTGTTGCCACCTTGAGGAACAACAGATTAGTGCAAAATAACTTCAATGTGCATGTGCATCCTGCGCGTACAAAGTACGCATGGTTGAAAAAATCACGTACGGTTCTAATGATGAAATTTGCTTTACGCTGTCCCTCATGTACGCATAAAATTTGAAATGTACTTTGGGCTTAAAGCAGCAACAAAAAGAAAACAGAATCATTATTGAGCTCAGTTTAGTTTAATGCTGACTTAATTTCATTAAATAACTGTAAACGTCGCTAAGTTCAGTAGTTATGAAGCAAACTCAGTTCAACTATTAAAGTAGCTCTACAGAAGACAATCGCATCAATATTCTACTCAAGCCAGTTTAGTGTTGATAAGTGCAATAAGTGCAAAATTTACAAATTATGAAACAAGCTTAATTCAGCTATAAACAGCTCTACAGAAGGCAATAGAGACGTCAGCTTGAGTCAGTTTAGCGTTGATTCATTTTAGTTCAATAACAGTGTCGATGTTGCAGCGTTCATCAATTAATGTTAAATAAATTATTTACAATAACAAATGTTGTGACACATTATAGGCTTTGTAAACTTTCTAAAAATAGCAGCAATGTTTAGTTTAAGCCTCAGGACCAGTGAAAACGAGTATCTTTCAGTGCATCACATTTCCTGATAAATATGAACCCGTGCAGTATGCTGACATTACCCACCGTGTGCTTGACTGTTTCTGTGAACAAAGATGCCCTCTGTTATCATATGAGCCATCAAGGAGTTGATTGACTGGCCTAGTGTTGTTTTGTACCAGTTCAATTCAATCATGTCAGAGTAAGTTCAGGCAGCAGGAGCGGATGTACTCGTGAAAATCAGCCTGGGAATCATTGCAACTTGTGCTCACATCAGGAGACTGACATGACCCGGCGGCCAACGAGCGATCAATTAAACCTAACTAATACAATTGAGCTGCGAGAACAGTTCATGCAGAGCAAATTACATTATGCAATTACTGAAAGAGTGGTAAAACCAACTATTTTTTCATGCAAAAGTATGGCAAACATCCCAAAACAGCAAAAAGAAGGTCGGAACTAGATCAAATAAGGAGAATTATACAAAGAATCTATTTACAGATTTGTCTTCAAGCCTTTGTCAATAAACTACAACTAAACTCAAATATAGTACAGAGAATGAATTATGTTTATAAAGGAGGTTATACGAAACGCCTTATCAGTGAGAAGATAAAATCCAGCGTAATTATTGTTATGTAAGCGAGTGCTCAAACAGATGAGGCTTCGCTACTGGGCATCATGTCTCCGAAACATGTCTCCACTTCCACCGATCCGATCTCTGTATCAATATTGACACTTTTCCAGGTGTGGATCTGCAGTAGTTCATACCTGCTAATGACATGCTGTGTTCCAGACTTTAATCCTTGTCATGAGGAAAACAAATATTATAAGTGTCCTGCTCTTATGTAATCTAATCCTCTGTGTAATACACTGCACTAGAGCTCAGCTACCAGCAAGTTTAGCTTGCATGTGATTGTAAACAGAAAGAGCCCTAAACAGTGTGTAGAAGGATTCATTAATTACTTGCAGACTTGTTTTTCGTTGTTTAATAACACTTAGATACTAGGAGTGGGCAGTATGAACAAAATCTCATATGTCATATGAGTAATTTTATATCACCATAATGTTGGTATCCATTTACAGTTTATTACACTTCTGGCCAATACAGATAAGATGTAAAAAAAAATCCGTAAAATTTATGGTAAAAAAAACGGCAGCTGTGGTTGCCAGAATTTTACCGTAAAAAGTAGCAACATTTTAGGTTTTACGGTTTTAACTTAAATTTACATTTAAATACTGTAATTTCATTAACTGATATAATTTTAATATACCAACCTATTGAAGTACTGAAATCTGTTTTGTACCTTTGTAATACACTGATGACCACCAAAAGCAGATGATGATGATGAGAAAGTCACATGATGAACCAAAGCCTATCACAAGCAGCTTTTAAATATTAACATATATACACAGTGTCATTCACACAAACACTCTCACGGTAACACACATGGAACTGAAATAATGCAATAAGCATTAATTTAACAACATTAGATATAACATACAACCCTAATGTACAAAACTGATAAGAAAAAAATGAGAAGAAACCGTTATTTCAACAAAAAAACATCAAATTTGAAATGGAACGCAGGGAATTCTGGGAATGTCAATTTACGGTTATTGACTAAATTATAATTGTTTTTCCACTTCCAAAAAAGGTAAAATTACATGAAATATACAATACAGTTTTTCACCTTATATAGGGGAGCTTACCGTTAACCATTTAACAGGGTTTTACTGTACCATTTTTACAGTCTTATATATTTTACAGTATATATATATTTTTTTTCTTCACTTTAATTTTAGTTCTTCACTTTAATTTTAGCAACTAGTTGAAATAAAATATTTTTTACCTAAAATAACGCTTTTTTTATGGATTTAGTTTTTCTAATTCTTACAGAGTAAACAAGCATGCAAAATTACATATAAATAATATTATTTAATATTTATAATTAAATAATATTCATTCTGTGAAAACTCAATATCAACTGACATGAATCAATTAAAAAAATACTATAAAAAACGATTTATTTGGGGCACGTCATTACTCCATGTTTCTTTGTTGCTCTCACGTGTAAATAACATATTCCTGCCTTCAGCTTCATAAATATCTCAGTCTAAAAACTCTTTCAATGATGTCCTTTTATTCCGGCTTTTCCAGGTGTGGTCAACATCAACAAAACATCAAACATCCACCTCAGTTACACATCTAGGAGAGGCAAAGCTTTTACATAACATAAGGACGCCAAAAAGAGGAAGTCAGGAGGACGAGAATGCTGTATGATGATGCAGACGCAATGACAGCTCATCATCTGTTAAATAATGAAAATGTTGTTTGGCAAACGTCAGTAACTAACAGCCACAAAGCTAAACGTAATTGTTTGGCTTTTGTAGAGCTGCCCAAGCTGAAAAGGCAACACAGTATTTATTTTATGTATTGTTTTATTTTATATTTTATATTTAAAATTACAGATGCAACTTGTTTTGTCAAATTTACAAAGCATAGGTACTTTTTCCTGCAGTATTGTGACCTTGAGGTACTGTACCCTTACGTTTGTGCTTATGTAATTCAGAGGCCGTGGAGGGTGTGACTGTGAGAACAGAGAGTTCCTGCAGACGTCCTGAAACAGTGGAGAAAGACACAAATATTCTCTCTGCAGTTTCTCTCCAGGCTTGTGACTCGGAAGGAATGAGTGTGAGAGAGTGCAGTGATGCTGGAGGAAAACTGCAGGAGAGACACGCTAACACACACATAGACTGTAAAAAAAAGATGGACGACGCGTCTCCGCTTCCTTCCACTATAGAAAAGTGAAGCTAAAGCATCTCAGTATGGCCGTTGCCATCTTGCGAAAATGATGTCATTTGGAGCCCGAGTCTGCGCAGTAGAGATTCGTTTAGAGCCCGAGTCTGCGCAGTAGAGATTCGTTTAGAGCCAGAGTCTACGCAGTAGAGATTCGTTTGGAGCCAGAGTCTGCGCAGTAGAGATTCGTTTGGAGGCAGAGTCTGCGCAGTAGAGATTCGTTTGGAGCCAGAGTCTGTGCAGTAGAGATTCGTTTAGAGCCCGAGTCTGCGCAGTAGAGATTCGTTTGGAGCCAGAGTCTGCGCAGTAGAGATTCGTTTAGAGCCCGAGTCTGCGCAGTAGAGATTCGTTTGGAGCCCGAGTCTGCGCAGTAGAGATTCGTTTGGAGCCAGAGTCTACGCAGTAGAGATTCGTTTGGAGCCAGAGTCTGCGCAGTAGAGATTCGTTTGGAGGCAGAGTCTGCGCAGTAGAGATTCGTTTGGAGCCAGAGTCTGTGCAGTAGAGATTCGTTTAGAGCCCGAGTCTGCGCAGTAGAGATTCGTTTGGAGCCAGAGTCTGCGCAGTAGAGATTCGTTTAGAGCCCGAGTCTGCGCAGTAGAGATTCGTTTGGAGCCCGAGTCTGCGCAGTAGAGATTCGTTTAGAGCCCGAGTCTGCGCAGTAGAGATTCGTTTGGAGCCAGAGTCTGCGCAGTAGAGATTCGTTTGGAGGCAGAGTCTGCGCAGTAGAGATTCGTTTGGAGCCAGAGTCTGCGCAGTAGAGATTCGTTTGGAGGCAGAGTCTGCGCAGTAGAGATTCGTTTGGAGCCAGAGTCTGTGCAGTAGAGATTCGTTTAGAGCCAGAGTCTGCGCAGTAGAGATTCGTTTAGAGCCCGAGTCTGCGCAGTAGAGATTCGTTTAGAGCCAGAGTCTGCACAGTAGAGATTCGTTTGGAGCCAGAGTCTGCGCAGTAGAGATTCGTTTGGAGCCAGAGTCTGCGCAGTAGAGATTCGTTTGGAGCCAGAGTCTGCGCAGTAGAGATTCGTTTGGAGCCAGAGTCTGCGCAGTAGAGATTCGTTTGGAGCCCGAGTCTGCGCTGTAGAGACTTGTTTGGAGCCCGAGTCTGCGCAGTAGAGATTCGTTTGGAGGCAGAGTCTGCGCAGTAGAGATTCGTTTGGAGGCAGAGTCTGTGCAGTAGAGATTCGTTTGGAGCCAGAGTCTGCGCAGTAGAGATTCGTTTGGAGCCAGAGTCTGCGCAGTAGAGATTCGTTTGGAGCCCGAGTCTGCGCTGTAGAGACTTGTTTGGAGCCCGAGTCTGCGCAGTAGAGATTCGTTTGGAGGCAGAGTCTGCGCAGTAGAGATTCGTTTGGAGGCAGAGTCTGTGCAGTAGAGATTCGTTTAGAGCCCGAGTCTGCGCAGTAGAGATTCGTTTGGAGCCAGAGTCTGCGCAGTAGAGATTCGTTTAGAGCCCGAGTCTGCGCAGTAGAGATTCGTTTGGAGCCCGAGTCTGCGCAGTAGAGATTCGTTTAGAGCCCGAGTCTGCACAGTAGAGATTTGTTTGGAGCCAGAGTCTGCGCAGTAGAGATTCGTTTAGAGCCCGAGTCTGCGCAGTAGAGATTCATTTGGAGCCCGAGTCTGTGCAGTAGAGATTCCTTGGAGCCAGTGTCTGCGCAGTAGAGATTCGTTTGGAGCCAGAGTCTGCGCAGTAGAGATTCGTTTGGAGCCAGAGTCTGCGCAGTAGAGATTCGTTTGGAGCCAGAGTCTGCGCAGTAGAGATTTGTTTGGAGCCCGAGTCTGCGCAGTAGAGATTCGTTTGGAGCCAGAGTCTGCGCAGTAGAGATTCGTTTGGAGCCAGAGTCTGCGCAGTAGAGATTCGTTTGGAGCCAGAGTCTGCGCAGTAGAGTCGTGAGGTGGAGCCACGGAATCAAACTCCCGCCCAAACTCCGGCAGACCCAATCAAACATAACGACACGCCCTGTTTTTATAGCATCAAATTACTAGCTAAAATCAAACTTATCACAAAAATGAACAATTGAACATATATAAGAGTGATGACAACTACCTTAAATTACCAAAACCATATTTCGGAAAATTGTATTGGAAGTGTAATTATTTTTTTTATTTTGACAAGTCCCATTCGTTTATATGGAGAGGGCGGGGTTTATGACCTGTACTGCAGCCAACCACCAGGGGGCGATCAAAGAGCCCGCAGCTTCACTTTTCCGGACATGTGAGGCACACCCGGGACGTGCTTGATATCATTTGTGAGCTGGTCAGCTCTAAATCATCATCGTCTATCTTCTGAGAGCAGAGATCATTTGCTTTACTGGCCAAAATGTATATCAATTAGAAAAATCTCAAATCTCCCTGAGGTTATGTTGACACTGATGATGCCTTCCTCTCTCTGTGTCTCACACTATGCAAAACAATGAAGACACAGACTAGTCTTCGTTCAGTCCAGTTCACATGACATCACTGCAGCGAGGCACGTCCCAAGTTTGTTAAGCTTTTCTCAAGGCCTGATTTGAGGATGAACAACTCTCATAACCCTAAAAATTTGTCTTGAATTGTTATACTTTTGTGCATGTATAATTGTGATGATTTCTTTTAAATAACCGAGATACGATTAGCTAGTTTTATGAAGTGCCTCTGCCCAATAATTATAAGTAGTTTAATTTAATATTTTTTTTTATAATTTAAGTAAAGGTAGTAATAATAAATGGTGACTTTCGCATATACATAAAAATAATTGTAACATTTCAAGAAAAATTGAATAATAATAATAAATATATAAATAAAATTATAAAAAACTATAATATTAATATATAATATTATTTTATTTAAATTATATTATTGTTAATTATAATTATTATTATAACAATTTGTTTAATTTGTATATATAACAACAACAACACTATCATAATTTACTATAATAATAATAATAATACCTATTTTTTGTTAGCAAATAATAATTATTAAAATTGTATTTATTTATGTATATATATATATATATATATATATATATATATATATACAGTATATACACACACACATACATATACAGTATATATATATATATATATATATATATATTATATAAAAATATATATATTCGAAATTAATGGCTGTGTGTGGAGTTATTTTTAAGGGGGCATCAAATTTACACTGTTATACAAGCTGTACACTCAATACTTTACATTGTAGCAAAGTGTCATTTCTTCAGTGTTGTCACATGAAAAGATATAATAAAATATTTACAAAAATGTGAAGGGTGCACTCACTTCTGTGAGATACTGATATATATATATAATATTTTTTTTTTAAAACAAATCATTAAAATAATATTACTAATTAATATAATTTTATTTTATTTAGATTATTTTATTATCAATTGTAATTATAATTAATATTAACCATTTTTGGTTCCATTTGTATATAATAATAATTGTTATAATTTACTATCATAAAATAATATATTATTATTATTATTATTATTATTATTATATACAAATAATAGATTATTATAAGAAATAAAAAATGAATAAAAAGATAATAATAATCAGTATATCTTGTTTTGTTTTTTCCTTCCAATATTTTATTATTTGTATATACCAATTAGTAAACCTATTGGAATAAAGCAGTGATTCTGGCTCATTGATTACAGAACTGATAGTCTATAAAGAGCAAGAGTTGTTTATATGTCCATTAGCCAAACCAGCTAATAACAGCCTAATTCAGACAGTTATTTACATCCACACAGACTTTTCAGTCTCATTTCAGAAAAAAATCAAGACACCTAACAACATCTTGACACTAACAAGAGCTGTCTGTCCGTCAGACACACACGGTTGGGTATGGCTCTGCTTCCTCTATTGAGTTAGCAGCATGCCAGTGCCTTTACACAGATGTGGGCAACAGTCAGCTGTCCGCTGAAGCATCGGCATGTGGCTCAGTCAGCACACACACACACACACACACACACACACACACCGCAAACATAAGAGGCAATGTGTGTCTGTAACCACTTAACAACGTACCACAAACAAACAGCCTTCATATCAGGATATTCCCAAGACTTTTTTCTGAACATTACAGAAACATTATTAAGAGGATGTCAGCTGTACCAAATCATCCAGGGAAGCATAATCAATAGCACAGCCTGTACTGAGTCCAATCACATTATGCAAAAGGGAGGGAATGTTTCCGGATTATTTATTAATAGACGACTGACCCTGTTAAGATGGACCGTCTAAAACACAGTGCAGATGAGACAAGATGAGACAGGCTCTTCGTCACTGTTCATTCACACCACTTATGTCTATCTATTCACTAAGGGGTTAATTGCACTAATCATCAGAGTGCACACTGGGAAAAAATTAACATCAAAACACAAGATGAATTTCTTATGAAGACCAAAACCATTCATTAGTTGGAACCTCAGACTCATGCTATTGATTAAGGCATTAAGCAGAGCAGGCAAACTTGATATCCTTGTGATGTTTCTAATTACTTTGCATTATTGTTGTCAAAAATATAGATCTATTGATACACATCAATTCTGAATAGTTAAAAAAAGTACTAATAATACTTTAATACTCAATTTCCACAGTATCAATACAAGTGCAGTTCATGATCTGGTGTTTTCAGAGCGGCTCAGTTCACTGTGAACGAAGCCTAGTAAAACTATCTCTGCATGTGCTATGAATTTAACATAAGCACCAGGTGCATTTTATTTTCACATCTGCATAATTTCCAACATTTTGAGGACAGGTTATTACAGGATTTCACTAGATTTGCACTAAGCATTTGTAAACCTTTTATCAGAAACATCTGCCAGAATAAGTTTAACCTTGGTAAGTGAATAAATTACATAAGTATTGTAATTTTATCTCTGTAAACTAAAATATTAATAATATAAAATAATATTAATCTACTTTATAGTGCAGTTGTATTACAGAAGTAATATATCTCTTAGAATAATAATAATTATAATAATAATAATAATAATTATTATTATTATTATTAAAATAGTCATTTTAATAATTTAGCATTTTTACATTTAAAATAATAATATTTTGCATATACACATTTGCAAATAAATTTATTTTGCATTTATGTATTTCTCACAGTTGTAAGAAAAAGGCAAAAACATGTAAACAAAATGTAATAATAATAATAATAAATATTATAGAATTATAATAGATACACGTATTGTTATTATTATTATTATTATTATTATTATATAATCCCACTCAGAGCTATTAGTCCAGAGGAATCTCAGAGTTTCAGTTGATAAGAAAGTACTTTGACTATTAGATATCGGCCCTGTCGTAACGTGTCCCGTGCTGATCAAAGGGAGGTGGTAGATAGGCTCAGGACTCAGATATCATCCAAAGAGGACTTTTATTAAATGCCAGTGGAGAAGTAGAGGTATACATATTCACAATAAGTGAGGAAAAAAATATATATAAACAGAATTATGAAACTAATCAAACAAACAAAAATATTTCCCAAAAAAATAGGAACTTAACTCATTGTCCACTTTGACGTTTAAACGACCAAAGAAAACAAATTGCTACAGGCAGCAAAATCTACATTAGACACTTTAAGCAGTAGGCCCCCACCTTGTCTTTTCCAATGTTCAATTTAGACTGGCTTATATAGCCTAAGACAGGCTCATTACACCTGACCTAAGACCATACCAACTGCAGGGGCATCAATATCAGAAACCTTTGAATCATAAACACAAACTCATTTAACCATTTAGACCATTAAACTCCAAAAATACATAAAATAAAAACATAAATGCAATTCTTTAACGTAAGCAAAATGTAAGCAACATCATAAGACATCTCTTCATGTCTACATCACCAAGGGTTAAGCCCCCTCCCTATTAATAGAAATGGTTTAACCCAACTCAAGAAAAAGGGAAACTGTAGTCCCGCCTCCTCCTTTGAGGAGTCACAGGACCAGGATATGGTGAGTACACAGCATGCAAGGTAACTGTTTACAAATGTAAAGATAAATACAGACTTGAAATAATAAATAACACAACTACAACTTGTCTCTGTGTGGTTAATGGGAAAATATATCATAAGGGAACAGTAGTAGACATAACACGTTGCGATAACCACTGATATGTGCACCTATCAGCAGTCAACACAAACCGCATGATATCTTAAACTGTATTATACATAAACATTAAAGGATAATGAACCTAATAAACTACAACCTAGTCAACAGAAATGCAAAAACATTAATAGCAAATGTAAAGAGACATAAACCAGTTATTTGTACAGACTTCACATGCTCCCGCTATCGCGGTAGTGATGACGTCACTCTAGCACCCGTCATCACAGGCCGTTAAATGTTGTGGCAATTTTTCCCTTAACAAGTTAAACATTTCTGCATTATCACAAACCCTACTTAAAGGGATAGTTCACCCAAAAAAATCTAATTCTATCATCATTTACCTAAGTATAAAAATAAAAAAATAATAAAATAATACTAGGCTACCAGTAACTGTTTGGCTACCACAATTCTTCAAAATATCTTATTTTGTGTTCAACAGACGAAATAAATTCATACAGGTTTGGAACAAAATGGGGGTGAGTAAATGAGAAAAAACTCAGTGAACTATCCCTTCAACATGGCAGATGTTCTCTTTTTCTTTCTTGACCTAAAAACAAAACGGACCCCTCAGTCTGCGAGATGGAACATCCCAAAAGGCTCCAAACCATTCAAAAAGTGTTCCCATAGCAACATTCTATTAATAGTTATTCATTCACCAGGTGGGTTTCCAGCACTACCAAGAATAAGCTATAAACACTGTTAAACCTCTGCTCATTTCATCTCACTCAAGATGATATAAGCAAACATTCCCATCTGAGCAGTCTGTGTGGGTTTGACTCTCTCTGTAAGATGAGACAGATCAGTGATGGTGGAGGGAAAGAGGTCACTCATGTGGAACTGAGCTGACAGGAGGGAACCAAAACATCCTGCCACTTCTTACACACATATAACATTGCAGCTCTATGACAGAATATGAACACGCCTGGATTGACCTACCACCTCAACTAGTTCAACTGGCTGTGGAGTGATATTTCTTCCAACTCAATACGTACAAATTCACATTATGATGCAGTTGCTTTCCTTTCTCCCGAGCTCTATCCGTCTCTCACACTACACAAAACAATGAAGACACAGGCTACTGTTCTCGGAGCGCTTCTCACATGACATTACTGCTCCGAGGCAAAGTTTCTTTACTATTTTCCCAGCATCATATGGATGCATGTGCAGCACATGCTTCAAGACCGCAGACACCCAGAGGTACCAACCACACCTTGATAAACTTACAGTACATAGTTGCTTCACAATCACATGAATCTTGGGGGATTCATGGGGGGAAGTTTCTTGGGGGAAGTTGGGGGGGGGGGGGATGACGGTTGTGCCCAAGGGTCCTGTGGTCTTTTGTTCCAGCCCTGGATAAGGGTGAGAAATTAACACTCACCGCCAACCATATGTGGGATCTTTGTAATGTAAATGTTGGACATTCCCATTCATTAGACCTTGTTTTGCCCATATACTGAGATGTTTTTTTTTCTTCATTATTTCAATTGCAAAAATAAAAATAGCTGTTAAAATAAATATGGTAATATGATAATATTGTGATTTTAATCATGTAAAGCCTGACATTTGAAATAGTTTGAAAAATCTATTTTTATATATTTTGCTTTTAATTAAATTATTTATTGAACCTTTAGAAAAAGAAAGTTTTATTCCGAGGCCCAAACTAAAGAAAAAATTTTTTAATCAATTTTAATAAAATTTTACCGTTTCAAATGAAACGGTAAAATTCTCATGAAGTGACTCTCACAGCCTGTAAGTGTTCATGTAGTGAGATGCAGAGGCTGAAAATCACCGCGAGTTCACGTGTGCTTCAGTATTTGTGCAAGTTAGTGAACAAAACCGTGTCTCAGCCATTCTTACATACCGAGGCTAGCGGAACATGCAGGATTCAGGATTCATATTTAAACCATCTTTTTGCGTTTTAATATTCACATACACTAGTTCATATCATGATTCGAATTAAGTGACAGACCTTCTTTTATTCATCTAAAAATTGACGAGTTCCGTGGCATTCCGTGCTTTAGAGTAAATTCCGTTTTTATGAATGGACTCAGCCATCTCGTCCATGTTTTCGCAGAAACCATATGACCCTAGAAATGCAAGCGCACTTCAGAACATTCGGTTTGCCCTGTGTGTTGTGTTTTAAAGAGTTTCAGGAGTGACATCATGTCACAGGGTCTCTCTCTCTCGCTCTGTCTATCTCTCTCTCTCTCTTGTATGCGCCCAAATGCGTTCTCAGGTACCGAAATTTGGTACTGAATGATTTAATGTGAATCGATACTCGGTAGTACCGACACAATTTTGTATGTACCCTTAAAAGTACCGAGTTTGGTACCCAACCCTATGTGTGTGTGGGTTTTTTTCTCTTTCAAGTGTATATATATATATATTCTCTCTCTCTCACTCTTGTATATTTTTTCTCTCCTTTGAATGTTTCTTTTTTCTTTTTTTTTGTACTAAGATGCTAGTCTTAGCCACATCTTAACCAGCTGTATTTGATGACTTTGAGCAGTTGATGTGTGTCCTGAAGAAGGCTGTTTTTGCCGAAACACGTAGATCTACTTTTAACCATTTTGTAATGATTTAAGCCCAGTACATTAAAGGATTTTCATCTTACCACGTGAGTGCCTTGGAAGTATTTTGTCTATATAATTACATTTTTTACCTCTACCACATCCAATGAGCACCAGTGGCTTTATAAAGACACCCGTGTAGCACTCTCTGCTTCTGTTTTTTGTAAAAGGTTTTGATCATGTTGATAATTTAGAAGCCTTTGCTATTTTCATATGAAATATGATAAAGTACTCTTTATAGGGTTAAACATTTTTCAATATGCTGGATTTTGTGTAGCTCACTGTAAATGACCTCAAAAGAGGTGATTTAATGTCAGCTTTGCCATACTTGGTTAAGGCTAACACTATCTTTGAATGGTGGTGTGTGAGGGGAATCCTCATTTTCATGATCTTTCAGAGTATTTTATTATTTTAATACGACGCTCCTGGCAAATCCCATCAGTCATATCCACATTCTTCATTCCTTCCTTCTTAAAAAATCCAAAATAAATCCATAAGTTTGATTTAAACACCTTTCTGATTTCTATCTCCAATGTTTTCATGATTTTTTTTTCCAGCTTCTTGGGCAAAAAAGTACGTTTCACACAATGTATAAGAACACAATCTGCATTTAAGGGGCATGTAAGAACTGTTTCCCAGGAACATTTGGATCCTGAAGTACAGACATCAACTGAGCGCTAGACTGGCACAGAGATGACCCGCTGAAAGCAAAAGAACGGAGTACAAAAAAACACTATGAGAAAGTGAATGAAAGAGAAAAAGTGAACGGTTACATAATGATCTGGGCTTCATCCAGAGCCCTACAGCAAGGTGGACATTTGCTTCCCACAGCAAACACTGTGACTCTCTATGACCTCACTCAAGCATCTAAGGTGGAAACGGATGGATAATCCATTCAGGGATGCTAAGAAACACTGCATTGTCCCTTTTTTGCACAACGTGTCAGAACACAATGTATCACTGTGCTATAGCCTATACTTTTTTCTAAACTTCAATTTTGCACTACTTTCTTGCACATATAAGTGTAAATCTTACAGTTTCCTTACAATAGCTTAAGATACAGCTCATAATTGTTATAAAACAGTGATTTAATCCTTTAACAAATTGTATTTGAAAAATATTCACAATATACACAAAAGTTTGAGCTCAGTAAGTTAGAAAACAGCTATTTTAAATTGCAATAATATTTCACAATATTGCTGCTTTGAATTTATGATCAAATAAATGCAGCCTTCTTTCAAAAACCTTAAAAACATACTGCCCCAAAACTTTTTCAATACCGCTATGTAGCTGCTATCACTCTCAGCAAGACAGAGAGAAAGACAGCAATGTAGAAAAAGCAAGTAAAGATGTCAGATCCAGAACCCCGGTGAGCTCAAAGCAGCAGACTCAATCTAACAGACGATCTGTGTGAGGGGGCCGGAGACGATGTTTCATCAGAAACCTAAAACCATTACCATCACTCTGCTGTTCACGGCCCTTGAAGTCCTCTGGGAAAGGATGTGGTAACTTTATGAGGTTGACTCATAGCCAAACCAGCATAAATCTCATCAACTTCTCTCAGACAAAGCCATTCAGCAGCAGTTTAGTTAACCACTCGGTGACAGAAGCCAGAGAAGCAACAGGTTAGGGAAGCACAAATCTAATGGTGAATTGCCAAACCATTACAGATGCATTTCTTAGGGATATTTATCAGTGTTTGTTTGTTTAATTTTAGTAATTTGCATGTTACACAATCTCAGAGTCTCTGCAAGACAGGATCCATTAATAACCCAAGGTGCACATGCATGGTTGGTTTATGACTGATTAGCCAAACTTTGATAAATCAGTTCTTGGTTTGATTTATAACATTTATTTCACACTGGATGGAATGATAATATTTAAAAAGATGTCAGGGCGAAGTTCAAGAAATGTGAAGAATAAAACTTATTCTAGACTGACTTCACACATCTTACATCACACACTCAAGTGATCTTCCTCAGCTGACTACAAAGCATGGCTTTATGCAAATATGTAGGGCTGTCACAGTTATGAAACTTTGGCTGACAAGTAACTGCAATTAATGCTTTAATTATTTTGTTCATATTAGTTATAGAGCATGCTTAAATATGCAAGAATTTCACACTGAATTAGGAAACATGTAAACAAAATTCATGATAATTTCCAATAGTATTAAAATAAATAAAATATTTTTATTACATGTAAAATGCAAATTATATTACATTTTACAAAACAGTAAAATTATAATTAAAATTATAATTTTTCAAAACAGTTTTTCTTCACTTTCACATGGCTTTTTATGGTGCTTTACTAATTAAATTAAACCACACACTGAAATGGTGTAGAAACAATTTTCATTTAGAAATGGCTAGTAAATTTAACGAATACAAAGAACCATCAACTAACACATTGAATTAAACATGACATTTTGAAGTAGAAAAACTGAAATAGCATTTTCTTGTAAAACATACTCCAATAATCTTTGTGTACAACACTAAAACAATCACATAAACATTTAGTGTGTACTTCAATACTGACTTAAAATTATTCCCTCAAATAATCACGATTATATTAAATAATACATCAGGCGATTATGTAATAATCATGACAGATCTAGATATATGGGTCAAGATTATGTCTGGCTAGAGATCAGAATCTTCATGTCTTGTTCTTAAACTGTAAACCAGCTGAAGTTCAGAGAATCTTTCAGAAGGCATGGGACAGCAATCACAGCATAAGAGAACAACATGTAATTTGAGGTTTATTACGTGACTAAAAAGTAATGGTTGTGCGTAAATTGGCACCAAATGCGAATAGGAAAATTAAGGTTGTGCGTCAAGGCTGTGTGTGACCAGGCCAAAGTACTCACACATTCTATCTCATCCTTACACACTAACACACTCACACGGTCAGCTGAGTAAGGAAAGTTATGCAGCGGGGTGAAGGAAACAGACTTTGTGCAGTGATAAAGAAAACCTCCGGGGATTAAATCATGAGAGCATCAAGCTCACAGCTAACAAACAAGTTCTCCAAACCCACACTACAAAAAAAAAAGAGAAAGCGAAAGCGAGATGAGGGGTATTTCAGAGATGGATTGTTAAAAAACATCAGTCACTGAAGGGGAAGTTGTATTGGGAATTTACAAGAGTCTCGACAGGTGTTTTACAGACCTTCAGCATTCCTACTCCTCAGCAGCATCTCCCTCGAGACCAGAACCACAGACAGGTAGTATGACCTGTAGCTTAAAGAAACTCTCATTAAGAGGTCTGATAATCCCACTTTAGCCACTGAACTGGTTCTTGGGCCTAATCCTCTTTGACTGTGCACCTTGGGGGAGGAAACAGTGATCCTGACGATTTTTCATTAAACTGCTATGCCTATGGGTCAAAATTTGTATATTTCATCTTTCAGAGTTTGTAGGTCATAAAATCTTTAATGATCAGTTGGCGGATGCACACTGGTGAATATGGAAGCACTTGGAAACCCACAAAGTTCTCAGTTTGATTTTGATGGAGTGGTTTGTTTTTAGCTGAAGGTCCCTGGTGAGAAGCCAAGGCATCTAAATGTGATCACTATTCTCCTATTTATAACGTATTTGAGTCCTGCCAATTGTACTGAGTTAAAGGGAAAAACTGGGTCAGCTCGCCTTATTCTATCCGGTTGAATTGCCAAAGGCCAGAGTGGGCCGGATGAAGCCCAACAGAGTGCACTTCACCAATCGACAGCATTTTGGAGAAGGATCGATATGCATTGACAACTAATGCTTAACTGTTAACTATTAACAAATAATGGTTATTTTGAGACAGATTATGGCTGTCTCTGAAAGCTAAAAAATCATCCTGTCCTGAAACATCCTGTCTTGCAAGATGACTTCATCTGGTTGGTTTTTGAAGGTATAGCACAAATGTGACCTTCACTGCCTATGATATCTGGGTCAATGACACAAGGCCAGTGTTATTGTTAACCACTAAAAACTGTTTTCATTAATTGAAGTAAAACTGAAATAAAATACAAATATTAGATGAAAACTAAAACTTGAAAAACAAAAAAAATAGAAATGCTACTTTGGCCATTACGTGAAATAAAATATGTTTAATTTAAAGTAATAAAATTACTAAAAACTGAAATCTAAATAGAAAAACGAATATCAAAAATGACAAAACCACATCAAATTACTAAAACTTAAACTAAAAGTAAAAAATCTAAATTAACACTAAAGCTAATTCAAAATATTAATACTATTATAAAATAAATATTACTGCACAGGGCTTCTTTTTTGTTCCATCCATTAATTTATTAAAAATACATTACAAAATGACCATCTTTTATGATGTTTTTACATTCGAAAGTCAAAAATATCAGGGCGATACAACTGTCCTGATTTCACAACGAAGACGAAAGCCCAATTAAAGAAATTTAGTTCCTGAAAAGAAACCATTACTGAAGAGTTTGGAAATAATCATCTTTTATTAGCATTTTTTTTTTTAGAAAAAAAGTTATATTTTAACAAAACATTATATAAAGATTAAGACGTATATTAGACCACATGACATTTTAGTCATTAAATTCAAACTTTTTTTATTTGGAAACCAAAAAAATCTAACCACATGAAACAGACATGAATAAATTGTCTACTTATCATTGACTCTTCTACTACGAAATAAGTATTACAGCAATAAAAAAACACGTTGTCAAACACTTTTAAGCTCACTTGAATCTGTTGTAGATTATTAGGTGGAACATTATGATGCCTGTCTGAAACCAGATTCCTTCGGAGGTACTTTCATGCAAAAACACTACCGTTAAGTCACTGACTCACTGGGCAGTCGGTTTGGGACACATCCAGAGGGGGCTGTGGTTGTGGACTGTCTGTGGAGAGCAGCAGTTTGCTAACACTTCATTGAGCGTAGAGGCAGCGGTCAAATGAGGGCGAGGTCTTAAACATGCATACTGCAACATCACATGATCGCTGAGCGAGAGGTTCAGTCATGCAGAGCAGAGCACACACACACACCCTGTCTCACTACTGCCCTCAGACATAGGCTTTATGACTGGGAGGACGCCTTAGCCCAAAGCTCTGATCTCACTGAGTGTACACATGAAACATTATGTGCAAACAAAGATTCTGTCATCCTATTCTTACCCTCATGTTGTTCCAGACCTGCAAGACTTTATTTTTCAATGGAGCACGAAAGGAGATATTTTGAGACTGTGGTGGTTGCTCTTTTCCATACAATTGTCCCTTCACAGGGAGCTTGATTGGCAGGTGATCTGACCAATCCCAATGCTGCCATTTTGTCCAACAAACAAATCAGACAGGAGAGTAGATTAACGTTGGTGAACTTAAACTTGAAAAATGGTGTGTACTGAAGTCTTTCCGCAGTTAAAATAAAACACCTTCTGATGTTCATTCATGTTTATTTAATTCATGCTGTAAGTAAATATGAAAAGATGATGGGTTCATGTGCCACTTGAACTGAGCCACTACAGCGATCTGTCACGACACATTAAAGAGCCACAAAATGGTATTTATTATCTGAATTTCAAAAAAAAAAAAAAGACAAAATTTGAAAGCAAGACTTTGTTTCATACCAGACGTAACCTGCTCGGTCTTGTCTGTTGGCAAGTTTTCAGTTTTCTCTTTGCTCCGCAATATATTTATCACTGCATGAGAACATGATGTGTGGCGTGGCTTGTTGGACATAGCAAATAAGGGAGGCGGGTCTTTGTAAAGAGTCAATTACAATGAAGGAGGACTAAAGTTTTACAGCTTCAAAAATGAACTAGATACACTATAAAAGCTTTCTTAAGCTATAAAAATTTGTTGTTATCCACTGATAATTGTTTAACTCTGGAACCAATTTGTTTACAAATAATTCATAATTAGATCATGCAGTTCTATTTTAGTATTATTTATATACTATTACAGTATTCATTATTATTTTGAATTAGCTTTTATATTTTTATATATAAGTTATAAGTTTTTATTTTAATTTTAGTTATTTACTTTTTTTGAATTAGCTTTTTAAAATATTTGTATTTCGCTTTTATTTATATTTATTTCAATTTTATTAATTTCAGTAACAATAGTTGTGAAGGCAACATTTTGAATTTTCTTGTCAATTAATGAAAATGATTTTTCAAGTTTTAGTTTTAGTTAGCAATAACAACACTGGTTCAAAGTTTTGACTTAAATGAATCATTCATTACAACCCATCATTGCTACTCTTTTCTATTAAGATTATCAGTATTTGAGTCTGGTTATCACACAACACTATCATTTGATTTCAGTAGACACAGAATTTGGACCATTTTATGATAGTTTTATCTAATTTTTGAGTCCCTTTTGAAGCTTGAAAACTCTGCTCTTGCCTGGCAATTGCATGGAAAAGAGCAACCAGCACATTATTCAAAATGTCTCCTTTTGTGCTCCACGTAAGAAAGCAAGTCACTCAATTTTGAACAACATGAGGGTGCGTAAGACTGAATTTATGGCCAATTTGAATTGCTCACATTACAAACATCAGCAAGGAGCAGACATCATTCAACTTGAAGAACATTAAATTACCGAAAGTTGTCACATGGCTCATGAATGTTTACAAAATGGCTTATCTTTGCTAAATATCGACTCGACAGGAGAAGATATCGTGTTTGTGTGCAGAATAGGCAGGGCCCTGCTGTTCTCGTCTTTGAATATCCTCCCATTCACGGTCACGAGACTAGCATCTAGTGCTCTGTTGATAATCTCGTTCAGAGAAGGCTCCGAATGCATGCATGCACAGCCGCATGTGTTCTTTTTGTTTGCGAGTCTGTGTGTGTGTTGCTGTGTGGGCGCGTGCTTGCATGTGCGCATCCCTCCTGTGGACCCATCTGTTACCGCTGAAGCCGTTTTAAAATCTATCACATTTAGCCAAAAGATCCTTCAGTATTTTTAGCACAGCAACTATATGTACAGAAATCTCGTTTACTAAATCAAAAGGCAGTAAATATGTCTTGTTCTGTTCGGTTCGGACAGCAGGAGATCTCTTGGTGCTGAAAATCTTGGGAAACTATTTCCAAATGGATTACAGAAAAGCTCTGGCTACTTCCCAAAGTGGCAGGGAGCTTTAGAGACCAAAACATTCCATCTTTGAGGCAGGCTGAGATCCACATGGTTGTCACGCCGACAAAGAACAAACAGCTAATGAATACCATCAAGACAATGAGGTTGCCAACACTCCTGAAAACCATTCACACCTAAATCTCATTCGCAAGTATCCACACCATGGACACAGACAGCAGCAAAAAACAAAAACAATTCTGCATCTACAAACCTTCAGAAACCAAACATACTGAGATGAAAACTATCTTTTTCCTCAGGATGGCTTGTCAAGCTGATGCTCGAAACCAAATATAGCAACAGAATGACTCATTTCTCTCAAAAGTCAAAAACCAGTCTGGCACCTCGACAAAAGATGACTCACCTCTATTGATGAACTGGGCGGGATGTGTTTATCTGTAATGGGGAGGAGAAAAAAGAAAGAAACAAATCAGATATACATTATTATACTCAATGTTTTAAATTCACATACCACAAATTATTTATTTTTCACATATGTTACAATTTTCTCTTTATCAACGAGCTTGACAATCTAGAGCTAGATTTTTACAATTCTGGGTAGTTGCTAATGTGTCAAGGATTGTTAGGTGGTTGCCAGGGTGTTTGCTAAGGTGTTCTGGGCTGTTGTTAGTGTGCTGCTATTGCGATTGTTGGATTGAAGTTGCTATGTACTCGCAATGCAATAGTACTCTTTCTGCGGCCTTGGTTACATCAGTATTATTTATGTATATTTTTCTATTGTATGAGGTCAATCAAAACATTACAAGCTTTTATTTGAAGCAAAAATGTATTTAAAAAGTATTTAAAATATACAAAGGTACAAGGTACAAGACTGAGTTTAATGGCTTTAATGCAGGAAAGAACAACAAAAAATTATATAATCGAATTACAAACAATAGAGAAATATAAAACTTTTTGCAAAATATGCACATATACATAAATATTTAAGTAGTTTGAGAGTGTAGGGAGATTGTTAAGTCATTTGCAGTGCTTTATGGGAGCAGGGCGGCACAATTAATCAAATTTCTAATCGCGCTTACGATTATGGATGCCAAGATTACATAATCGTTCAAAGCCGTGATTACAAAAATAAATAATAAAAAATGCCCACTTGCATTATTCTGTGTGCTTAAGAGGTGTTTGCAGCGCGGGATTTAACAAACTCAAACACACTGGATAAAAGACATTTTGTCTAACTGATAGTCGTTGTCACTCTGTTGTGCATGATAGATATGTTAAACGCCAAACGTGTCAAAAGTGGAACAAAATAGGGGAACTCGTTTGAACTGCGCGCCACACAGATCTTATATCCGCTCGCCTCAAAAGACAACTAAAGTAAACAACGCTGTGAAATCCAGGAAGAAACACTTGTGTTCAGCACAAAGTTCTCCAGTACAAATCACATCTCTTTAATTTAAACTAGTTTAAAGCCAAATAAATCTGAGCTGTTATTCTCATCAACACTGATGCAGAAACAGTGCAACAACGATCCAGTTAGAAGACGTTTCAATCCACAAATCACCCACATTTACCATAGTTTTACTGTAGTGACACTAACGTAACAATTGTACGGTGGCAGAAAAGTAGGATATTTATATTGAGTATTATTATATTATTAATATACTAAATATGTTAAAGGAGTAATGGAATATAATTACATTATTTTGTTAATTATTCTATCAGTTGATGTGGATTTGTAATTGACTGAATGTCTTGACTACTGTTTTTCAATGCAAACACCATAGAAACCATATAGTTAGGCTACTTTTTTACCATGGTAATGAGGTGGTAAATGAACTTTTGGTTATGTATAAAAGGTGAGGCTGTTACAGTTTTCACAATGGTACTGTCAAATGTTCATCTGCATCCCAACTCAAGCTCCTGCTACTCTGAACTCAAGCTCCTGTTCTAATGTGCATTTCTAAGAGACACAACGTGTAATATTACATGTTCAGTGCTACCAAATCAGGAGCTGGTGCCACTGCTCTCCAATGTTAGTCTGGAGCCCTGATCATAGAAATCGTACTGTAAAAATGTTACTGTAATTTGAAATTTCATCTGTTTAATTGTAAATGAAATATACAGCTTTAGTAAACCATTTTTTATTTTGGTTTTACATTATTATACCATGCATAATTTTACCTTTTTTTGTTTACAGAAGAAACCAAACCAATGTATAGTTGACATTTGAGGCTCAATGCTATAGAAAAGCAAAAAAAGTTCAGGAAGAGTGTTTTCAGCCTTTTTTAAATATATGTTTTATATAAAATTATGGCATGCAGCTTCAAACAATGGTATAAATCGTTTCAAAATAATCATTATTAATAATCACAATTACAATCTCAAGGGAATAATCGACAATTATGATTTTTGTCATAATAGGAGCAAGTGAGGGCTAAAGAGTTATTTTGGCGTGATTTGTTTTGATTCTATGATTGGTGCAGATTTCTTTGCAAAATCATGGGTTGTTTGATTTAATGGTTTATAAGTAATTATTTAAAAAATACATTTGTTTATGGAGAAAATAAATAACATTTTTACTTATTTTACTTTTAAACCTGACTGTCGCACTCTATTTTATGGCTAGAACTGGTGGTTGCTAATGCATTGGTATGCGGTTCATAGGATGTTCTGAATGGTTTTATTGGTCCAAGTCAAAAGAGATGGTATTACTCGGTCCATCTTTCAATGCAAGTCTATAGGGTTTTTTGTTTGTTTTTCATTCCAACCAAAAATTTAGACAAGTAAATATCACACCCCAACATGCCACATGATTTAAATTGTTACATTTATTTCCGAAGCACAAATGATGCAGGACGAGATCATTTTAATGCATATGATTATGCAATAATAACAGAGATGCTGACCTTAGCAAGCACCGTTAATTAACAGCATCTTTCTAGAGAAGTGTGCAGTATGGGTTGCAGCCCTGAATAAATTTCATAGAAGGGACATTGACCATGACAAACCCCCTCCCCCATTTCTATATTACACTGAGGGACCCAGGGGTTCACACCTCAGACAACCTTCACATGAAATATTTAAGTCAAATCTATAAGAGGCAGACAGAGATGCAATTTGTGCCCATTGAGCCGGAGATACACAACATCTACACTGGGGTTAGAATCATAATGTCTGTCTTTTAGCACTTCCTTCAGTGGCACTGGAGGTATAATGTTACAGCGTTAAAAGAAAGAGCCTCCTCTGGGATTGGCTGAGACCCAGAGTTCATTTCTGCCCCTAATGAATGAACCCAGTGTCATTGCAACGGCCACTTTCAACAACTGTAACTCAAATATAACTGAAAATGTGCAAAGACGTCTGAAACTGAGTCCTCAGAGTCTAACCTGCACCATCAGGACACGAAAGAGGTGTTTTTGAAGAGGTTATTTTGTCTTTTAGCACAAAACAGATGGCAGTTACATTGTTGTATGAAAACAGACAAGTACTGTAATATTATCTTCCAATAAAAATGAAAGGAGATAACTGTAAATAATTCATTCTTTACATTGTGACCTTGTTATGGAAAGTAGCTAACTAACCAAAATTGGGACAAAAAGGAAAAGGTGCAAACCCATGCTGCTAAAAAATGACTTTTATTTTAAAATGAAATTTATTTTAATAAATATTCATATTTTTGAGCTTAGTCAGACAATTAATTTAAAATAAAGCCACCAAGTGGATTACTAAATATGTTAATGTTTGTATATTAATATTTGTTAATGGAAAATACTAGCAATGACATCTGTGACAAATATGCAATATATTCTGATGCAATCACAACACCTTGTAGGACAGAAAGTGAAAGTGTTATCTATCTCAGATTAACCTATATCTTAGGCTTCTCAGGAGCTTCAGAGCTTACACTTTCATATTTCATAGTTGCAATACATGCTATTTCCAGGGTTGCAGCAACTATGAATCAAAAGATGACATAAACATCACTGAAGCATTGCCTGGAGATTGGAGGCAGATGTTGGTCCTTATCAAATCTCTAATAGACTCTCAAACTGGTTTGCTTGGTTTGAGGGACAGATCTATTCACCAGGGATACACCATGACTTAACCTGGCAGGTTCACAACCCACAGTCTGATATCATTGGTCAGTCAGCGTAATTTGAACATATACCCACATTTGCCAGGCCAGCAAACTTCCCCAGGAGAGCAAAATTCAGCAGACCATGTTACATAAGCATTGATTTTCCTGCCTGATAGGGACCATCTGATCTAATTACTTGCTTGACATTTGGAATTACACTTCTATACGTAATAAGGAAACAGGAGATATATCTTTTCCCTTCAAAAAAAAATAAGTTTGTATGAAGAGGGTCATGGACTATCAACTGCATAGCTATACTATGACTGTCTTGATCTAAATTACTTCAAGCAGAAGAAACGTATAGATGTGTGCTTTGGAAATTAAATCTCAGATGACGATACAGGCTATATAAAACAGCAAAAAGATCTCAAATAACTGACTATCATGTCTAAATCCTTGTTAAGGAGATGGAAGGATTGAGACATTCATCCCAATAATTACACTTATAGCCAGCAGTCAGATTGACTCCCAAAGGAGAAACAGAGATGGAAGCCAAATCCAAAAGCCTGAGGCTAAGGAACCCAAATGAGATAATGGTTGCAAATTTAATTATAGCCTACTAGTTCTGTCTGAGACATCCCACTCTCTAAATTAATTTTTTGAAATGATGACGATTTTGGAAAAAATAGATGCCAGTTATTATCTATATTCAAAGCCTTGCTATTCATTCTCATATTGATATAAAATAAATAATTTTAACCAGTAATCTGATGGTATATTTTAATTTCAAATGGTTTAATATTATTCACTTAGAACATCCAATGCACTAAATATGATTGGGAATATAACATCAGAGCTGTATTTAACACATTAAATGTTCTACATTTATCATACAAGGTATTGTAGAAATAGCGCCTTCTGAACAATACATACATGCCTAAATGTTGAATCAAGATGAGAAGTATGCATGATATCACACGAGTACTAGGCCAAAGAGCAGATCCCTTTTGTTGCTCTCATGACTGACGGTGCTTACGGATGAATCCATCACATGGCCCCATTGTTTACAGTGGCACGATATAACCGGTATTATAGAGAGTTAATGGTTTATATTGAATAATGGTTGAAACCATGAGGTGATAATAAAATCAAAGCATATGATATACATACAGTTATATAATTAAATTCTCGAATAAAACACCTAAACTAATGGGCGTACAGCAAGAACTGAGGTGTAACGTTAGATAGGCTACGTCTGTAAATCTGTCTAAAAATCGAAATGGCCTCCATTAATCATAATTTCGCTTATATTTATTACGTGTTAGTCGTAAATAATGCGTCTCAATGCCATTGCTGTTTAGCTGGCGTCATGCTACGCCATTTACTTGGACTTCTCATATAAACATAAGTTTACCTGGACTGCTCTGTTGATACAATTTCACAGTCCCGTCCTTCCGGATCCTCACATCTCCAGGACCCGCAATCCGTCCAGGTGGACTCCCAGCTGTCTCTTTCCGTCTCTGTTTTTGAGTTAACCACCTGCAACACTGATAACACACGGCCCAGGCTTGCTCCTCATTGATGGGCTGACTGTACAGTGTTAAAATCTCTTCCAAACACAATTCATCTTCCCCGTCCGTACAATCCATACTGATGTCTTCAGGTTTCGCTCCATCTCCGGGATCCCGGAGAGCCGACGGTGAGATTAGCATTCCTTCGTCAGTCATTCTTCTTCTCCGGGCTTCCCGAGAGCAGGAAAGACTGTGTTAGGATGATATAGAGGCAGGAAAGGTATGTTTACGTTAGGTCTGTCATCTAGAAGCAGCGCGCGTGTCCTCCTCTGCTGTCTGTGTCGCTAGTTCTGCGCTCGCGCTGCTGCTGTTCGACTCTGAGAGGCGCTCGGATGACTCTTCCGCATGGTCTCAGAGTCAGCCATATCCTCAGCCAGGTGTTTCACAAAACAAACTGTTTTGTTTTTTTCACATTTTATAATAATGTATAGAATTAGCCAAAATGCGTAGCCAGAAAACGGCTTGTTTACAGTGTCTAATGTTTAAAAAACAACAAGCTAACACATCTGAAAGTTAATGTTAGTAGGCTACATATGTTAAATCTTGACATAAATTTGGATGAAAACGTTTAATTTAAATCTAACTGTGAAATTTAAATGTTAAATGTAAAATTATGTGGTATGCAAATACGCTTGGCGCCAAATGATTGAGGAATAAACCATAGGCCTAGGTTTGCACCAATGGCCTGTACTAAATTTAAATAGATTAGCATTTAGTTTTAGATTGCCCAATTAAAGCTGATTCATAAATAATTAGACTGCTGTACCCTTTTCTTTATAAAAGGTGACAACTCAAAATTGCAAACTAAATTGTGGATTTAATGCAGACACTGGGACTCCATTTGCTCAACCAATTAACAATGAGTGACAGCTATAGTAATTGAAATGGTAAAAGCAAAAAAGGATTTACGGGATCTTTGAGGTGAAGTAAAATAGCATGTCTGGTTTATAATTTGATTTGCTTGTTAATGTATAGTATACAACTAAATTGGTAAATTCTTAAACAGCAGTTTCTCTTGTTTAAGTTAATGTACAGTGCATCCGGAAAGTATTCACAGCATTGAAGGTTAACAGAAGCATGTAGTCTCTGTTACCCTTAATGGAAGAAGTTTGAAACAAGCATTGTAAGCCTAAATTGATCATAGCTCCATTGGTTTAAATGGGTCTATGATATACTTACGATGCTTTTGTGAAACGCAGCCCAGGACTAGAGCTGGCCTCCTGGACAAACTGAGCAATTGATAGAGAAGGGCCTGGTGACCAAGAATCAGATGGTCACTCTAGTTGAGCTCCATGATCATATGTGGAGATAGGAGAAATCTGCAGAAGGACAAACATCACTGCAACACTCTACCGGACTGGGCTTTATGGCGGTGTGGCAAGACTCAATCCTCTCCTCAGAAGACACATGAAAACACACTTCGAATTTGCAAAAAAAAAAAAGTGCCGATTAGCTGGTCTGATGAACCTCAATTGCAAGCATCATATTTGAAGGAAAGCAGCTCTGCTCATCACCTGCACAGTACCATCCCAAAAGTAAAGTGTGCTGGTGTGTGTTTTTCAGTGGCAGGGACTGAGGGACTCATCAGAGTAGAAGAAAAGCTCAATGCACCAAATTATAGAGATAGTCTTAATGAAAACCTAGTCCAGAGCATTCAGAACCTCAGACTGGGCAGAAGGTGCACTTACCAACAGGACAATGACCCTAAGCACACAGCAAGAGTGGCTTATAGACAACTCTGTGAATGTCCTTGAGTGGCCCAGCCACAGCCTGAGCTTGATCCCAATCAAATATTTCTGGAGAAACCTGAAAATGTGCATCTGCCCCATCCAACCTGACAGAGCTCGAGAGGTGAGGTGAAAAATGGCAGATAATTTCCAGATGCTGATGAGCAAAGCTTGTCCCATCATACCCAAAAAGATTTGAGGCTGTAATTGGTGCCAAAGGTGCTTCAACAAAGTATTGAGCAAAGGCTGAGAATACTTATGTGATAATAAAAAAATAAAAATAATAATAATAATAATAATAAAAAAAAAAATATATATATATATAATGTTCGTATTAAATTTGCAAAGATTTCAAACAAACTTATTTCACGTTGTCATTATGAGGTATTGTTTAGAATTTTGAGGAAAATACTCAAATTAAACCATTTTGGAATAAGGCTGTAACAGAACAAAATGTGGAAAAAGTGAAGCCCTGTGAATAATTTCTGGATGCAGTAGACTTATAATATCCATACAAGCTTTTTTTCTGTATGTCAAAATCATGTCTAACCAGACAGGGGTGTAACAGTTCGCAGCTCATTTCTAGAGCAACAAATAGCATATTGCAAAATCAGTAGAGATTTAAATATGTCCCATTTCTTTATCTATTTATTTATTTTCCTGGACATTGACAATACAGAATAGCATCACATTTCATGCAGCAGATGCTCTGCACATACAAGCAGCCTCTGTCCCTGGAGTGAGACGGTGACACAATGTGTCAGATATGTTTTCAGAGTAAACTGTGTTAATGCATTTCTATATTTTTTTTTTGCTGTTATGAATCATAAAAACATTTCCTACATGTTTACCATTTTGAATTTCAATCGTTGTGAAATGAGGATGATAAGGGATGGCATAATTATTATGTTGGACAGCAGAATTTAAATAAAATTCACACAAAAACAATGTTGCATCATACATGTTGCTAGAGGTAACAACATTGCTCTTTGTACTTGACATTAATTTACATAGTTTTGGGATAAGTTAAACATTTCTATAAAAATAGTACTCACTATTTTAGACTGTATGTCTATTCCTAATGTCTATTTTGTGATGCAGCATTAATATCTGGTAAAACTATGCGCAGGTAATATCTCAATTGAAATGTAAGATAAACTGCTCCATCTAGTGGTTGCAGTGATTTTACAGCACTTAGCTGTCCATATTAAACAAAGCAGGGTAAAAAAAAAAACATTTGTCACACTAAATAAAATACATTTTAACTTATATAAATTAAAATGTAATAATTAATTATTTCAGCTACATGCCAAAAATACTTTGCAATTTGCATTAAATGCATATCTACAAGAATGGAATGAACAAAAAACGTAAATAAAAACATTAATTGGGCCATAATATTAACCAACCAATCAATTAGAATTGTTGTTGTTGTTGTTGTTGTTTTTATTTAAGTATTTAAATTAAGTATTTATTTTATTTAAATATTTAAGCATGACAAAAATATTCAGTAGCCTTGTCTTTTAAAATATGTAATTAGCATTCAAATTGCACAGTGAAATTCTAAGATCTATTATTAATTGCGAGCGATAACTCCTTTGTGCAACATTATGAATGTGAATTTATTTTATGAACTTGAATTTATTAACATTATAAATGTGCTTTGCTCAGTAACTCCTGTGAGGATATCAGGGTTGACAAATCTATATTTGCCAAGCTAATGATCAGATGCATCTTTTTAACCCATTTCTGCAACAAACTAAAGCAAAGCATATTTCTATAGGCTAAGTGTGCATTAATAAGATATCATCTCTTGTGAAGCTCTATTTCTCTTTACAGCTTATGGTTTCTTATATAGCCCACAATCCACATCGCTGAACTCCTCTGGGTTTCAGAGCGTGTCCTCCACATCAGACAAAGATGGGGTTGTTTTCCCCTCATGGCTCTCCTGGGTTAGATGCAGCATTAGATTAAACCCCTTCTGAATGAGTAGTTTCCTCCCTGTGCTTTGTCTGCTTTGAGTCACTTATCTGCTGTAAAATACAAACAAGCTGTCACCATATATCGAACGAAAAGCAGACTTAATGTTACTCAAACATTGACACAGCTGTTCTTTCAGTCTTTGTCTGTAGGCTACATTGTCAAAACCCTGAAGTTTGAAGGATTATGCATATGAGACCTTTGAACGTGTAATATCTCATAAATAGCTGTTAGTTTTTTATTCAGTGACTGAAACCTCATGACTGCAGGATGTTTTTTGGTGGTTTGTGCAGGTGCTGAAGTCAAAACCTGCTTTCCACACTGAGTTCCTGCATTATCCATCTGTCTGCCTCTGTCTCCACAGGATCTGGCCTCCATACCTCTACCTGAGGAGGAAGTGACAATATGTCACAAAAAGCTTATTTTTTGCCTAAATTAAAAACTATTTTAAGACTAAATGACATTTCAAAAGAGAATAATAAAGCCAAACAAACTTTGATTCTAATTTAGAGAAAACCCTCAGCATCTTAAAGCTACAGACTTTTGCAATTAAATCAGATAAATAGCCTGTATTTTCAACCGTATGTGTATACATATTATAACCCTGTTACTGTGACCAAAAACAGCATATACCTGATAGTTTTGAATTGTCTTTAATAAGAAGGCTAGATTCTCCACGCAAGACGCGGTTCTTAGAAGTCACGCCATTGGTGAAATCAGCTTCAGTATTAGTAAGCCACGTCGATTCGGTTTCTCTGTCCAGCTCTCATGATATCGCGGTTCAATAGCATCTGCTCGACTCCCACCGCAGCCCATTGAAATAAGATGGAGCGCTGCATGCGCTAATAAAGGATGCAGACGAGCGCGCGCGTTTATGCTCCGGTCCCACGCGCAGCTGTGAGTGAATGAGTGCCCTCGTGCATTTGCTAAACTTGAGATTTGTCATCCTTTACGTCATCGGTTTATTGTGATACCGTGGAGAGGCGATTTGCATCAAAACAAACAAGAGAGGAATACGTTTACGTTTTAGTGACATGTTTTAGCACCAAAAACGTGTTCACATGCAAACTTTTATATTTTATAAACCACACACATAGGCTACACCCAGGAGTGACGATGAGAGTGCTAGTTTTGTATTTTCTAATTTAATGCAATATTTTTCATAAATTATAAATCTATGTCAGTGTGGTGTAACCAAGTTATTTTTGATCGTCATTACTGTGTAGGCAGTGTCAGTATATTTATGTCAGTAGGCTATATTTTGTAGATATAAAATATGTTAGTACTTTCTGTCTGATCTTACACCACTTGACATTTTATAATTAAAAATATTAATTAAAAAGAGTAATTGTATAAAAACTATGAAACCTAAATGAAAACATGCAACCCTAAAATATTTCTGGACATCCTTATTTTCCCTTGACTTACTGTTTTATAAAAGTGCCCTGGTATTACTGTACAGTGGTGCTGCCATGGTACTTTTTTTTAAGGAAACTGGGAGTGATATTTACAGTATGACAGTCATTTCCTTCCAATATTTCTGCAGAATCAGTGCATATGTGACCCTGGACCACAAAACCAGTCATAAGTAGCACGGGTATATTTGTAGAAATAGCCAACAATACATTGTATGGGTCAAAATTATACATTTTTATTTTATGCCAAAACTCATTAGGATATTAAGTAAAGATCATGTTCCATGAAGATATTTTGTAAATTTCCTGCTGTAAATATATCAAAACTTAATTTTTGTTTAGTAAAATGCATTGAAAAGGAGTTAATTTTGACAATTTTAAAGGCGATTTTCTCATTTTGATTTTCAGATTCCAGATTTTCAAATAGCCAAATATTGTCCTATCCTAACAAATTTAGGATTATTATTTATTCAGCTTTCAGGTAATGTATCTTTTTGTTTTGTGGTCCAGGGTCACATATACAGGTGCATCTCAATAAATTAGAATGTCGTGGAAAAGTTCATTTATTTCAGTAATTCAACTCAAATTGTGAAACTTGTGTATTAAATAAATTCAATGCACACAGACTGAAGTAGTTTAAGTCTTTGGTTCTTTTAATTGTGATGATTTAGGCTCACATTTAACAAAAACCCACCAATTCACTATCTCAACAAATTAGAATATGGTGACATGCCAATCAGCTAATCAACTCAAAACACCTGCAAAGGTTTCCTGAGCCTTCAAAATGGTCTCTCAGTTTGGTTCACTAGGCTACACAATCATGGGGAAGACTGCTGATCTGACAGTTGTCCAGAAGACAATCATTGACACCCTTCACAAGGAGGGTAAGCCACAAACATTCATTGCCAAAGAAGCTGGCTGTTCACAGAGTGCTGTATCCAAGCATGTTAACAGAAAGTTGAGTGGAAGGAAAAAGTGTGGAAGAAAAAGATGCACAACCAACGGAGAGAACCGCAGCCTTATGAGGATTGTCAAGCAAAATCGATTCAAGAATTTGTGTGAACTTCACAAGGAATGGACTGAGGCTGGGGTCAAGGCATCAAGAGCCACCACACACAGACGTGTCAAGGAATTTGGCTACAGTTGTCGTATTCCTCTTGTTAAGCCACTCCTGAACCACAGACAATGTCAGAGGCGTCTTACCTGGGCTAAAGAGAAGAACTGGACTGTTGCCCAGTGGTCCAAATTCCTCTTTTCAGATGAGAGCAAGTTTTGTATTTCATTTGGAAAACCAAGGTCCTAGAGTCTGGAGGAAGGGTGGAGAAGCTCATAGTCCAAGTTGCATGAAGTCCAGTGTTAAGTTTCCACAGTCTGTGATGATTTGGGGTGCAATGTCATCTGCTGGTGTTGGGCCATTGTGTTTTTTGAAAACCAACGTCACTGCACCCGTTTACCAAGAAATTTTGGAGCACTTCATGCTACCTTCTGCTGACCAGGTTTTTAAAGATGCTGATTTCATTTTCCAGCAGGATTTGGCACCTGCCCACACTGCCAAAAGCACCAAAAGTTGGTTAAATGACCATGATGTTGGTGTGCTTGACTGGCCAGCAAACTCACCAGACCTGAACCCCATAGAGAATCTATGGATTATTGTCAAGAGGAAAATGAGAAACAAGAGACCAAAAAATGCAGCTGAGCTGAAGGCCACTGTCAAAGAAACCTGGGCTTCCATACCACCTCAGCAGTGCCACAAACTGATCACCTCCATGCCACGCCGAATTGAGGCAGTAATTAAAGCAAAAGGAGCCCCTACCAAGTATTGAGTACATATACAGTAAATTAACATCCTTTCCAGAAGGCCAACAATTCACTAAAAAATGTATTTTTTTATTGGTCTTATGAAGTATTCTAATTTGTTGAGATAGTGAATTGGTGGGTTTTTGTTAAATGTGAGCCTAAATCATCACAATTAAAAGAACCAAAGACTTAAACTACTTCAGTCTGTGTGCATTGAATTTATTTAATACACGAGTTTCACAATTTGAGTTGAATTACTGAAATAAATGAACTTTTCCACGACATTCTAATTTATTGAGATGCACCTGTGTAGTAATTTGTATATAGTTCCTCACTCCTGACAACAAAACAAAATGATGTGCTATAATTTTATTGACTTTGATTGGTCTTTACATTCAGCATGTGATTATGTATTTCACCTTTTCCAGCAAAAACAAATACATTTAATCTCACAGCAGAAGCACAAACACACACATAGTGGTTTTCAACAACACAATTAAACATAATCACTGCATTACCCGCACGTGGCACAGAGTAAGCACCCATAGAAAATTAAAAACAACAGAATGCACAGCCATTATGGGCTCAGCAAAAGATGAGTGTTCAGTGTTGGACCACACATGCCCTTGAAGGACAGATTTTAAAACCCCTGAAAATCCTTCATTTGTAAACAAATTAAACCAATAACAGAGAGATTCTGAGACCTCTTCTTTGAAATAGTGATCTGCAGGAATGATAAAGGAATGAGGCAGTGAGAGGAAGGTACTAACAGAGAGGTAAAAAAAAAGAAACAGTAAGTGTTTAATAAATTATTGGGTTCAGTCTCTGTGATGCAGGATGGAATGGTGCATTGGAATTTGAATTCTATTTGAAGTCAAGGAGGTTGCAGTCGAGCTTGTAGTAAACATACGGATAGTACTCTTGCTGGCTGAGATTCAGACCCGGGATGTCCATGGATGCCTAAAACAACAAAAATGAACTAATCAGCTGTGATCTCTCTATATCTTCAATTAGGCCAGTTTATTATGCTCACCAAAAGCTGCATTTATTTGATCAACAATACAGTAAATACAGTAATATTGTGAAATATTATTACAGTAGTGAATTTTCAACAGCCATTACTCCAGTCTTTATTGTCACATGATCCTTCAGAATTTATTCTAATATGCTGATTTTGGTAATTTGATCATTTACTCATCCTCAAGCTGTTCCAAACCTGTATGAGTTTCTCTCTTCTGTTGAACAGAAGGTATTTAGAAAAATCTGCATAACGAACAGTTGCTGGTACCCATTTACTTTAATTGTATTTTTTTCCATAATGTGGAAGCCCATGGCAGCCAGCAACTGTTTGGTTACTCAAAAATATCTTGTGTGTTCAACGATAGAAAGAAACTCATACAGGTTTTCAACAGCTTGAGGTTGAGTAAATAACAGAATTACCATTTTGAGGTGTTTGGGGTGAACTAAACCTTTAGTTTAATCAGTTATTACTGGCGCACAATTATTATTAATCATTCTTACTATTATTAATGCTGTTTAATATTCTTGTGGAAACTGAAACATTTTTCAGAATATTTTGATGAAGACAATTCAAACAAACAGCATTTATTTGAAATAAAAATCTTTTGTAAATGTCTTTACGGTCACTTTTGATTAATTTAATGCATCCTTTCTGAATGTATATATTTTTTTTATTTACCCCAAACATTTGAATTGTATATCACAAAAACAGTTTACAACATTGATAATAATATAAGAATTTTTGTTGTCGTTGTTGTTTTTTTAGTAGCAAATCATCATATTAGAATGATTTCTGAAGGATCATGTGACACTGAAGATTGGAGTGATGCTGAAAATTCAGCTTTGCCATGACAGGAATAAATTGCAAATTTAAATATTTAATATTTTTAAAAATGTAATGTATTCTTGTGATGGCAAAGCTGAATAGAAACCAGTTATTTTAAATTGTATCAATATTTCACATTATTACTATTTACTTTACTGTATTTTTGATAAATGCAGCCTTGGTGAACACATGAGATATGTCTTTCAAAAACATAAAATAAACTTAATAGCTCACATCAATAACATTAGCACTGCTGTCCAAGTGTTTGTAAAGGTCCTGCAGAACTTCTCTCAGTTTCTTTACATTCTTCTTGCTTGGATGAAGCAGCATGGCCTGGAAATTGACTGGCAGCCCATACCTGTTCAATACAAATATGCAGGTTTACATCAGACAATCTACATCTACATATGAAATAGATTCATACGCTTTAAACAGATCTGTATACACTGTACCTCAAGACTGACTCTGTAAAAACCCGGAGTGCCTTGATGTGTATCCATGCGATGAAAGCCTCACTGAAGTTTACTTTAAGCCAACGCACCAAAGGACCCTGAGGTGCAGAAGCAGATTGACCGTTATTATCATTACTTATCTTTTCTCTTTCTTATTACTTCAAATGAAGACTAATCAAGGCCCAGGGCCTCTCAAGCTGCTGTGAGGTTGATGAGTTTTGAGGTTACTCATCAACATCATTGTGGAGGATTTTATAATGTTCAATAGAGAAAATTTAGACAGCTGCATGCATACAAATTGCTTTTTCTTGTCAGTGGAGAGGCGAGTCATCTCCTCTTTGTCTGCTTTCATCTCCTCTTCATTGTACTGAAAATCACGCACCACGAACCTGAAAAAAATCAGTAACACAGGGTCAGCTTTCCTCTCATTCAGCAGAAAGACATGATGGCATCAGTGAACATCAAAAACAGACAGACACTCAAACACATTGTGATTCATTATAACAGCCTTACAACAGTATGTTATTCATAATCTGAAAATATATTTACATTGATTCTTGAAATATGGGACAAAACTATCTATAGAACTAAAAAAAATTAAAGTTAACATATAAATGTTTTTTTTTAATAAGAGAATTACTTTAAAAAATTAACTATTTTAACTACAAATGACTATTTTTGAGTTTTTTTAAAAAATGTACGTTTTTATTCATCAAAGAATCCTGAAAAAGGTATCACAGGTTTCAAAAAAATATTAAGAAGCACAACTATTTTCAACAATGATAATAAGTCAACGTATTAGAATGATTTCTGAAGGACCATGTGACACTGAAGACTGGACTAATGACTGATGAAAATTCAGCTTTGCCACCACAGGAATAAATTATATTTTAAAGTATATTAAAATAGAAAACTGTTATTTTAAACTGTAATAATATTTCACAATATTGCTGTTTTTATTGTATTTTTGATCAAATAAACGCAGCACTGATGAGCATAGGAGACTCCTTAAAAAAATCTTAACAGTAATCTCAACGAGTGTGTGTATATACTTTCATTCTTTTACATTATTTTAGACTTTCTATCAAAGAATCCTGAAAAATTCATCAAAATTATCCCACCTAGTATTTGCAAATCTGACATTCAAATACACTTAAGCACTTGAGACTACAGGATGTTTCAAACAGATTTTCAGCTCCACTTGACAAAATAACTACAGACTAGAGCTGCACGATTCTGGATAAATTGAGAATCACGATTTTTTTTCTCAAATAGAGATCACGATTCTCCCACGATTCTGAACTAAACAAAATAATGTGTGACAAAATATTAATTACTGCAGTCTATTTAAAAGTGTTTAATTTAAATTAATTATTAAACATTTTAATATATAATACAGTATGGCCAGGTTTCACAGACGGGGCTTAGACTAAGCCAGGATTAGATCATAGTTCAATTAAGACATTTAAGCAATTTTTATAAACATGCTTAGAAAAAACATTACTGGTGTGCATCTTGAGACAAAACAAAGGCACTGAGATATTTTAAGATCAGTCAATGCGAGTTTCTTTCAGTTGAAACAGCTCAGATTTACATTTTTGTCTAGGACTAGGCTTAAGCCTTGTCTGTGAAACCCGGGGTATATGTATTTAAAATATAGTGTATTTAATACACCAACTTTTAGAATTAAAATTATGAAAAATTGGTTTGTATTAATGATTCAATGACTCACTCATATCTCACTTGTTTCATTAATGGATGAATCAGTGTTTTTGAACGAATCTCGAATGAATGATTCAATAACAAATACATTTTTTAAGTCACTTGTCGCCACCTAGTGGCGAAATGATGCAATCGACACAAACGTTATTTGAAGCACCAGTTGCTTTCAAAAGATGAGTGGCTCTATTTTGATCGCTACCATAGACATCAATGTTTGTAGCCGAACTATAAACTTTTATCCCAGTATTTCTATGAATGACTGTAAGACAGAAATAATACTGTGTAGTTGAAAAGACTGTTTGTGAAGCTTTTTCTTACCTAAACATGTTAACTGTCTGCTCTCTGGATCAGCAGCAGCGCGAATGCAGATTTGAATGTTCCGGTATGATTTTTTCAAAGTTTTAATAGACACGGGCGACTCGTTGACATTCAGAAATTAGATCGTGTGGGTATTTGAATCGAGATTGCGATCTTTTAACGATTAATCGTGCAGCTCTACTACAGACTGTAAAGCTTCAAGGACTTACTTGTTTTCTCTTGCTTTGTGTTTGAAGTCATCAATAGCTTTCATGAAGAGTGTCACACTAAACAACCCACTGTCTTGGTCTTCAAATAAAAGCCTAACGGAAGAGCAGATGAAAAATCGGAGTTGAGGTCAGTCACTATCACCATCACAGAGCAACATTTTCCCTCATTCAACTGGATAAAACACATAAAAGCTTTGAATATTAAAAGCATGAATTCCATTTCAACATGAGGTCTATAAAGCCACATGCTGCCACTTATCAACACTAAGTAATTAATAAGGTAAAAAGGATGATTTTTAAAAAGCATATTTAGGTAGGTATTTCTCAATTTCAAGCTTCTATCTCATTAAGTGTGCAAATAGTTTTTTCCACTCGCAGTTTCTGCCATAGACCTTTTATTCATTTTCTTTAAGCACTGAACACAGTTCTGGTCAGGTTCACGGTTCACAGTTTCATGTTTTGTTACCTTTTTAATGAGACCTATTCAAAGTCTTGGAACTGTTCTTTGCACTGAATGAAATTTGTTCTGTGTTGTTGAATCTCCTTGAAATGTTTGTTGGTCGTCATTATGATTTCTTGCAGAGCTGATTAATTCTGATTAATTGAGCACATAAAGCAGTGCACATGTGCAAAGCATATTGCACTGTAATGCCTGTATTACTGTGTGTAACAGCAATAACAGAAGGGCATGTTTCCATAGATACAGTCTGCCAAGTTTACATGTCCAGCAAAATCAAAGCGTAATGACGTCAAGATTTAAATAAAGACAACACAAAGTTCATAATTCTATACTTTAGATCATTACCAAATTTTACTCACTTTGTGGATCTTGGAACCACCATTTCAGAAAGAGTTTCATATGTCTTCTGCCAGTCAGGATAACTAGTCCTTTTTAGGCCATAAATTGGACAAAAATTAGTTTTGCAGAGGTAACAACATATATAATAAAACAAAATGTGCTCATTCTAAGTTATAGGGATAGTTCCCCCAAAAATAAAAACTGTCATCGTTTATTCACACCTTCTGCAAAATGCATATGAAGATATTCTTAATATTGTTGGTAAGAAAAAAATGGTTCTTCCACAGTATAAACAAAAACGTGGAAAAATGGAAAAAGTCAGTGGGACCTGAAACTGTTTTCTGACTGATATAATTTAAAATATCTTCTTTTGCATTCCACAGAATAAAGAAAGTCACACAGGTTTGGAACAACATGAGGGTGAGTAAATATTGACAGAATTTTTAATCCAATGAAGAAACATTTTAAAAGCACAAAATACAAACAAAGCACAAATACTCCAGCTTGACTTACTTTGGAACAACTACAAGTAGAGTAGTAAGGTATTCCGAGTCTAGAACAAAATCATCCCTCTTGACTATATCAGCCAAACTCCTAGTCAAAATACTCCCTCTAGTGGACAAGACATGTTATTATGTAAGGTCACTTAAAATGATAAATGCAACACAGAATATTTAAATAAATGAAGAATAGGAAACGCCTCCCACTTACACATTCTTTCTCTCCAGACTCTGAAGGTTCCCTTTTAGGCTATTATAAGCTGAAGCTCTGGCTTTGAGATCATTATCAATCTGACTCACTTGCTAAGAACAGAGAACCAAAACAGGAAATTTTAAAGAAGAGTAAATCTCCTTATATTATAAACACTGACAAAATATTTGAACATGCCTCACCTTGGACATGATCTCTGAGATGTTCTTAAGAGACTGTTTGATTGGATACTTGGCCATATCCCACTGGAACCGTGTAACATATGTGACCAGATCAACTGTATGGAAAGAGTTATTCATTATAAATATAATATAAAATAAGATTTATAAGGTAATATACTAGGACATTCAAATATGACTGACTAGACTATGAAAGATTACATGTATTTTTCTTTGATTTTTAAAAAAAAAAAGTTAATTTGACATTAGTACCTGTTAAATGTTTATGTGATTGTGATAATAATTAAGAGTAGCATTGTTTGCCATCAATATTGTGGTTAGTATGTATTGAGGATTTTAAGTTCACTTGCCTCCGTTGGCCAAAAGATTCTCCTGAACTTTATCTCGACTGTCCTCTAACACATCAGCCATGTACTGGGCCACTTTCTTCAGTACGCTGGAAAATAACAGCAATAAATAAATAACAGCAGCACAGGGTAAATATACATTTAAATATATTTAGAGAACTTTAACATGACAGAAGCCTAAAAACCCCATTAAGGGAATTACAGGAACTATGACTCTGTGTGTAATTGATCATGATCAATATATAATAATATAAAAAAATCAAATGTATAAATTTTGAAACTAAACACTCTGGTAAAAAGTCAAACGTAGACATGAAACCTCTCTACGAAAGAGTCCAATTTGGCAAGCTCATCTGACAGCCCAACAAGGACATCCAGAGTTCCCACCTGTTGAGAAACACCCCCAAATCTCATTAGACAAATGGAGAATGTCACAGATGTGTTGTAAATAAACCAGTGCTTTAACTGACATAGAAAATAAGGAGTCATTTACTTTCAGTTCAGGTATGTTGAACTTGTGGTTAGTGGACAGGTTGGTCTGGGTTGTGGCCATGTTCATCTTGTCCCATGTCTGCTGGCAGGTCTTCTCTCCAGGAGCAGAGATCAACCAGAACTCGGTCATGACTGCTCAAATGATCACGGAGAGGGTCCTTAAACATAAAGATTCAATTCTCATGGCATATGAGACACTTCAACCAAAAACTGTCGAATACATTACAGAGGTCTTCTCAAGGTTGATCATATGAGCAAATCCACACTTCTCCATTTCATTCCGTAAAAATGACCCGTCACGAGTCATCAGCAGATAAAAGCTGTCCTGCTTTTAACCGTGTGGTAAAATTAAACACATAATTATAAATCGTAAAGTGCACGCTGATATGGTAACGTTATACGTTTACGTGACGCGATGGGTTAAATGCGCTTTTTGATGTCTGTAAATATTGAATGAGCAGCGTCACGACTATCAAATTGAAACAATTCTTGGGTGATACTTACCGGTTATATAAGTCACTTCAGTAAACTACAAAATAGTCTGCTAAAATTGAAAATAGTTCTAATAAAACATCATTGAAAACAGTTAATTGAGTCTCCGTGTCGAAAAGGCTTCGGACAGCATCACACTTCCAGTCAGGTGATCAGAGGAGCTTGTGTTTCGTTCAGTTCACAATGCGTTCAGAATGCGCAATCTGGGTATTTTTAACCTTTATTAAACCCCTTCAAATAACAAACAGTTATATACCAAACTACATATGTAAAAAAATATAAAAGCTAATTATAATGAATTCATATATTTTCAGATTAAGACATTAAAGGCATTTTAGCTGCTTTAAGTATTGAAATTTTATTAAAATGTTTAAAGAAAATTTCAAATAAATGATTTGTTTAAATGCCAAAAAAACTTGGGGCAGCTTTAACAAATCTACATGTATCTAAATAAAACTTACATATAATCAGACAACCTTTGTTTTGCATAAAAACGCTAAACTTGTGATAATCAAAAAGTATTACGTTCTTTGTAACTAACCCTTCATACATTGTCTCAAAAATAGTTAAAAAGAAATTAGTTGTAGAAGAGATGTCTGAGATTCAATATCTTAATTGCTGAATTCACTAATTCACCTAAATTATACCGGTTACTAATCTTTACAGTGTGTAAATACGATATAGCATATACAGTATGGTATCCAGCAGCACAGCAATCTGCCAGTGACAATGATAATGAACTGATTCACATTTATGCTACTACTTAACTGATACAAGATGATATGCAAATTCAAGTCAATTAAAAATGTATAATTTACATTTACATTTATGCATTTAGCAGACGCTTTTATCCAAAGCGACTTACATTGCATTCAAGTTACAGTTTTACATTTGATCAGCTCTTTTTTTACTGTGAATTTACTGTGAATAACATGATTTGCAGACAAAGATCTCAAATATAAATGGAGCAACATGTTTGCCATCAATTCACTAAAACAAAACAAGACCTTCAGTGTAGGCATGTGCGTTGTAACAAGATATTTGTCTGAAAATTAAGCTTTTTAGTCTGTTTAGGGAATTATCTGAAATTCTTTGGCATACAAACTAGAACCTGAAACCATAATATATGACCTTACACCTAGTAAAAGGCTATGAAAACACTTGCGTCTTACAGTGTTGTGTATGTTTATGTACCATTGTGTAAGGGTTTGTTATGACAGCTTTGCCAGAACCTCAGCATTGTTGATTTCTTCATTATGAATCAGAAGGAATACAACTGATGTTTGATGATGATCAAACATTTAATGAAAATTTACAGAACTTCAATTTAAAATGGTTTTACTGGTTCTGGTGGCATGGTGTATAGTATAACAATATACTATAAATCTAAATTAACAACAATGGCTTTCATATAATGACAAAGAAGAGGGGGAAGCATGTATCAGAAAGTACAAGCAGCGATATAAACAGAGCCCACGTTGGCCCATACATGTTCAAAGGAGTGTGTTTCTCTAAAAGGAATTTCCTAAGAGAACATAATTATTTCATGAGAACATATGTCCCCGTCCACCGCTATCCGAATCCCACTAAGCCAGTGGTTTTCGAACCTGTCCCACAAGCACCCCTGCTCTGCACATTTTGTATGTCTCCCTTATCAGACACACCTGGTTCAACTCATCAGCTCGTTAATAGGGACTGCAAGACCTGAATCAGGTGTGTCTGACAAGGGAGACATACAAAATGTGCAGAGCAGGGGTGCTTGCAGGACAGGTTTGAAAACCACTGCACTAAGCTAAAGGCTGAGCTCATGAATATTAATCAGAGTGGGCTGGCGTTTCTTGGAAATCCTCCCCAGAACGACCAGTCTTGAGCCAGTCACGTAGCTTCGTAGCGCACGTGGCTCTTCACAAGCTGTAGTAGAATCAGTACTTTAGGCCCCGCCCCGTGTTCTCTAACCGTTTCTTCCTCCAGTCAGTGTTGCCAGATTGTGCGGGTTGCCGCCCAATTGGGCTTCTTTTGATCGGTTTGGACCGGACAATAACTCATTGGGCGGGTAGACAAAATTTGGGCTGCTTTTAAAAAATTTAAAGCCGCCCAATCAGCTGCTTTTTTTCTTCGCTTTTATCTTTAGTCATGTTATTTTAATATGTTCGAGCTCAAAGTATCACAGTAAAATAATGTGTAGTGCAGTCATCAACTCATTTTTCCTTAACACAACCCTTATTGGTTCAGTTTAACCGAGACCTGTCAGTGAATTTACCATCTTTTATGAGATGTGATGACTCGTGAGTGACTGGGTTTTGTGCTATAAAGGGCAAGATTTAAATGTGCAGCTATATATTCATTCATTCATTTCAAGTGATTGCGATGGCAAAGTGGCCTAAATATAAGTTACACGAGAAAGAGTCTAGTGACTCAAATCTCACGATTATACGTGATGAGAGATGAAAAGAAGATTTCTAAATATAACTGTAACTGAAATGAGAGAACAGTTGAATGATTTATTAAAAATCAAAACTGAATATGTCGATGCTGTTCTGCATCAGAACATCTTGTAAAGCGTCCAGACTCTACTGTATACTTGACATGCAGCTGCTGGACTTGAACAGTTGTGACTGCAAACTTCTGCATTATGTTCTAATGTGTACTTCGTGAAATACGTGCTGTTTCTGTCTGAAGATAAAGCACAAGACAAAGGTAAGCACATTATTGTTGCTAATTGTTATTATTATTATTTTATTTTTGCTGTCAGATTATCATATACAGTATGTATCAATGAATATTTTTTGGCTGTCGGGGGTGTGTGCATGAACGAATAAATGCCAGCTAATTTACATTGCTTTCTGATCACGTTATTGTGCACCTTTTGCACAAAAATTTGCTTATTCTTACTGTAGACATTGAAAATGATGCATTTTTTCAGGGTTAAAGTCATCAGTTAATTTCTTGATTGCTGCTTTTAACGCATTTGCCCTCCATGTTCCTGTGAAATTGATTTATCTTTATTTTATTTTGCCATCATTATTTTATTTTAAGGAGATAAAAATGGTCCTTATCAACCTTGATTGACATGGCAATACAATTCTCTCATCATTTTGGCAGTTAAAAATTTGGGCTGGTTTTTGTTGAAGTGGGCGGGTTTTGGTGAGCTTTTGGGCTGGAAATCGTCAACCCGATCTGGCAACACTGCCTCCAGCAGCGACCATTTCTTCCTGAGACAGACAGCAGCGATCTCGTGTTCCGCCGAGCTATCCTCGCCCAGGCATATGGCACATACAGCCCATCTTCTTTCTTCTATTTGTGTCCCCACCACTCTTTAAAAATTCCGCCGAAAAAGAGAAAACGATTTTCCAAATCATTCAGGCCGTTATCTCACGTAAGTACCGCGTTTGTTGTTGTTGTTTTTAGTCTTCATCCCAGAAAATCCGCCGTCTGCTGTCAGGAGCCGTGACTCAACATGGCGGTTGGTTGTAGTCGCGCTTGTTATACGGGCAATGGCAGTGCTCCGTGAAGGACAATGAGAAATAGACCTCAAACTCACAAATTATGAGGATTAAAAGTGTTTATTTATATAAATCATTAGTTGTCGGAGCATGGCGCGGGTTTAGTTGGCAACAGTTAGTGATCTGATTCAGTGGACAGACCCAGTCGCTTACAACATGCCCTATCAGGTTATTGAATGACAAGCGTGTTGCACATTACATTTATAACTGATTTACTGTTCTAATATCAGATTAGACATTCACACACACATATATATGTATGTATATGTGTATGTGTGTGTGTATATATATATATATGTATGTATATGTATTTATATGTGTATATATATGTATATGGTAATAAAATCTATTATGCTAATACTAGTTAGTCCTATGTGTGTTTAAAATGTTGTTTAACATTAACGTACCTAATACCAAAACACAAGTCACTTTCATGCTTATTATACCATAATAACTATAAATGTAAAGCTTGACATGTGAAATAGTAGCTGGGAATATATATATATTTTTAATAGAACACTTTATTGAACCTTTCGATAAAATATAAAAACAACATTTTTTTCAAAAAGTTGTTTTGGATATATATTAGGATTTTATGACCCATGTATTATGATATAGTGAGAACATTAAGATGAGATTCTGATAACTTATAATGTAAATCTTTACAATAATATAACAGACTACTTGCATAAAATTATATTTCATAAAATACATAACTTTCAATAAAATGTCTTTGTAAGGTGATTGAAAAATATAATACAAAGATGATATAATATATAATCCTTAAAAGCCTGTTGTGTCATATTTGATACTCACATTTTAACATGATTTTTCTAAAAGGTGATCAATTGGCTTTAGTCCATTAATTGGACTGGAGTTCCTCAAGGCTCAGTGCTTGGACCACTTCTCTTCTCCATCTACATGTCGTCATTAGGATCGGTTATTCAGAAGCATGGCTTTTCCTACCACTGCTATGCTGATGACACTCAACTCTACTTCTCATTCCAACCAGATGATCCGACGGTAACTGATCGCATTGCAGCCTGTCTGAGTGACATTTCTAGCTGGATGATGGACCATCACCTTCAGCTCAATCTTGCTAAGACAGAACCGCTCGTGTTCTCCGCCAACCCATCACTTCACCACAACTTCTCTATACAGCTGGGTTCGTCAACCATAACTCCTTCCAGGACTGCCAGGAACCTTGGAGTTGTGATCGATGATCAGTTAAGCTTCACAGACCATATTGCTACAACGGCCCGGTCCTGCAGATTTGCCTTATACAACATTAGGAAGATTAGGCCCTTCCTGCAAGAGCAAGCTGCACAACTCCTTGTCCAAGCTCTTGTTCTCTCCAGACTGGACTATTGCAATGCTCTCTTGGCAGGCCTTCCCGCATGTACTTTCAAGCCTCTGCAACTGATCCAGAATGCAGCAGCTAGAGTGGTCTTTAATGAGCCAAAAAAAGCTCACGTTACCCCTCTCTTCATCAGGTTACACTGGCTACCAATAGCCGCTCGCATCAAATTCAAGGTACTGATGTTTGCCTACAAGACCACAACTGGCACTGTACCAATATACCTAAACTCGCTGGTTCAAACCTATGCGCCCTCCAGAAGCTTGCGCTCTGCAAGTGAACGACGTCTTGTGGTGCCATCCCAAAGAGGTACCAAATCACTCTCACGGACCTTTTCCTGGACTGTGCCCAGCTGGTGGAATGACCTCCCGATCTCAATTCTAACAGCTGAGTCTTTAGCCATTTTCAAAAAACATCTAAAGACACATCTTTTTCGCCAGCACCTGACTAACTAATACTAACAGTTACCTATTCTATTTAATAATAAAAAATAAATTGAAAAAAATCCTAGCTACGTGTACTGTGCTAGACTAACTGAGACTTGTCATGGCACTTGTATACTGTGCTCTCTTGATGGTCTGATTGCTTCTATTGTTCTCCTCATTTGTACGTCGCTTTGGATAAAAGCATCTGCTAAATGATTAAATGTAAATGAATAATGCATCTGTATTAATAACACTGGTTATGTCTAAGTCAAGAGTTATTTCAGAAATGTTCTAACCTGACTGAGTACTTTTGTGTTATATAAGTTTATTTCATCCATCAGCTGCTCTTGTAAATCAAATATTTATGTATACACCTGTTTTTGTGACTCCACAGGGCTCCCCACTCTCTCTTCGAGTGTATAAGCGCTACCCAGAAGGCCTAGGGGAGGCCCTCTACCGCGAGCAGTTTGACTTCAACGCTAAGCCGCCTTGGGATCCTAGTTGATAGCGGGAGAGGACCATCTCCCACGTTGTCCATGTGAGTCCATAAATATTAGACACACCCCTCCTGAAATTAGGGGTGGTAATCTTCAGGCACTTCACGATCCGATCCGATTCCAAAACGATTCTTGATCTACATTTTTTCCCCAATTAATTCTTCTGCTGTGCAAATACATCTTTACAACTTTACATCTTAACCAAAATTGCAGTTTCTATGCTTTTTGTTTATAGTTGGAATCTCTGTGTGTCAGTACTGCCATCTTAAAAGTAGGGATGTGAATGTTGGTTTCACGATTCAATTCAATTATGATTATCATTATCAAAGTCAAAAGTCTGCTTTATTGTCAATTCTGCCACATGTACTGTACATACATACAGAGAATTGAAATTGCGTTACTCTCTTACTCCCTGGTGCATACAGATAACACTAAACACTAACAGTAGAATGCCAAAAATACAGATAAGTACAAATCAAATATATATATATATATATGTATGCGCTTCATGATTAAGCCTATGAATACTGTACTGCAGCTAAACAGCTTGGGGAAATGTACAAACCCGATTCCAAAAAAGTTGGGACACTGTACAAATTGTGAATAAAAACAGAATGCAATGATGTGGCAGTTTCAAATTTCAATATTTTATTCAGAATACAACATAGATGACATATCAAATGTTTAAACTGAGAAAATGTATAATTTTAAGGGAAAAATAAGTTGATTTTAAATTTCATGGCATCAACACATCTCAAAAAAGTTGAGACAAGGCCATGTTTACCACTGTGTGGCATCCCCTCTTCTTTTTATAACAGTCTGCAAACGTCTGGGGACTGAGGAGACAAGTTGCTCAAGTTTAAGAATAGGAATGTTGTCCCATTCTTGTCTAATACAGGCTTCTAGTTGCTCAACTGTCTTAGGTCTTCTTTGTCGCATCTTCCTCTTTATGATGCGCCAAATGTTTTCTATGGGTGAAAGATCTGGACTGCAGGCTGGCCATTTCAGTACCCGGATCCTTCTTCTACGCAGCCATGATGTTGTAATTGATGCAGTATGTGGTCTGGCATTGTCATGTTGGAAAATGCAAGGTCTTCCCTGAAAGAGACGACGTCTGGATGGGAGCATATGTTGTTCTAGAACTTGGATATACCTTTCAGCATTGATGGTGCCTTTCCAGATGTGTAAGCTGCCCATGCCACACGCACTCATGCAACCCCATACCATCAGAGATGCAGGCTTCTGAACTGAGCGCTGATAACAACTTGGGTTGTCCTTGTCCTCTTTAGTCCGGATGACATGGCGTCCCAGTTTTCCAAAAAGAACTTCAAATTTTGATTCGTCTGACCACAGAACAGTTTTCCACTTTGCCACAGTCCATTTTAAATGAGCCTTGGCCCAGAGAAAACGCCTGCGCTTCTGGATCATGTTTAGATATGGCTTCTTTTTTGACCTATAGAGTTTTAGCCGGCAACGGCGAATGGCACGGTGGATTGTGTTCACGACAATGTCTTCTGGAAGTATTCCTGAGCCCATGTTGTGATTTAAATTACAGTAGCATTCCTGTATGTGATGCAGTGCCGTCTAAGGGCCCGAAGATCACGGGCATCCAGTATGCTTTTCCGGCCTTGACCCTTACGCACAGAGATTGTTCCAGATTCTCTGAATCTTTGGATGATATTATGCACTGTAGATGATGATAACTTCAAACTCTTTGCAATTTTTCTCTGAGAAACTCCTTTCTGATTTTGCTCCACTATTTTTCACCGCAGCATTGGGGGAATTGGTGATCCTCTTCCCATCTTGACTTCTGAGAGACACTGCCACTCTGAGAGGCTCTTTTTATACCCAATCATGTTGCCAATTGACCTAATAAGTTGCAAATTGGTCCTCCAGCTGTTCCTTATATGTACATTTAACTTTTCCGGCCTCTTATTGCTACCTGTCCCAACTTTTTTGGAATGTGTAGCTCTCATGAAATCCAAAATGAGCCAATATCTGGCATGACATTTCAAAATGACTCACTTTCAACATTTGATATGTTATCTATATTCTATTGTGAATAAAATATAAGTTTATGAGATTTGTAAATTATTGCATTCCTTTTTTATTCACAATTTGTACAGTGTCCCAACTTTTTTGGAATCGGGTTTGTAAAATTTGGCTTCAATAATTTACATGTTAGAAATGTATGTGTAATAGCATAACCTCTCATAATTCTTCATTAATTATTTTCTGATGATTAAATCATAACCTACAAGAGGTGACTATTCAATTCATCATCTAATGCACATCGATTGATTAACTTAAAAAGCACCATGTATATAATAAGTGTAAATAATTTAATTGTCTTCATAGCTCCATTGTAGAAGTTGTTAAGAAGACCGCAACTATTTTAATGAAACCATAACACTAATAGCCTGTTATAGGCACACTTGGTTCAATAGCCTATTGAAATGTCACAATTTCTGTCATCTTAATCTTGGCCTATGTGACAGTAATTTCCATTAGTTTTAATTTACAGTGCAGTGCAAATGAAGGCATAAAACATTAATTTAATTTATTTTAATCAAATGAGAGTTAAACTCGTATTTTGTGGCAAACAAATGGGTTGCTATTAAAATTAAAACATGGAAGAAATAGCGTATTGTGTGATTATTCTCTTAAACAAAAGTTGTAATTGTTGTAGTAGTATTAGTAGATAAACCAAACTTTTATTTTGACGGGTTGCCACGAGGACCTCTTAAGTTTCTGTAGCCTATGATATGACGATCGTTTTACTCAAATGAAATGGTCAAATGCTCATAAAGTAACTCTCAGAGCAGTTCTGGGGATGTTGTTCATGTATTTATGTCCTCATTTAGTGAGGCGGCAGATGCTGAAAACACCGTGAGCGTCGTGTGTGTGTGTGTGTGTAAAAATAGCACGTCTGTGAATGAATGATGCATTTATATAGCGCTTTGTGTATTGCTGTACACCCAAAGTGCTTTACAATCTTGTGGGGGGGGGGGGTCTCTCCTCAACCACCACCAGTGTGCAGCATCCACTTGGATGATGCGACGGCAGCCACAGTACAACGGCGCCAGGATTTGAAAATGACCGATAACGATAATCATAAAAATACTAGGTGGAAGCTCAGACTATCAAGCAATGTGCACGTGTCTCACAGCGCAAATTCTGTGCAATGAAGCCCGCCGCGTCTCTAGTGCACACACGTGCCATATGCGGGGGAAAAACCAAGCTCAGAATTGTTGAAGAGAGAATCGCGATGCATTGGAGAATCGATTTTTTTTCTCCCACCCCTACCTGAAATACCGTTGAGAGACAATTACATAATAATATGATTTATTTAATTACACATAAAATCTGTGTCTGCACTCATCCAACTGTTGTGGATTGTTTTTGGTTTTACATTACACTCTTGGTGGCATATATGTAACACCTTTGTCCCCCGTTCATACTGCATAAAAAAGCCACAGGGATTTATCTTAATTGGGTCAGAGTAAAAAAAAAATTGCCTGTAGGCCACATTCTTGAAACCTATGCATTGTCATCATCTCTAAAGATGGACTTGTGATGCCTTCCTGTTCAAAGTTTGCTTATAAAACACACTGTTTTGAAATATGTGGTGTTGTAGTTGTACACCTTGACGTAAAGTTTTGTGTGAAAACGCTTATGCATGTTGCTGTAATGAAACTGCTGTTTTGGTTTCCCCTGAACAGTTTGTTGCATACCCAGAATACCCCAGCGGCTCTGTAAACTCTCTATGATTGTCGGATTTGCGGAATACGGTTGAGATGAAAGGATTTGTTGATGCACCAAACTACTTCATTGAACTACTTGAGGGAGGAACGACCCTTGACAATGTCATCGACAACCATGTCTATGAGCAAAATTTGGTTAGTTCAGAAAATCATTCTCTGAGTAAATGTCAGACTGTGTTATGAACATCTGTTTTAGTAAACAAATGGAACACAGCGGTGTTATTTCTGTCTTTTTCATTGATTGATCTGATTTTGTTTGTCAGGCTGAAAAGAATGTATTTGTTGTGGCCGACCTTGGGGCCCTAATGCGACAGCATGTTCTGTGGAAGACCACTATGCCTCTTGTTCGACCCTTCTACCCAGTCAGCTGTAACAGCAGCCCTGTAGTCATTGAAGTCCTGTCTGCTCTTGGCGTTGGTTTTGTCTGTGCAAATAAGGTAACAAATTATTTGATTCTTACCTGTAGAGATATTAGAAAGATCTCAAAACTTATATTTTGAAGGCACACCAACTTATAGAAATGTACTTCTTTCAGGCTGAAACCACATTGGTACTCAATCATGATGTCCCTCCTGAGAACATCATTCTGTCTGGAGTTTGCAAGCAGCTTTCACTCATTAAACACGCGGCCAAGACCGGCATTAACTATTTGGTGTGTGAAAATGAGGCAGAGCTTCGCAAAATTGCGCGTGCCCATCCTGAGGCCAAGTAAGTCCTTAAAACATATTGCATATATGTATAATATACAGTAAAACAATATGTATGTGTATTTTATGACATTCAAAAGTTTCAGTAACACTTTAGTTTAAGGGACCAATTCTCACTATTAACTAGTTGCTTATTAGCATGCATATTTCCTGCATATTAGTTATTTACAGACATGTTCACAAGTCTCTGAAGTCCAAGTCAAGTCTCAAGTCTTTGTTCTATTTATTAGCAACAGTTATTTCAGCTAGTTATTGAGGCTAAATCTATTTTGAAATACTGATTTCACGATATGATTTTCTCAAAAAAAACTAACAAAATTTAAGACAAAGAAATGAAAAGGTGTCTATTTATTAATTGTCAAATAAAATGCAGCACATTTCTTAGTAAAATTGAAATATGTTAAACAACAAAACTAAATTTTAAAACAAACCCCAATTAATCAAATGAATTACACAAATGAAATAAATCTCATATAAACAAACTAAGGCTTTGTCTGTACTCTTTCAATTTAAAATGAGTCAACCACTGTATTTTAAACACAACACAATCCAAACAAAGAGGCTGCATACATCCAGCATGAGCAGTTTTTCATCTAAATTGGGTTGTATAATTTCGAAAACAAAATGGTCTGACTTTAGTTTTGTGAAACTATTCTACATAAAACATCTGTACGAAACAAACCAGCAGACAGAGAAGACAGGCTGAATTAATGCAGATTCACTCTCTGCCAGCGGGTAGCGCTTGAACATCAGTTAAACATCGTTTCCTTGGTTGCCTACTTGTAATATGCATTATACGGCGGCAAGATGAAAAGAAAATACCATTTAAACTTTTTTTTAAGACAGCCAGTTTCCCTCAGAGATACATTCATATAAGCTCCTATACCAAATGACTTGCGTTTTTTACGAGTCTCACGAGTCCAAGCACAAGTCCCAAGTCTTTATTTATGCGACTTAAGTGCGACTCGAGTCCAAGTCGCAGACTCGAGTTTCCATCTCTGGTTATTTATTATACTTATAAGTACTTATTAATGTCTTATTCTGCATGACCATATTTTAGATTCCTTAATCCTAACCCATACCTAAACTTAACAACTACCTTACTAACTATTAATAAGCAGCAAATTAGGAGTTTACTGAGGCAAAAGTCATAGTTAATAGTTAGTTAGTAGTGAGAATAAGAATTGGAGAAATTAATACTTTTTCTCAGCAAGGACACATTAAGTTATTTTCAACATTGATAATATGAAATGTTTCAAATCAGCATATTAGAATGATTTCTGAAGGATCACGTGACACTGAAGACTGGAGTAAAGGCTGCTAAAAAATTCAGCTTTGCATCACATTAATAAATTACATTTTCAAATAAATTAAAATAGACAACAGTTGTTTTAAAATGTTGTTTTACTGTATAAACAAAAATTGGTCTTCATCTTTGAATGGTAAAATATATAGAATTAATTTTATATTGTATTATATTATTATTTATTTACAGTGTGTTTATTATACATTTATGTAATTATCTTTCTGCACTGTTCTTTTCTTAACAGGCTTTTGCTTCAAGTTTCTACTGACGCACAGGTTGAGGAAGCAAGTGTGACCATTGGTTGCTCCCTAAAGAGCTGTAGACACCTTCTGGAAATGGCCAAGGAGTTGAGTGTGAATGTGGTTGGAGTCACGTAAGTAAACTAATTTTGTCACCACTAATTTGCTGAGACTCACTTTGTCTTGTTTAGAGTTTTTAGAAAGTGGGACTTTTTCTGCAGGTTCCAGGTACCAGCATCATGCCGAGATCCCCAAGCATACACCCATGCACTGTCAGACGCCCGCTGCATCTTTGACATGGCGGTGAGTAGTAGTACAAATGTTATAATACTATAATTTAATTTAGATTTATTAGTAAATTTCATATATCTATTGGAGTGCTGAGTCTTCCTTATTTCTGCAGAAGGAACTAGGCTTTGACATGAAGATCCTGGATATTGGTGGAGGATTCAGTGGTTCTAAGTTTCAGTTGAAACAGGTACGGCAAGCATGAGTCTCATTTGTTTTCATTTTTTGAATATCATCCACTTACTCAAAGCTTTTCTTTCATGTCTGTTTGATCAGGTAAATTCGATCGTCAGACCCCTGCTGGAGGCCTATTTCCCCTCAGCGTCTGGAGTGAGCGTCATCGCTGAACCGGGAAATTTCTTTGTGTTTTCCTCCTTCACTCTGGCTGTCAATGTTATTGGCAAAAAAGCAGTATACCGGGATCTCCATAGCAGCACTCATAGTGAGTCCCATCATATTTGAGATATATATGGCATTAGATACATCTGCCTTATTTTCTCACTGTGTCTTTTGCACTTTCAGATGAGCTGACCCCAAACGATGCACCAGAATTTGTGTATTACATGAATGATGGCGTTTATGGATCTTTCATGGGGAAGTTGTTTGGAAATATCATCACCACACCATCTGTCCACAAGGTAAATCACACATGTACAATATTTCAATAAGTTGCCTGAGATTTCTAAATTCATTGTTTTGTGTTTCTCAGCTGTCGCTCACCCTAGATGAGCCTGTGTTTTCCAGCAGCCTGTGGGGTCCATCGTGTGACCCTCTGGACCAGGTGGTGGAGCACTGCCTGCTCCCTGAGCTCGCTGTTGGGGACTGGCTCATTTTCAGCAACATGGGGGCCAGCGGTCAGGAGGGTCCGGCAACCCTCAGCGACACAGACCAACCACCTGTGTATTACACCATCTCCACAGATGACTGGTGATCACATTATATTTGACCTTTTGTGCTTGTCACAGACTGTTTTTGTCTTCCCATTTTCATTTCACTCATTACAAAGAGTGATTGTGTAATATAAAAGGTTGTTGAAAGGGTTAGTTCACCCAAAAATGAAAATTCTGTCATTAATTAATCACCCTCATGTCGTTCCAACTCGTAAGACCTCATTAGACAAATTAAGATATTTTTTATGAATTTTGAGAGCTCTCTGACCCTCCTTTTTTTCTTTGTGCACAAAAGGTATTCTCGTAGCTTTGTAAAATTACAGTTGAACCCCTGATGTCAGTCACATGGATTATTTTACCGATGTCCTTTCTACGTTTCTGGACCTTGATCATGATAATTACGTTGTTGTCTATGGAGGGTCAGAGAGCTCTCAGTATTCCATCAAAAATATCTTAATTTGTGTTCTGAAGATGAACGAAGGTCTTACAGGTTTGGAACGACATGAGGGTAAGTAATTAATGACAATTTTTATTTTTGGGTGAACTTTAACTGTTGTTTTCCAGTCATTTTGTGTTTTGGATTCAATCTCTTTATCAGCTTCTATCTGGAACTGATTGGTCCTAGGCCTCATTGATCTGAGCTTTTGAGTGAACTTTGCCAAAATTATCCACATGAAAGACTATTTTCACTCATATGCTCAGATCAAAACAAAGCCTGTGCTAATTGAAAGAAAACATGTTGACCGAAAGATTGAAGGCAAGATTTGGTGATAATATAGCATAACTGGGTAAAGGATTTTCATCACAGCACCAGGGTTAAAGTTAATATCATGCTGTTTTTTTCTTTTCCTCTAGGTTTGAGATGGAAGAGGCTGGAATTTCTCTTGATGATACCATGAAAAACCTCTCCTTGGTCCAGTATGGCTTGTAAAAGAGCCAAGCTCCGTCCACTAACCACTGGTCATGTGAATAGCTTGCAGAGTCAACATTCCAACAGTCATGGGTGGTTTAGGTGGGAGAGAAAAAATGACTTGGTCAAAAACAAATTGATTGACATTGTTACCTCAGTTTCTCACAATTACAAAAGACTCACTTTCCTTATCACTCAAAAAGAATGACAGAAATCCCATATGAAAAAACATGCAACAAAATGGATAACTGTGGAGATGGCACCCAAATCTTGGGTTTCTTAATCAAACACCGTTTACATAAATGTTAAACTAATTTAATTTGATTATGTATACATATATAGATATAGATGACCTACTGACAGTCTTGTAAATAAGTTGTCCGTACAACAAGATGCATTTGTCTCAAATCAGGATAGATTTTAGATTCTGCACAAATAGTGCGTGAACGAGTGAAAATTGGTTTAGCAATTCTGTCCTTGTTCTAGGAGTAGGGAGCTTCTCTTTGCTCGTCATGCCAAATTATGGTTTCCTCGTCACATGTGGTGCGTCACTTGACAGTATTTCCAAAGGTTGTTATATATTTCATAGTGCTCTATGGTTGAGTGTGCTGTGATTTGCAGTGTCCCTTCAAAAGATTTCGAACATTCTGTCAGCTTATCAGTTGAAGGTCAATGTAAATTGGTCTCGTGTTTTCTCTAATGGTATGCTTTATAAAACTAGAAAGACTGCCTGGTGTTATGAATCTGCTAACAATGTGCTTAGAGGTCACATTTACCTCAAGTAACACCTAAAATACAAGTTTCACCACAATCAGATTAAATGCTGCAAGGCACTAGTTCTCAATCTAAAATTCAAATGTTGTATATTTCAAATTCATGTTAAACCTCTTGTGTGTCTAGCATGGTGTCTAAGTTTGATTATAACAGCTCACTGTTTTATAAAATCACACCCCTTAGAAATGAAATATACCTTTTGTCTAAGTCCACTAATGGACCATTGCCTGTTTTTGACTGTAAAATTGTGCTTGTAAAAGTAATTCAAATATTAACTTAATACATTTTTCTGAGCCAATACGATCGAGTCGTTTTTTTGTCTCAAAGTGCTTTATGTAGACCCCTGAAAGCTTAGTAAGCGTAGTTTAATATATTAAACTGCAATACCCAAAGCAACACTGACATTACATGTATTTTGACCTAGTCAATGACCAGGGTGGTTTTATAATTTAATAATTTTAGCTTTATGTAAGACATGAGAAAGGAAAGGGTTCATTTCTATAGAGTTACAGTGGAGGAGCTAGTCGCGTGTTGTACACTTAACTGCTTTCCAAAGTCCCTTTTAAGGAGCGTCCGTTCACTCGGCCGCCATATTTGCAACGCCTCCGGGCAGCTCAGACAAGACCAAGTCCTATCTAAATGAATGGGGGAATCCTGGCATCTCAAAAACGGCTCGCTGAACTCGCGATTAAATTACATATTACAAATCAGCAATAAAATCTGAAATGAACTGCCCCATGAATGTTGTTTCTTATGCTCAAATAGCGTTTATAAAGCTTATTTTTCAGGCTAGACCAGCCAGTGCGCATGCGTAGCTCCAACGCGCTTATGACTGCGCACGAGCAGCTGCTGCTCCAGCCCCAGGTTTCTATGGGAACCGGTGTCATGAGAAATAGAGTCCGCTTAGGACCCCGAGTGATCCCATTGCCTAAATAAATATATTAATGTAAAAACGTATGGCTTACTATATAGTGCATAATGAAACAAATTAAATGTAATTTCTTATACTTGATTAACTGCTAATTAATTAATAAAAGTAATATCCTATTAAGTGAAAAAAATGAAAATCATTAGTTTTATTTAAAAAATAAAACATTTAACACTTAATTTATAACATAATTAAAAATAATAATTGTGAACACGTGTAGGATAAGTGCAAATTCCTGTATAAAATAAGCTATGCAGCTAATCAGGTATCTGTATGCTATGCTAGTACATAAGCTAACGAATACAGACATTAATTATCATTATAACGTAGTTTAAACAGCATTTATCATTACATGATTTTGTAGGAATTGTATGCAGGCACTAAAGAGAGTACCTATTAAAAGTAATTTGAGCCAATTGGATCACTTGGGGTCCTAAGCGGACCCGATTTCGAGGGGGGACTCGATTTCTCATGACACCGGAGCTTCTAACGGGCCGCTGCAGTGACGCAATGACTTTACCAATCAACAATTGGCTCTTTCATTTAGAAGGCGGGACTATCCCGCCATATTGCGCGTTGCACTTTCTCCCATTCATAAGTATAGGAGTGAACTGTCTTTGTATTTCTATAGTCTTTTAGCTTAGTAAGCGTAGTTTAATATATTAAACTACAATACCCAAAGCAACACTGACATTACATGTATTTTGAAATAGCTGAGGGTGGTATATTTTTTTTGTTATCAACAATTTTTTATTTTTCACACACAACACAACATAATATCCAAAATACAACAAAACAAAACAACAGACACATACTCAACATCTCAAGGTCCAGTCAAAAGGGAGGGAGAGAGGGAAGGACAACAAGAACACAAAAGTTACTCCTTTATACAATCACGTATATCCAACAAAAGCATCAATGGTCGAGGGCCTGGCCCCACCGACTCACGCCGTTACACATTCACAAGCCACTATTTGCAGGAGGCTACAGATCCAATGTGTTTCTAAACATGTGCGGTGTAAACCAGTTCTGGATTATTGTCTTCTTCACAGCTGTGAAACCAGCAAACAACATTCTCTTTTGCATTGAACTTATACAGAGACCAGAGTCATCATTAAGAAGAGGTGGTTTTATATTTTAATAATTTTAGCTTTATGTAAGACCCTTCTTGAAGATGGCGCCGCGTATGGCTGCTGTGGTGTGGAACTTAATGTTTTTGTTTCTTTGTTCTGTGTTTAGTCAGTTTTACCAGAGACGAACTACTGGACATAAGGCAACACACACCGGACAATTTTTTTCCTGTTTTTGTTTATTCAGACGCTTTGTTGGATGTTTTGGTCGGAGGGGCAGCGGTCCTAGCGCGCGCTGAGGGAAGCGTGCTGGTTAAGCTCCGCGAACGCGGCTTCCGAACTGCGCTCCCAAGCATTCATCTCGCGAATCTCTGATCCCTTCCTAACAAAACGGATGAACTACTACTCACCCGCACAAACAAGGACGTTTCAAACTCTGCTGCATTGTGCTTCACTGAAACCTGGCTGAGTGAGGCTATTCCGGATAACGCGCTTCATTTGCCGGGATATCAGATGATCAGATCTCATCACGGAGCTAACTGGGAAAACGAGAGGTGGTGGACTATGTTTCTACATAAATGAAGGTTGGTATTCAGATGTAACAACTCTGAAGAAGATGTGTTCTCCTAATTTGGAGGCCCTCTTCGTAAACTGTAAACCGTTCTATTCGCCCCGAGAGTTTTCCTCTTTCATTCTCGTGAATGTGTAAGTGCCTCCGGACGCGTGCGTGAGCGCCGCGATGCAACAGCTGGCCAAACAAATATCTGAAACGGAGCAAAGGTACCCTGACTCTCTTTTAATCATTCTTGGAGATTTTAATAAAGCAAATCTCTCCCGTGAACTGTCAAAATACAAACAGCACATTACATGTCCCACCAGAGACAGTGATATATTGGATCACTGTTACACAATAATTAAAGATGCATATCACTCTGTCCCACAGGCAGCTCTGGGGCTCTCCGATCACTGTTTGGTTCATCTCATACCGACCTACAGGCAAAAACTTAAATCTTCTAAACCTGTATTAAGAACTGTTAAAAGATGGACTAATGAAGCAGAGCAAGATTTAAAAGCTTGTTTTATCCTCACTGATTGGAGTGTTTTTGAAGCTGCTGCCACCGATCTGGACGAGCTCACAGAGACTGTAACTTCATACATCAGTTTCTGTGAGGATATATGCATCCCCACCAGGACATTCTTATCACTCAATAATGATAAACCGTGGTTTACTGGGAAACTCAAACAGCTTCGTCAGGCCAAAGAGGACGCTTACAGAAGTGGGGATAAAATCTAACCGGGTGAGGAACAGACTAACAAAGGAGATCAGAGAGGGTAAAAATAACTACTCTAAGTTGAACAAAGAACTTTCAGCAAAAAATGATCCGGCGTCAGTATGGCCTGGTCTGAGGAACATCACCATGTACAAGACACCACCCCCACAGTCTTATGTGGAGAATCAACAACTGGCTGATGATCTGAATGTGTTTTACTGCCGATTTGAAAAGGCCAGACTGACACCCAGCACCCGCTCTGATCGAGGAGGGTCTCGCTGCAGCCTGGGTGGACATCCAACCCCGCCCACATTCAAGCGTGATGTCACAAGCCATGCCCATGTCCAATACAGCCACGCCCACGTCAAAGAGTTATGACAGAAACCACGCCCCTATCATATACGTCACCTCTTGTGATTCCCCATCCCCATACCGGGGAAACCCGGAAGTAAAGTTATGTCTAAGCAATTTACAGATGTTTCGAGGATCTAAATAAAATAATGTTGCCTTTCGTTTTAGTAATACACATTTTCTTATTTCTTTAAAGGATGTCTAGGCTAAAATGGTACAACTTAAATCTAATATATTTAATATGTCTAATGTATGGAGCTGATTTTGTCATCACAACAGCCTGTTAAACACTTGCATTGGTTGATTTAATTAGGCTAATTGTAATAAAAACCTCTACACCTTACCTTATTCGTGTATGTAATGAGATAAATTCTCATTTATTACCATTGATTTTATACTTTTGATTTTATAATCTTTTAGATTTATCAAATTTAAAGGGGACAATTAGATTGTGTTATTGTAAAAGTCAAAACACATTTTTATAATTGTAATTTAATTTTCTAAAGATGTGTTCCACAAATCATGAATTGTTAACATTTGAATGATAGGATTGACAGTTATCCATATGCAGTAGGCTGCACATACATATGCTAAATAGAGATTGCTTACTTTGATAGATTATATAAGTAACATGGCATTGACATTCAGGCCTTGTTCATCAACAAAACTTCATATGAAGTGTGTCCAGCTCCTCCACATATTTAAAGATGAATAAACAGACATCCCTTGCTTCATTAGGTATTTTTATATTTATTATTTTACAAAAAATATATGTTCTATAAGAGATATGTTCCAACTATGATAAATGAACAGCTGAATGATCAAATAAACAGTTCTTGAAATGTAGTACACATACATACATACATAAGCTACATAGAGAGATTCCTTGCCTTGTTAGATTATTCACAGAAACATGGCATGAACTTTCAAGCCTTGTTCAGCAAGACAATTTGATATGAATGTGTCCAGCTCCTCCGGATACTCAAACAATCAGAATATTGTATTGTACAGATGTGCTATATACAAATTATGCAAGGGAAGGGATAGATGTATAATATATTAAATCAAAAACATATGTATAATAAATATAGGTATGGATAGTTGGGTATTGCACATATTTTATTACAAAGTGGGGAGAACATTTAACTGTTTGTGAGGTAGATGGCCTGAGGGAAGAAACTGTTCCTGTGTCTGGTCGTTCTGGTGCTCAGAGCTCTGTAGCGTCGACCAGACGGTAACAGTTCAAAGAGGGAGTGTGCTGGGTGTGAGGGGTCCAGAGTGATTTTGCCAGCCCTTTTGCTCACTTTGGATAAGTACAGTTCTTGGAGAGTGGTGAGGGTTGTACCAATTATTCGCTCAGCAGTCCAGACTACCCTCCGTAGTCTTCTGAGGTCAGATTTGGTAGCTGAGCTGAACCAGACAGATATTGATGTGCAGAAGACGGATTCAATGATGGCAGAGTAGAACTGTATCAGCAGCCCCTGTGGCAGGTTGAACTTCCTCAGCTGATGGAGGAAGTACAACCTCTGCTGGGTCTTTTTAACAATGTCAATATGAGTGTCCCACTTCGGGTCCTGGGAGATGGATAAAAAGACATCTCTTGCTTCATCCGATTCGACCCCAGTTAGTCTTTGATGGCATTCTGGTGATTTTTACTGTCCATCTGGAGAAAGGCAGGCCCTTTCACCTCCCCACAGAATAACTCACAGTGACACTGTATCCAGCACAACACTGGGACAATGTCTCTTACAAACTTCCACTTTATGTCCTCTTGGCACTCCTGTTAAAAATACAGAATAAGTGTGTGTTGGTCCACTAAATATTTGTCATACTAAATAGAATTTACCTCATCATTCTGCATACAAGGATATTTATGATTTTAAACCACAAAAATCAATCACTACAGTATCTAGAGAAATGCTCCCACCATACCTCCATGCACCACTGCGTGGCTTATGTGGTCCTCCAAGTGAAGTGTAACGAGTAATTTTCTTTACTGTTGAAACTGCAGCAGGAACTCCTCATCCCAGCAAAACTGCTCTACATCAGGCTAGGACCAAAAATGCATAGAATGCTGTAAAACATGACAAACAAATATTGACAATCATTATGTGATCTTTCCATTAATACAGAATGATACAAAGATAATGTCACAAACCAGGGGCGGACTTAGTGAATTGGGGGCCCCAGGCAAATATAGGAATGGGGCCCTATACATTTGCACACATTTACCTAGATCAACCTTGAGGTTTCTTTTCTGTCATGATGCTAGCTGCTGCACAATGGTGCCCTAGTTCAGTCCAATGTTTCTACATTTATCATGTACATGTTATAATGGGATTCTTTCATTGACATTTATTCATTTAGCAGACACTTTTATTCTTTCATGTTGTAGACCACGAAATAACAATTGATTTACCGTTGAGATACAAGTTTTAACAAAAAACTAAATAAATTATAAAATGATAAACCTCACAATTGAACCTTTAAACTGTTTTTTATTTTATTTTAAGAAAAGGGATGTGTCAGAAGTATAAATTATTATATTATTTAAAACGGGTTTATGTGGGTGGATTTTCGCATTGGTCTGAACAAAAACTGCAGACTGGATTATTGAAAATGCACATTCATTCTATAATCTGTACTTTATCAGGTAAAATTTTAATTCTTATCTGTTTTAAATGTACCTTAAATTAATACTTTTCAAGTTTTTAATACTCTAATCAACATGGACATGGACAAATATGGATGCTTTATGCAATATATTTTTATTATTAGTGAAACCATAGTTAACATACATAGAGCATGAAGACTAGACATGTTTCATAGGTCATAGATGTTTTTCAAAGAACTTGTTCATGTCTATTAGACACATGAAAAAAAGAACATAGAAATACCAGGTTCCTATTACTTCTCTTTCTTTGCTCTGAGCAAATTACTTACACAAACCTGTTTACATTTTCACGACAGGGCAGCTCTTCTTCAGAACATGCAAAATGTACATTTATTATTACATTTGTTTCCCTCTCTGTGCCCACATACTGTATTTTGATGCAGCTAAATTCTCAAATAAAATGTTTTCATTGGTATATTTTACTGTTTCTGTTGTCAGACAACGGAATGAATATGAAATAGTGACTGAAACGCGACCCATTAAGACATAACCAGCTCTCCCTTCAAGATGTTAATCTGCACAAAACTCCTGATTTATAATCGTGCCGTTGTCTGATCAAATCAAATAGGCTACACATAAGATAAAGACAATAGCTGTGCTGTGATTTCGGCTATACCTGCATGTAAAATTAGAGAAGCAACATATCTGTGTTTTAACTGAAAGCGCAGCTCCTTTCAGCCGCTCGCTGTACAGAGCAGACGCAGAGAGAGAGAGAGAGAGAGAGAGAGAGAGAGAGAGAGAGAGAGAGAGAGAGAGAGAGAGGTGTGTGCGCACGCTGGGAAAGAGAGACCTCGCGCTCGCGCGGCAATCAGCGTCAGGTGCATAATATGTGAATTTGCTACAAGCAGGATACACAAGAAGCACGTTCAACTCCGACATGCAGACGGTTGTCGTGGTAATAAACACCGTAAACCGCAACCGTTCGCTTTAATGCGCATCTCGTATATGAAAAGCATTTTAGGGGGCCCTTGGCTTTTGGGGGCCCAAGGCAGTCGCCTACCTTTGCCTAATGGGTAAGTCCGCCCCTGTCACAAACACAGAGTTATCCAGCAATTCAGTGAAATGATGTGGTTGCTCAACCAAGTTACTGTTCAAGGGTACTGTGATCATTGTATATCATTAAAATATATGTATGTGAGTTTTGTGTGTGGGGGGAGGTAAGTACATATGTCGGTGAGATGAGTGTTATAAAAAAATGCACATTCAGTCAGCATTCATTTAATGTTGTAATAATCAGTGCACTAATAAATATATAGTGCACTGATTTTTATGACATAAAATGAACTCTGACTGAATGTGTAATTTTTTTAATAACCCTTTTTTTTATAATACATAACACTCTTACTGTCAGGGTTCTGTTGTGTGTGTCATCTGTTCCTGCCTCTTGTGTCCATATTTGGTTTGTTTCATGTCATTATGAGTTAATTTGTGTCCAGCTGTGTGTATGTGATTATGTGTTAATTACCCTGTGTATTTAGTTCCTGTCTGATTTCGTGTGGTCTACTCGTTACTTCCCGGTGTATCTTGTCTCTGAGTCCTGCCTTGATGTCATTAAAGACTATTATTTGAGTTTACGTCCTCGTCTGCGTGTCCTTGTTCCTCCCTCGTGTGTGCACCGCGACACTTATCAACTCATATACACACTTTATCCCTCTCACATATGTATTTACCTCTCCCCACAAACATAATATTTTTAATGACACTGAACACAGAGCCCTTGCACAGTATCTTGCAAGGCAAGTAGTCTTGTCTTGCTGGATCACACGCACGCATGCATATTTATATGTTACTGATATCTAAGTAATAACATGCCTGTGTGCAGTTCAAAACACATACTAAGCATGCCGAACTGTTGTTTATATACATGCACACACTCAATTTGTCAAAGTATTAAGTCTTCGTAAAGACCAAATATTATTATTTTTTTACTTACCAACACAGCAAACTTCTTTTTAGCGGTTTGCAAACAATTCGACTTATCTTCTTATCGATGCTTCTTCCTCATTCAAAATAATAAGAATGTGATGTATTTCTTCGTAGTCTTCTTTTTCTTGGCTTTTGCACCTTGTTAATATTGCATATCGCCACCCACTGTACAGGAGTGTGTAGAGGAATTTGACAGATATGTGACGTTTTTTTTTTATTTTTTTTATTTTTTTTTATTTAAGAAACCTATGTAAATATACAAACACATTCAGGAGAACATAGAAGAGGTAAAACAAAAGACAAAGGATACAGAGTAATTACAAATTATATACCTTACCCTTTACATAAGGAACAATACTAACAAAAGATAATGATATATATAACAAAATTCAAAAAATAATAATAATAATAATAATAATACAAATAAAATAAAATAATATATGACATAAAGCTGTTTAATCCTGAATATCAGAGCCATTACAAAATAATTGTTCATATATTTTCAGGAATCTATCACATTTTTTATTGCTAGTTAAACTAAAAGATTTAAGCATTGAATCTACTTCAACCAGAAAATGTGAGAAAATAGGAAATGATCCCATAAATTTCTGTTTATGGATAAAAAATTTGCCAAATAAAATAAAAAAGTTAAAAATGTATTCTTTGGATGTGTGGGAGTCAGTATAATAACAAATAATATCTTTCAAATTAAAAGAGTATGCATGAATGGGGGTTTTATTTAAATGAGAAAATACGCTAGACCAAAATTTCTGAACCAAATTGAAAGAATAAAATAAGTGTACTAATGTTTCATCTTCATCACCACAAAACGAACAAGTACTAGAAATATCAATATATTTGGACACCGTTGCATTAACAGGATAAATCTTATGTAATATTTTAAAGTGGACTTCTTTGGTCTTGTTGGGAATAAAATATTTATGTGGTAATAACCACGCTCTTCTCCATTCAATATTACCAATAAAGGCAGCCCAATGGGATATGCCTCTAGAGTAAATTAAATCTCTTTTTTGAAGAATCTGGCGAATATGTTTATTATTGCATTTCTTATCATAAATGCTAATGCCATCCAATAACAAAGCCGAATCCTTCATATTAATTTGGTTGTATAATAAGTGGCTCTTAACCAGTTGCACTAGACCTGTAGGAATAGCTTTAAGCACAGTATTATATTCTTTAAAAGGAATAGGGAAGTCACGGATAGTCATGAAGCGTTCATAAGACAGACAGATATGTGACGTATTTGGACACGGACGTGGCTTGTGACGTCACGCTTGGATGTGGGCGGGGTTGGATGTCCACCGCAGGATGCAGCGAGCCCTACTTGGTCTGATCTGCACTTCACACATTCACCTTACCAACCTGCAACCTCCCTCCCTCTCTCCCCCACCATTCTACCATTAAAGTCTGTGTAGAGGATGTGAACCGGGTCTTCAGAAAACAGAAATCTAGGAAAGCTTCAGGACCAGACGGTATTTCACCTGCCTGTCTAAAAGTCTGTGCTGACCAACTGGCCCCCATATTTACACAGATCTTCAACAGATCTCTGGAGCCATGTGAAGTTCCCTGCTGCTTCAAACGCTCCACCATCATTTCCATCCTCAAAAAGCCCAAAATCACTGGACTTAACGACTACAGACCTGTCACACTCACGTCTGTGGTCATGAAGCCACTTGAGAGACTGGTCCTGGCCTACCTGAAGGACATCACTAGACCCTTGCTGGATCCTCTTCAGTTTGCCTACAGAGCAAACAGGTCTGTGGATGATGCTGTCAATATGGGACTGCATTACATCCTGCAACACCTTGACAAACCTGGGAATTACGCAAGGATCTTATTTGTGGACTTCAGCTCGGCCTTCAATACATCATGCCTGACCTTCTCTCAGACAAACTGCTCTCTGTGCCCACCTCCATCTGTCAGTGGATCACCAGCTTCCTGACAGACAGGCAGCAGCTAGTGAGGCTGGGCAAACTCACATCCAGAACTCTCACCATCAGCACTGGCACCCCTCAGGGTTGCGTTCTCTCCCCACTGCTCTTCTCCCTCTACACCAATGACTGCACTTCAAAGGACCCCTCTGTCAAGCTCCTGAAGTTTGCGGACGACACTACAGTCATCGGCCTCATCAAGGACGGAGACGAGTCTGCTTACAGACAGAAGGTTGAGCAGCTGGCTGTCTGGTGCAGTCTTAACAACCTGGAGCTAAACACTCTCAAAACTGTGGAGATGATCGTGGACTTCAGGAGGAGCCCCCCTGCTCTCCCCCCACTCACCATCATGGACGCTGTGGCTGCAGTAGAGTCATTCAGATTCCTGGGAACCACCATCTCCCAGGACCTGAAGTGGGACAATCACATTGACTCTATTGTGAAAAAGGCCCAGCAGAGGCTGTATTTTCTCCGCTAGCTAAGGAAGTTCAACCTGCCTCAGGAGCTGCTGATACAGTTCTACTCTGCCATCATCGAGTCTGTCCTATGTTCTTCTATAACTGTTTGGTTTGGTTCAGCTACCAAAACAGACATCAGAAGACTATAGTGCACAGTCAGGACTGCTTAGAGGATTATCGGTGCCCCTCTGCCCAGCCTTCAAGAACTTTACACCTCCAGAGTGAGGAAAAGGGCTAAGAAAGTCACTCTGGACCCCTCACACCCAGCTCACTCTCTCTTTGAACTGTTGCCTTCTGGCCGGGGCTACAGATCACTGAGCACAAAAACAGCCAGACACAAGAATAGTTTTTTCCCCAGGCTGTATCCCACCTGAACAACACATAACACACCCTGGTACTGTACATCTGTATATAACTCATCAAACCTTCATCTGTACATAGGACACATGCACATTCACAGTTCTGTCTATGGACATTTTTCTTTCTGTATATTTTTCTATTTTATTACTATTGTTATTCTTAATTATTGTCTATTCTCTTCATTATTAGTGTTCTTTATTACCTTAATTATATGTTGTCAGCACTATGTTTGTACTTTCTGTACTGGAAGCTCCTAACACCAAGACAAATTCCTTGTGTGTGCAAACACACTTGGCAATACAGCTCTTTCTGATTCTGATTCTTCTGACATGAGAAAGGAAAGGGTTAATTTATAGAGAGCGTACAGTGGAGGAGGAGCTAGTCGCATGTTGTTCACTGCTTCAGGAGCTCAATGACAGACGACATACTAGAGATCGCAGCTTAACCGCTGCTGACCTAAGACGATTATAACCATGGACTCCGGTATAAGCAACACTCCGGCGAACATTATGGAATATCAGGTAATAATAAACTTATTCTACAGCATTTAAGTGCGATTTTGCGGCCTTCGAATAAATGTTGAATCTGCCTGCCTTGTGTGTGCGGCTGTGAGCTTTCATAACAAAGAGCATCGCGCATTAGGTAAAGTAACCGTGGAGTTAGACAAAACGATATATAACTTTTACGATAATAAAATTAAAGTAAAAATTAAATCTAAAGTATTTTGTATAACAAAGACAGTGTCAGTAAAAAAGAGTTATGTGTTGCGGATAGCGACAACAATATTTGGATTAAAGATAAGTTGTAACATTAAGGTATGAATAAAGTGAATCAAAAACTGATTTTGATATTTATTTTCTGAGTTATATGTAAATAAAATTGAGGATTGTAGTGTTGTTGTTTAAATAACTTTTAAATAATTTTTTGTAAGCAGATTCGTCATAAGTGCCTCACAAATCAGTCTTCAGCAGCAGCTGTTCCCCTCGCGCTCTCATAATGAATGAGTGATGTAGGAAGAAGACAATGGTGAATTAACACATCTTATGTTTCTCCTGCAGAATGGTCACAAAGATGTTGACACAAACAGTGTTGAAGACGAACCCCTTCTCAGAGAAAACCCAAAGCGATTTGTCATTTTCCCAATTCAGTATCCCGACATCTGGAAAATGTACAAACAAGCTCAGGCTTCATTCTGGACAGTTGAGGAGGTGAATGTTATTTTTAGTTATTTATTTAATATTAAGATGATATTTTTGGCAACTCTGATGAAAATACCTGAATGTATTGTAATAACTGTTGTACTTACAAAACAATTACAACGTGCGACCTCCATGCCAGGGCACAGATGGTATTAATCGGATAATTCACCCAAAAATGATGTTATTATTTAAAGGCCCGTTCATAGAGAACTTTAAAGTTGTGATTGTTCTCATTCTGTTGAACAGCGCAATCCACAGCTGATAACGGCACAGAGGAATGATATCTTTGAAACTGCTTCCAGAGCAATCTTTTTACAGCTGATAGACGATACAAACATTGACAGCCAATCAGAATCGACCAGACAGAGCTTGCGACAGACAACATACGATGCTAATATAGATATCACATAGCAGCACATGTACGTCTGCAAGATGTCTGTTAAAGATCTCTTGATCTGGAAAGCATCTGGTGTGTACAAACATCTGACAGACGTCTTTAAGATGACATTTTTACATACATTCTAAATCATAAACATCTTAAAGACATCTAATAAAGTCTATTTGACATCTGATAGGAAACGTCCTATAGACTTATTGCAGATGAGCAAAAACACTAAAAAAACATGTCTTGCAGATGTGTATGCAGACGTCAAATAGATGTCTCCATGATGTACGTATTATTGATTTTAACTATAAATTAATTACATTTCTATTTTAGTGTGTGATAGTTCTAATTTGTTGAGAGTAGGGAAGTCCATACCTTGACAAAGGCTTCTTGCCGAAACGTTGGTGGCTAAGTAAATCAGTAAAGCGGTCGTATGTCCTCTCCACGTAACTTTGGTGTCTCCTGACCTGCACCTCGTATGGTGTGCGTGTGCTTGTTTATTTCAGTAGGGAAGTCCATGCCACAAATACAACGAAAACGACACAAAGGAACGATGTTGTTGGAATGGCTTTCAGAATGGTGTTTTTTCAGCTGATAAACAGTAAAACATTGACAGCCGATCAGAATCCACTCGACTTTAAATAGCATGCGCATAAAGTTGCAGACAACAAAACTGCAGCGTGCTTGCATTTATAATAAACATAACGCTATCGTACATTGGTGTGGATGCTTTTAACATTCTTGGTGTGAACTGGCCTTAAAGATAACTTTAACTATAAAGTTTTAATTATAGTTCTAATTCCGTGAGAATATGGAAGCCCCCACACCACAACATAAAGAAACAGAGGAACTATATTGGAATTGCTTTCAGAATATTTTTTTCCAACTGATGAACAATAAAAACATTGACAGCCAATTATAATCCACCCAATTTTTTAAAGCAGACGACCTGCAGCAGACCTTGTGATAAACAGGTTATAGTCTATTGGTGTGGATGCTGATGTGTCGTTATTGTTCTTGGTGTAAACAGGTCTTCACTCACCCTCATTTTGTTCTAAACCTGTCCATGGAAGTTAGAAACCCACTTTTGAAATAACATGGGTGAATTTTCAGTTTTGGGGAACTATACATTTAAGAAAATTGTATCAAAAATAGTATCTGTCCTTATCTCTACCGAATGTGAAATTGCTAAACATTTCAATGGTTTGTTTTAGGTGGATTTATCAAAGGACTTGGTTCACTGGGACAGCCTGAAGTCTGAAGAGAAACACTTCATATCCCATGTACTTGCTTTCTTTGCAGCAAGTGATGGGATAGTCAATGAGAACCTGGCAAGTGCATCTCCTTCTAACCTACATTAAGATTATGGAAACCTATGTAAAATATGAGACTGAATAGAAGATGTGTCCCTTCTAAACATCATGTCTTTACTTGTCACAGGTGCAGCGGTTCAGTCAAGAGGTGCAGATCCCAGAAGCTCGCTCCTTCTACGGCTTTCAGATCCTCATGGAGAACGTGCACTCCGAAATGTACAGCATGCTTATCAACACCTACATAAGGGATCTTAAAGAGAGGTAAAATGTGTGAAAAGTGTATTTCTTTACTTAACAATGTCAGTTACAGCGTTTAAAGTGTTTTTTTTTACACAGGTGACAGGTGCAAGATTCAGTTAAGCAGTTTATGCTAACATTTTCTTTGTGGTTTATGAGCAAACTTTGCAAGACTTTTTTTTTTGTAACCACAAAAAAGTATTGTACATATACATACTTGTGTAATATATGTGTTATAAATAGTGCTGTCAAACAATTAATCGCATCCAAAATAAAAGTTTTTGTTTACATAATATATGTGTGTGTACTGTGCATATTTATTGTGTATATAAATACACACTCATACAGTATATATTTTGAAAATATTTACATGTATGTACATGTATATTATTTATAAATATATTTAATATAATTCTTAAATATATATGTGTATATTTATATATACATAATAAATATACACAGTACACACACACATATATTATGTAAACAAAAACTTTTATTTTCGATGCAATTAATAATTTGATAGCACTAATTATAAACAATCATACATAGTGACATTAAACAAAACAACAATACAATAAACTATATATATATATATATATATATATATAAGTGCTGTCAAACGATTAATCACATCCAAAATAAACGTTTTTTTTACATAATATATATGTGTGTACTGTATATTTATTATGTATATATAAATACACACACATGCATGTATATATTTAAGAAAAATATGTAATGTTTATATATTAAATATATTTATATATAATATAAAATATAGTTATATAAATATATATGCATGTAAATACTTTCAAAATATATACTGTATGTGTGTGTGTTTATATATATATATATACATAATAAATAAACACAGTACACACATATATATTATGTAAAAAAAACGTTTATTTTGGATGTGATTAATCGTGATTAATCGTTTGACAGCACTTATATATATATATATATATAATTGTTTTCTCTCTCTCTCTCTAAATCCAAACTTCTTCTTAAAGGGACTGTTTGTTTAATGCAGTTCACACCATGCCTTGTGTAAGACGGAAAGCAGACTGGGCCTTACAGTGGATCTCTGACACAAAATCTACTTTTGGTGTGTGGAAAAAAAATCTATTTTTTTCCTAAAATGAGCATACAATATTGATTATTACACTTGATCAACAGCAGTGTATATATATATATATTTATCTATTTGGTTTTAGGAGAGCGATTACTAGCATTTGCTGCAGTGGAAGGCATCTTCTTCTCTGGATCATTTGCTGCCATCTACTGGTTGAAGAAAAGAGGCCTGATGCCTGGACTCACTTACTCCAATGAACTCATCAGCAGAGATGAGGTTAAATATTTAAGATATTTACATCTTTAAGATATTCAGATCATGTTTTGATCACGATTTGTTATCTGTGTCCATGATAAAAATATAGAGATAATAAGAAATCCCAGTGAAAATCTAATCAAGGCTGTTATTGATTATTGATTGTGCCATCTGATACTTCACAGGGTCTGCACTGTAATTTCGCAAGTCTAATGTACAGCTACTTGGTGAAGAAACCATCTGCTGACAGAGTGAAAGACATCATCACAAAAGCTGTGAGCATTGAACAGGTACGTACTCTTTGCTGTACTCTAGTGCTGCAGAATGCATTATTTCAGGCATGAGTGTAACTGTGTTTGTATTTGCTTGGTTTTTCTGTAGGAGTTTCTCACAGAGGCCTTACCCGTCAAGTTAATCGGGATGAACTGCTCTCTCATGAAGCAATACATTGAGTTTGTGGCTGACCGGCTGCTAACGGATTTAGGATTGCCCAAAGTCAGTATTTTATCAGGATTGCATTATTATTTTTGTCTTATAATCTGTATATTTATATAACAAAACTTTTTAAATTCTGTCTCAAAAGGTTTACAAGTCAGAAAACCCTTTCGACTTTATGGAGTCAATCTCATTGGAGGGAAAAACAAATTTCTTTGAGAAGCGAGTGTCCGAATACCAGCGATTTGGAGTGATGTCAAATGTGATGGACTGTGAATTCACTCTTGATGCAGATTTCTAACGATGAACTAAAGAAATAGTATTTATTTTTGGGGCATTTTCATTATGTTCTGCAGAAGAAGAAAAAAGTCAGTTGACTTTTTTTCTTTTGCTTTTTAGTCCAAGAAGAAAGCAAACAATAAACTAGACTTTTTAGGTATTGTTTTATTTTGGTTTCTTTTTTTCATTCAACAGGTGTAAAACTTCTAGAATCTTTTTACATTTTACTTGATTACTGTACCTAAGTATTATTTTGGGGGATTTGTTCTTCACGCAAGTGCAATTTAAACTGACTTTTACTTGATTACAACCGTACTATATACTCCTTACAATTTTATTTTAACTTTATTAAAGAAGTACTCGTTACATTTTTGCATTTTATTTTCTTCTACACCGTAATCAGGTAAGTTTCAGCTTCACTTATAACTTTCATCAGGGAAATGTCTGGCTTCAAAAAACATTTAAGCCATTATAATTAATTATTTTTGTCCATTTTGATATACCGTTAGCTGTCTGTGCAAAATATTAGCTGAATGCACAGGATTGAATGCAAATAAAATAAATAATGAGATTTTAAATACAGTTAATATTTTGGTGGCCATGATCGCTTTGTATTTATTAAATGTTCTAAATCGCCAAAAATATTGGATAATGGAAAATATAATTATAATTATATAGTTTATTAAAAGTATATAATTATATACCGAGTAACAATAGGGGCTGTCAATTAATTATTTTTTTAATCTAAATAATTTCATGATTTGCCTATTGATTAAAGTAATGAATTAAAATCAATCACATACCAATATTTAAGAAAATAACCTTTAATGCCACAAATAAACAGTAAGAAATGTTGAATTATTGTTGCAAACAATGCGTTGAATGGAAAGAACAAAATGTTGTTTTAATAGTCAGTATTGCGTGTTTTATTTCCATGTCACTCAACATATGTACTTGTATTCTGTCTGGAATATGTTTCTGGCTTCTGCATCACATCTTGCTCTAAAGATGAAAAATGAAAATTCTGTTAATATTTACTGACCCTCGTGTCACCCTAGACGTACCTTTCTTCAGATGAACACAAATAAATATTTTTAGTCCATGTAATGCAAATATACAGGACCTCTTCAAAAACCACACAAAGTGTAAATTAGAGTAAAATTTAAAACAGTGTTTTTCTTACACACCTATAATTTCACTGAAGATGACATTGATTCATCAACTGAGGTTGTATGGCTTGCTGTTGTGTTCATTTTGTATTGTTTTAGAAGCATCCTCTTTGGACGTCCTGTACACTTACATTATATGCAGAAAGATGGATTATTTTTCCAGAAGTCTTTCTGAAAAGAGTCTTATACAGCATATACATGTGGGATGGAATGAGAGTGTAAAGGATGGCGTATCTCTTTAAGGGCTGTATTTTGTGTGTTCTACTGTGCTTCATATTAACCGATGTTGTGTCCATTTACCAAACCTTTGTATCTATTTAACTAAAACTTTGTAAGAGAATTCAATATGATAAAACAAGAATGTCCTCTCTTATTTTAATTTTTTGGTTACTTATATTTTTTTAATAGGCACAATTTAAAGTTGTACGTATTTGCTTTTAAATAAAATTTTCACTCTGTATCTGTACTTTCACTCAAGTATAATTCTGAGTACTTTTTACATCTATGCAATTATAGTCTATATGTTATAGGCTACAACAAATTTGTCTGGGCACAAATGGAAACCCTGCAGACCTATAAACATTCTGGGAAGAAAAAACATCTATCTATCTATCTATCTATCTATCTATCTATCTATCTATCTATCTGTCTGTCTGTCTGTCTATCTATCTATCTATCTATCTATCTATCTATATATATATATATATATAGAAAGTAAGAAGACAAAAGTGAAAATATAAAGAAAATTAAAGACAAAATCACTTTTGTAAATAGGTTGGTAATGCATAAAATGTCCATGAGTTTTGCATATATGATGCATATATAATAATAATCAGCAAAATGTTGTTTAAAATAGATGTAATTTGCTGTGGCGGAAACCTAGCGAGTTTAGGCCTACCTAACCTACCTTTTGGAAATCTTCTTGAGTGTTATTCTGTATTTAAGGCTATTGAGACTAAAATCAATATGGTTTTCTGATTTATGACAAAAACCCAGATTGAATAAACAGATTACTACATGTTTATTTGTTCAGTGATTTTATTTAAAATACAGTTACCACTGGTCTATAATTATTATTATTGATCAGTGATAGAACAAATTATTGAACCATTTTTTTATGGGTTAAAACTGAATTAATATATCATAATTTGGCAATAGACTGATGAAGTTAGTAAATGCAGTAAGATTCATATATATATATATATATATATATATATATATATTTTTTTTTTTTTTTTAAAGTATCATTAGTGGAACTGTGAAAGAAAAATAAATGAATTAATAAATAAATAAACGGAAACATAAGCTAAGGAAAGCAAACTAATCAATAGAATCATCAAAGAGAAATCACATATTGTTTCAAGAATCAGTCACATTTGTATTACTAATAGTCTACCTCAATCAAAAAAAAAAGGTGACAGTAGGAAGTGAGCCCGGAAACGTTTTATTTATAGATAAAATAATAATTACAAAAATAAAATAAAACAAAATAAAGAATTTAGGATATATTCCTTAAACTTTTTTCTCCTTTTGAAAATGATCGAAAATGCTGCGCCCTGCAAAGACGCCCAAAGGTGTTGTCTAGGTAGTCAGGTCGATATGTTTTGAGACACAGCCATAATGTAAGAACGACGGCGAAAAATATCAAAGCCACTCCCTCCTGCCATTCTCTCTCTCCCGCTGCCAGCAGCAGCTCACTCTCCGTCTCTGCGTACTGTGCTTGTCCGTCTGCTTAAAATGGACCAGAACTGGCGAGCTTTAGCCTCACAGCGAGCCGAGTACGTGTCTGACCGTATCCGCGGGCTGCTGTCCTCCGGCCTGGACTTCCTCCGGGCCGAGCTGGGGCTTGATCTGGGGATAAAGCCGGAGCAGTATCCGTCGTGGCTGATTCTGAGCGCGGCGCTGATCGGGCTGACGGTGCTGCTGCTGATCGCGGCCTGTGGACGGAGGAAGCGCCGAGCGGCGCCCGTTCCTCTTCCTGTGAGCCCCAGAACCGCCGTTGCCGAGGCTCCGGTTAAGGCCGCCGTACCACCGAAGGCTGTGAAGACCGAGCCGAGCGAACCGAAAAAGAAGAACAAAAAGAAAGCAGCCGAGAAGGTAAGCGGCCTGCGATTGTGATCTGCTAGTGCTAATGGCTGTAAATCAAAACTAAGACAGCTGTCTTCCTAGACAGCCTTTTTGTGATACCCAAAAATGAAATCTAGATAGGCAGCCTACTAGGTTTTGAGATAACGTTAATCGTCTTTCTAAATATTATATTCAGCTGACTTGAGTTCGACAGAGGTTTGCACGAGTAAGTTAGCTGCTAGCGTGCTAACCTGTCAAAACCGCTAAGAATCAGCTGTTCACATAGAAATTATTTCCCTGTCTTAATTTAATTCTATAATGCTTATTATCGCCTTTAGTATTAAATTAACAAATCTGGCATCGTTATTTGATTACGAGTATAGTAATAAAACAGACACGAAGGCGGTAGGAGAGCCACGTAGCACAGTACAGTAAGTTTCGTTTTGGCTAAACACCACCTTTTTGGGAGTCTAAACCATAAATGATCCGAAGTAGCGACAGTTTTCATTGCCTAATGGTTGTTTTCAAGCACTGTCAGTTGATAGAGGAAGGAAATGTGGAGTTTGTAATTGTTGGTGTGTAACTGTCATGCGCCCGCAGCAGAAGGCCCAGGCCAATGGACAGACAGAGACTGGACCTCAGGAGGAAATCAAAGTCACCAAGGAGAAAAAGAAACCTGCACCAGCACCAGCACAGCCACCTGCTGACACAAAGGTTGGTCCACTTAGTATGCATGCTGGTTTCGTTGAGGAAGTGTATTTGTTTATATATTTGTAGTAACAATAATTGTAGTAACTAAGGCGTTTTTGGTGCAGCTATGGTGCATTTTAATAGGAGTGGTTTGCTTTTCTGAGAGCAAAACAGTTTAGAGATCTTTGGAGATTTGCTAACAATATCGAACATACATATGCAGTGATTTGACTGAAAAACTTGTATATCTCTGCCATAATAACAAATGCTCAAGTCAGAAACAATATGGAAGTAGCATAGACAATGCAAAAGAACTAATTAATATAAATATTTATACATGCCATAAGTGATTGTGAAGCAAACCTTTAAAATTAAGTGATTAAAGGCCTGTTCACACTAAAGTCGAATAATAACTCATAATAAACTATATTAATCCACACCAACTGACAATAACTTTCTGTTAATTATAAGCACATTATGCAGTTATATTGTCTTCTGATTGAAATATTTGCTCTTTAAAGTTGAGTGAGTTTGGCTGTCAGCTGGCTGCTTTATCATTCATCAGCTGGAAAAAATTCATTCTGAAAGTGATTACAAAAGTGGAGAATTTAAGAATACATAGTACATATAGTGGCTTTGCGCTTCGGGCGTCCCGAGTTCGAGTCTCGGCTCACAGACCTTTTCCAATCCCGTCCCCCCTCTCTCTCCCACTTCGCTTTCTGTACATGCTGTCCTATCTTAATAAAAGCAAAAAAATAATACATTTAATGAATATTAGTATTGTAACTCTAACGTAATGATAAAACACTTACAAAAGAAAGCAAATGAAATGCATTATTTGTTTACCTACATGCCATGTGACAACCAGAGAGCTATGAAGCAAATCTGTTGTTACACTATTAAAAACTCATTAAGGGTTATCATGGGGTGCTAGTGAATATTTTGCAAGTGAAATTAGTTAAATGGGTTTGCCAGACAAAAAGTTTGTGAATATCTGCACTATAGACAGTAGATTATAGATATGTTATGGTATTATCCATATTATAGATCAGTGTTTGTATGCCCCTTCCAAAGCCACAGTTCAAGTATCATCTGGAATCAGCTTCCCACTTGTAAATATGACTTTGCTTGGTCATTCATGTGTTCTGAATTCGTAATTATGAAATTTCCAACTCCACTTGTAGGGCACATTAAAAGTACTTGACATGTTTGGAAAGTACATTTGACTCTTTTGCACAGTAGTGCTATGAAGGTTTGAATCAGCCTTGGTTCAGTCTGTAAACAGTGATTGAGAGAGGTCGGGTGTCAGTATCGGCCTGTAATTTGATAATGCAGAAACAGCAAATGTAGGGTACATCCAGAGGGGGAAACTGTGTACTTTGTCCCAAGGACTCAAACTTTAGGCATAGCTTTTACAAGGCCGAATAAGTATTTTAAGAAATCTTTATAACAGTCTGTCACTATGTGCCTGTAGTAAGTGTGAGAGTAAGAAAGACACTTATCTGACTTGTCAGGAAGTTCTAAATGAGTGTTTTTGGCTCTTCCGTAGACCAAGAAAAACAAGAAGAAACCAAAACCAGAGGTGAAGCCAACCCAAGATGTTTCCTCCACCAATGGCAAGGAACCTAATGAAGGTATGAAACTGGGTTACTATACTGTAGTGGCAACTTCACGTTTTCAGTATAAAGGCTGTTTGTTAGTGATTAGTCTCAGAAATTCAAATGAGCTGCTTGTATGAGATGTAATTTCAGTATGACTGTGTTTAGCAGGTGCTTGGGAAACCAAGGTCAGTAATCGAGAAAAACGTCAGCAGCGCAAAAAAGAGAAGGGCCCTGGTGACAGCTCTGGGAGCCCCGAGGTTGGAGATCGTGCCAGTCAGAAAGTAGAGCAACCTGCGGTTACAGCCCCAGCTGGCACCAAAATGAACAAGGGTATGCATTTCCTAATTCAGTGCTTGTTCATGAGACTGTTCATGGCATCCAAGAAAATGTTAGTACGCAAGGATTTCCTCTAAGACACATGCTAGTTTTGATCATTAGAGCGCTTTTCCTTTGTGTTTTAGAGTCATCACGTGCCAAGGCCTCGAAGGGTGACCCCAGCATACGCCAAGGTAAAAATTACACTTTTCAGATACTGAATATAGAATCTGTGAATGTTTCACCATTTCTTTATGAAAAAGTTTAGAATTAATTCCATAGAAGACATTTGAATTGCAGAAATGCATGTTTTTTTATTGAGGGCATAGATTCATGTATCCTATTGTTCAAAGGTTTTGGGACAGTAAAATTAAAAAAGATTTTTAGAAAGAAATGACTGCTTTTATTCATCAAGGATGCATTAAATTGATCAAAAGAGACACTTAAAATTAGAGGTCGACCGATATTGGATTTTACCGATACCGATAGCTAGGTTGGACCACACTGGCCGATACCGATTAATAAACCGATAGTTTTTAAAATGGATACTGAACGAAAACTAAAATAGAGCTTTGCTATTTGGGGCAGCCGTGGCCTAATGGTAAGAGAGTTGGACTTGTAACCCAAAGGTTGCAGGTTTGATTCCCAGGTCCGGCAGGGATTGTCGGTGGGGGAGTGAATAACAAGTGCTCTCTCCACCTTCAATACCACGACTGAGGTGAGACCCTTGAGCAAGGCACCGATCCCCCAACTGCTCCCCGGGCGCCGCAACATGGCTGCCCACTGCTCCGGGTGTGTGTTCACTGCTGTGAGTGTGCACTTGGATGGGTTAAATGCAGAGGACAAATTCCGAGTATGGGTCACCATACTTGGCCACACACCACTTCCCTTTCCTTCCTTCCCTTTCCTATTTTTAAAAAAGCAGTAACAGTACTGAACCATACTTTGTAAATGAATACAAATTTAGTATTAATATTAATTATTATATTGATCATTAAAGTTATTTCATAGTTTACTAATGTTAAAAGAAGAAACTTTAAAATTTAAAAATGAAGCCTATTAGTAATAGTAAACGTTGAGATGAAATGAACACACTCTAACAAGGAACATCTTGTTAGATGCTCTTATTGTTAAGTATTACCATTTCATTTCAACTGTCATGCTTAAAGATGGCCATCTTGAAATACCCACACAAGGCCATATTAAAATTACATGCACAGGTTATTGATATTGTATGTTTACTCTCACATTTTATTTGCTGCTATTTTAGAACACTGCATTATTATCTAATCAATATATAAAATAAATGCAAGTGGCACACTGTGCAAAAGCGAAGCGCTGTGTCTTGGAGAAGTCACAGGTATCTCACTCACACACACACTCACACACACACACACACACACACACACCGGACGCGTCACGTTCAATTCAAGCAATGGTCCAAAACGGTTTATTTAATCACCAAACGGACATAAGTTTGCTTCAAGAATGAACTATGTGGCATAAATGAGTTTGAAGTTTGGTGTTTAAAAAAAAAACAGAGCAAACGGAAAGAGAAAGCGCGATCTGTATTACAGCTCTCTATATGAAGCATACAGACTGTATTAGAGTCACAGAAAGACAAAGTTTTGCTGAAAAATGCACAATACATAATTTATCACCTAGGGTGAAGTCATTATATTTGTCCCAAATCATTGTTAATGTACATAATGTATAGAAAACTATGTGAACGGCGCTCTGTTCCGCGGCAGGATTTTCTGTCGGCTGTATTTAAATGCGAGTCCGGAGTTTCCCGCTCTGTGCAGCGCGCAGTGTCACACGCCAAAACAAACAACACGTGCTGTCAGTGATTTCCGCCTCTAGAGGCTGCTCTCGTACTGTATAATGATAGCAGACCATTCTCAACCACTCCAGCAACAGATGCAACACGGAAAACTATCGGCATGGATTTTTGCCGATAACCGATAGTTCCGCAAATCAACTATCGTGCCGATTAATCAGCAAAACCGATTAATCGGTCTACCTCTACTTAAAATATTTACAATGTTAAAAAAGATTTCTATTTTAAATAAATGCTGTTCTTTTCAACTTGAAAGAATCCTGAAAAAAAAACAGTTTTCACAAAAATACTAAGCAATGCTTTCAACATTGATAATAATAAGAAATGTTTCTTGAGCAGCAAATCAACATATTAGAGTGATTTTTGAAGGATCATGTGACACAAGACTGGAGTAATGGCTCCTGAAAATTCAGCTTTGAAATATTACTTTTTAAAATACATAAAAAATAGGAAATAATTGTAACGATAGTGATGTGACAGAACTTATCTTACAAATTTCACTCTTTTCTTTTAGTGCCGTCTAACTGGAATGATGTGAACTCTGTTAATGGTGGAGGATCGACACCGGTTCCTGTGAAGTCAACCCAAACAAATGCTTTAAACAACGAGAAGTTTTCTGCTGGGAGAAAGAACCCTGGGCACAAGAACCGTGAGAACGCCTCCCGGAAACAAGAGTCAGAGGGTAATATATCAGAGCTGTTTATGACCCTGCCATGATTTGTTTATAACAACGGTTGCTTTTTAATGTTTTTTTTCAGATTACTGTGACAGATCTTGAAATTTCTTGTTACATGTAGTAATCATCAGATGGTAGATCTAATGAAACTCAAACCTTTGAGTTATTTCACCTTACTTAAGTTAGTTAATATGTTAAGCATATTAACAACACAGAGCACATATCACAGAGTTTTATATTTACATGCTGTCCTATTTTTTTTGACAGGGCCGTGGACTAGTTTGAATGGTAGAATTACGGCAGAACCGAACGCAGTGAAATTGAAAATACTCGGACTGAACCCATCAGGTTGTTATTTTTAATTATCATTACGCTGTCATTGTTGTGAGGAGCACATCATTTTGTTCTTGTATGATAATAAGAACTACAGACATGAAGCATTAACCTTTTCCGTGTATTTTCGCAGGTGGAGAGACTAGGACTAAATCTAACTCTGAAATCAAGCAATGGGACAGTGAACCCACCTTTGACAGTCAATGGTCCAGCTCGAGTAAGATCAAAACTTATTTAGACTCAGTATTTACTTGATGAATGTTTCATTCAAAAGTTTGTGATCGGTAAGATTTTTTAGTCCCTTATGCTCAGCAAGGCTGCATTAATTTGATTAGAAATACAGTTAAAAAAAACAGTAACACAACAGTGAAATATTATCACAATTTAAAATTCCTGTTTTCTATAATATATTTTAAAATGTAACTTATTCTTGTGATGGCATAGCTGCATTTTCAGCATCATCACTCCAGTATTTAGTGTCACATGATCCTTCAGAAATTAATCTAATGTACTGATTTGCTCAAACACAACATTATTATCAAGGTTGTTCTGTTTAATATTTTTGTGGATACTTTCATGAATAGAAAGTTCAAAAGAAAAGCATGTATTTTAAATCAATATCTTTTGTAACATTTATGCAAGTCTTCACTGTCAATTTTGATCAATTTAATGTGTCCTTGCTGAATAAAAGTATAAATAAAAAACACAGACCCTAAACTTTTGTGTGGTAGTCTATATTATGAAAGTCTATTAACATCACCAGAATATGATTTCAGATGGTGTTGCCACCGAGGACCTGAGCTCAAACTGGAGCGCTCCAACCGAGATGTGGGGCAATTATGAAGAGTCCAAAGTAGATCCCCCCACTTTGAAAGAGATCCCAGTGTCCAAGCCACTTGTGGTATGAAAAAACACATTAGCTTATTATTTTGTAACTTATATCAACACAACTTTTAGTAGATTTAACTAAGTATCTGCTCTGGATGTAGGAATCAAATGATGACAATGACCAGGTAGATCCTGCAGGAGGTGGAAAATCCAAAAGACGAAAGAAAAAGAAGAGACCGGAAGAAGATGGTTCAACCGCTGAGGTAACATCATGTTTCAATAAACCAAGTATTGACACAATAAACGAATACTTAAATGTCAGCTGTGGTTGAATTCTGCATGACTGAACAAGTTCCTCTTCCAGGTGACTCGAGTAGTTTCTGCTCCTGCAGAGAAGAGTGCGACTGTCAAGCCTCAACCTCCGCATCCTCCAAAAGATGAGGGATCCAAGCAAAACATCCCTCCACTGTCTTCACAAAGTGAGTGGATCACAGATGATGAGCATTGGGTGGATATAGAGTCAGCATTATTTTAGGATTATTGAGACAGTATTATAATATATTTTCTGTTTTAGTAATTTTGTTGTGGTTGTCATTTTTGTAGATAGATAGATAGAATGTTTAATCTATTGGTTTTAGTTATTTTAGTACTTCGAGTTAAACTAAAGGAAATGTTTTGTTGTATTTATTTCAGTTAACATTTAGGGTAAACGTACCCATTAAGCACACTTTCATTTTTGAGCTCAAATTATAAAAAGAAAAAAATAATTTATTATCCTACTTGATGTCTTAACCAATTTATATGTTTGTGGGAAATAATTAAATTAGATCCAAAAGATAGTTTTAGCAACATAGCGCAGATGCTACAGAACACAGTATAAGATTGTGTGCTACGCTAACATATTACTTTACAGGCAATATTTGCTTGTACTTTTACATCCGTAATATTATAAATTGACAGTTTATTGCTGGTCTGTCGTTTTACAGTGCTGTAATTTTGAAAGATTTCATATTATATTAAGGTGAACTTAAAGGGTGCACTACTATGAAAATCACACGGCTTCAGTGTGACATCAATTAGAAAAAGTATAATTTCATAGATATTGTTAATAATAGTTGTTCATATTAAAATATGTATGAACTTAATAAATGAACTAGATTATTTATTTAGCAAAATCTTGTCATTTTAATAAATATTACATGAAATTTATTAAAAATTGTTGCTGCTCCCATTAAGCTCAGTGTGCTCTTTAAGCTCTTCCACATTGAACGTCTATATAAATACTTCTTCTAAAATGTCTAATAACTTATTTTAACAGCTTTAAGATGACAAAATCGAGACATAACTATAGTTCATGCCCAAAGATGAAAGAGGCATGTCGTCCATCAGAAACCTGTCGTATCGGTCCAGGAAAAAAGCAACTAAAGGCTGTAATACACTACATGACTTTTAAAATGTGAACATATTTTTAAAACACCAGGCATCATACACTTAAAGACTTTGTAAATGGACCCAAAGGAAAACTGGCCATCATACACTAAACGACTGAGGATCACTCACTACCAGACTTTAAATTCCTTCCGATCACAACAAACTCGCACAGAAATGTGTGCATTGTTTCTGTGTTCATCCCCATGAATGAAATGCTTTATTGGTGTGTTTTATTTAATTTTCAAATATGTGTTATTTAGCCGAACGTGGACTAGTCTAGATGTTGCAGTAACTGATCAAATTGTTGCTTGATTTTTAAAAAAAAAAATTTATGTATTGACTTTGTACCTTCAAATAAAACATTTTACAATTATTCTTTAAATTTTCCTTAAAATAAGCAAGAATTTTTATTAAAACATGATGTGAGCTTAATGGGAACAGGGGTGTGCTTAAAGGGTACACAAATGTACCTATTAAGCACAGCCAGACTTTTTGTATTTAATGATGTATATCTTAATCAAAATTGTTTTGTAATTTAAAATAAAATTAAATATTTTTATGCGTGAGATTAACATTTTATTTTAGCATAACTTTTTGTACCGAAACAATATCTTGTGCACTTAAAATGTCTCAATGTAGATTTTGGTGAGCTTAATAGGTACGTTTACCCTATATAAAATAATGTTGTATGGTTGTAATATCCCTAGTGAGAATGTTTAACAACAATAGTACATGTGACCTAATGCATTTGACCACATACAGTCAAAATAGTGAAGTAAAAATGCTTTTTAAACTTCTTTTTTTTTCCCATTTTATTTTAATACCATTTTCCCATTACAGAGAATATCTACAGCATAATTTGGATTAAACTTTGAATTAAAAAATTTAAATTTCAGAATATCTTTCTATTTAATTTTTTTCCCTCTTTTTTTCCAAAATCCTAAAACTTTATTTCCAGGTTTAAATTACATTTTAAATCCTAGATGTTCAAAGTTGACTTTAGGACCCTGCTGTATATAATAATAATAATAATAATCATGCAGAATAAAATTTTGTTTCCACAGAGAAATCTGATCAGAATTGGGAACCACCGAAGCAAGTTCAGAAGAAAAAGGCCAGGAGAGAAACATGAACCATGAATAACATCCAGGATAGCTTATGCAAACTGATTGTTTATGCAATAATTTCACAGTACAGAATTTTATACTGAATAAATTTACTGTGCTTTTAAAAAAAAAATCAGAAATAGAAACAAAACTGAGTTGAAAGTACTCGGCAAAAAAAAAGAAATAAAAAGACAACAATAGAGTAAAGGTGCGCAGTCCATGGGCTGGAACACTACTATGTGCACTATTACGCTACACTGAAGTTTGTTAAGGAATACTCATCCTTGATATCAGACATGCTTTCAGTGGAGCAAAACATTCATGATCATTATTTTCCAACTGCTACTAAACTGATTTTGAAGTTGGAGTGTTGAATTTAATTTGGGAAATTTTAAGGATCTACTTGCTTTCCATCTATTACTGTTCCTGTGGCACTTTAGGACTGCTGAATTGCATTTTGCAGTCCAGCAGCTGCTGAAGTGTTGCAGTTACTGTTAGAAGCCACAGAGACGTTGCGAGCCGGCGTCTCCTCCAGCAGTACTTCTGTGAGGTTAGCTTGAGCAGTAAGAGGTGAATTACTGTAATCCTATAGATTGCCGTGGTGGAAAATCAGAGAACGGTTATATTACAGAGAACTTTTCTTAATGCTAAACCTATTTTCTTAGAGCTTTTCTTCCGTCCTGATTACATATATATATATTACCCATATAACTGAGTATGTGAATCTTGGAGATGTTATTACTCTTCCCTTTTTAATCAACCACAAGTTGACTCTAATGCTTTATTTCCAGCAAAGTAAAGTAGAAAAAGCCGCGCCATATGTATAGAAATATAAGGGCTTTTTTTCTATGGTAAAACTCTGTGCTGAAGGTTGTAAAATACCATGTGTATTTACTTGTTTTTTTCTTGCACAATGTGAACATTTAATTTTTGTTCGTGTCCGTTTTGACTGAGTAAGTTAGTAGGTTTATGTGATTTAATTGGGAACGTTGATGATGATTAGCGCAGCTTTAATTCCATGACACTAAAACAGTATCAGTATCAGGAATCTGTTGCCTTAATCTGTATTTAGTAGTGGATGCTTTCTGTTCTCTTCCTCATTTTGAAGTATTGTTAACAGGTTTGGTGTTTTATTTAGTTTCAGATTTGATGTCAGTGTTGCACTTGCATGAAGTTAATAACCATTTATATTGATGAACAACGTCCTGATTCTCTGTCCACTCGTGCAAGTACCACTCACTGTAAATATAGGCTTTAATGAATGATGATGATGAATGGATGTGGGGGGATTTTTAATGCATATTCATATTTGGGTTGACTTAGTGGTGTTTTGCCCATAGTCGTTTTGTAAATTTCAGTAGATCATGTCTTTCTGAAGCACTCTGTGCTATCAGATGCCTGCCTTAGTTTATCATTCTAGAGGTTACTCAAACGATGTATTTCTACCAGTTTATGGATTTAAGAATGATCATGTTTACTGAAGGCAATGCAATATTTTTATGTTGATTTGTTTAATAAAAGAAGATCGCTATTTGAGCTTAGAACTATTGATTTGTTAAATAAAAGAAAATGCTGTTTGGGCTCAGAGCTTTTCTTGTTATTTTAGGAATGTTAGCAACTCTTAAGCACCAAGCAACAAAAAAAATTACACTTCTGCAAATAATTCAGCCAATAGTCTTGCTGTTTAATCTTATATTGATAGAACATTCAGAACCCACAGCCTAGTCATAATATTTGCATGTTGAATTGCAATTAGTCATTTTTTCTGTTGTTTTTAATACCTAATTGTTATTGGCCTTCTTTAAATCTATCTTTATACTCCAAATACAGCACATTGTGCACAGACGTCTTTATTTATCCATCAATATTTGGGTTGATGACATTTCTAACTGCCATTTTACACACTTTTATTGCATTGCAAGAACTAGGTAAGGGGATGCCAATGATTCTTTTTTGCTTGTACCTTTTTTTTTTTTCTAATCTGATATTTTTAGAAAATGCACTAGATTAATATACTAGACAATGATTTGTTGGTTTGCTCAATTTTGCAGCATCCTGACAATAAGTGCAGTCACGTGTACAGAGACAAACTCTCCCGCCTTTTCTCATCTCATTTTAGGTCTGTGGCACATTAATACTTTTTTATTGATTTGTTTTTTTCCCCCCCAAGGGATAGGGATTTTTTTTTAGCAACCATTCTCTGTGGTAGCCATGCTATACTGTTGTTACAACCTGATAAAGAAATAGTTTTTCATTTGTTAATCACAAAAAAATATATATTATAATTATTATTAATAAATATATTATAATTGAGTTATCTCTATTTAAGTCAATTATTTGTTTTTAATAAAGTAGTCATCTGGGAGTGTATTTGCCCACCGATATATAGCACTCAAAAGTTTTGGGTTGGCAACATTTTTACTGTTTTTGAAGAAGTCTCATACGCTCTCCAAGGCTGTGATTGCAAAGCTGTAATTCAGTGTCACATGATGCTTCAGAAATCTAATATGGTGATTTGCTGCTCAAGAAACATTTTTTATCAATATTGAAAACGGTTGCGCTGCTTAATATTTTTGTGGAAACCATGACTTTATTTTCAGGATTCTTTGATGAACAAAAGAACAGGATTTTTAGTAGTTTTATTTATTTTTTTGTAAGAATTATTGTCACTTTTGAGGAAAGACTATAGAATACCTTGAGCAAATGCATCCTTGCTGAATAGAAGTAATGATTTCTTGGAAAAAATAAAATAAATAAATCCGACCCCAAAATTTTGAATGCCAGTACAATAAGTGACAGAAGTTGAGTCAAAGTTTTGTGCAACTAAAAATATCCTGAGGACAAAAATATTGTAAAAAGTATTTTACCATATATTTATTTTACCATAAATATATGGTAAAATATTTAAATAGGTCCGGTTTCAGATGACCCTGTGAACATTTCACTCTTTGTACAGCCCCCATGTTGTTTTGCTGTTAAACTAACTCTCATTGGCTGAGAGCTGTAACTCCGCTGATGCAGTGAAGGAGCTGGGGAACAGAGGCTAGGGCTCCAGGCAAACACACACACACACACACCGTCTCATTGGTATGGGCCATCTGCTCTCCTCCTGTGTCATGCAGAGCCCTGTCCTCATCAACACGGGATCCCTTCATATAATCTCACTGGACGAGATTATATGAACACTTTTGTAACCAAGAGGGGATAAATCTGAAGACATCTTTGTTTTCCATATCCATCCTGTCCCTATAGATAGCTATGTCACTATAAAAGATTTAAATAAATGTATGATTTTTTTTTTTTTTAAGTGAGATTGTAATAAAATATCAGTTGTTTTTCCTTCACAGCCATGTCTAGTTTAAGCAAAGAAGCCAGCTGTTTTAGTCATTTTTTCGATTTATAACTTAATCTTCAGGCTGGGCAAGTTTATTATATTTTTATGTGTTTTAATGGTTAAAGATTTAAAAAATATATATATTTACAATATTTGTTAGCCAAAATGTTTTTGTTTTTTTTAGTGTTTCATTAATTATTTAGTGTTTAATATTTATTTTTCTGTTTAAATTTTGCTGATAAACTCAGGTTCCATTGTGACAACTTGCCCCATGTTGAATGGCAATATTGTTGTCACAACTGAATCTTCTTAAATGTAAAAACCTTCTCAGAAATAAATCCAAATTTTGTCTGAACAGCGGGCCCCTGACGTCACGCTAAAGCCCCCTCCGGTCACGTGGTGCGGAGATGAGCTGGATTAGTGCAGCGGTGGGAAAGAACGGGACGCTAACGGGAAACGGAAACAACTCAGGATTTAACGACGACCGAATGCTGCGACGGTGAGCTGTAGCTCTCAAAAACCATCGATTTATATATAAAAACAACAATATTATCGCTTCGAGCTAGAAAGGCATACATGAACTAGCCGTGCTGTTTTTGGACGGAAAGATGATTTCTCCGTGGGACAGATGGTACACGACCAGCTGCTGCCTGTGCTGTCATGTACGAACAGGCATCATTATCCTGGGCATCTGGTATATGGTGAGCCAAAACAACTCTTATATTAAATAACATATGTATTTATAGCCCTCCTTTTATTATTGTATCCAACATAAACTATTTTGAATATGATTATCATTAGTAAAGTAAGTAATAATTGCACTAGTACAATTCTAATTGAATTCCTTTTCTAATTTAGAGGAATTAAAATGAATAAAAATGGTAGTTTTTTTTAAATTCTTTTTTTTTTGTAATCCTAAACGTTTGATGTTCAAACTTCTGCACACATCTTTATAATGCCCAATAATATTGTCTCTAGATTATTGTGCTAATGCCAGAGAGCAACACTGCTGCCAGAATATGAAAACAGTAATAAAAAGAAAGTCCGAGATGCCTTAAATAATTGTACCACTAAATGATACAGTAATTACTCCCACCATGCCGTACTTCCACCTAGTCTTAATTCTAAAAGTTGAGGCTTGTTTTAGACACTAGAGCCCTTTTACATGATATATATAAATAGAAAAATAATCCTTGATCTTTTGCTAAAACTGTTAAAGGAAGTTTTGTCTTATCAAACTGTGTCCGAATGCTTAAATATAGGAGATGCAAATAAACAGCGGTAGATTATTCTGGTCACCCCCAGTTTCTTCTGCACTGCAAGGAACAGCAGAGTTCATTAACCTAGAAACCACAGTGATGCTTATTGACACAGACAGGAAAATGCACAGACAAAACATTTTCAGAGAAATGAATGAATGAGGATTAAGGCAGTGTGTGTCACAGATTCATCTAATTTTTTATTTGTCCATTATTTAGAGCTAACATTATAATAATGTTGATGGGACTAATTTAGTTTGGTCTGGAAAGTCAAACAGCAATGTCAAACATTTCAGCAGGTCTAGAATTATATATATATATATATATATATATATATATATGTGTATATGTATATGTATGTGTATGTGTATGTATGTGTATGTGTGTTTTATATACAGTTTTAATTAATTCATTATATATTTCAAATTATATTTTATTAATATATTGTGGCATACATTATAAAAGTGTACATACACACACGCACATACGTCATTAATAAATGAAATAATTAATTAAAACATGTATTATGAAAATGAATGCAAATACTTTAGATTGTATGTTTGTACTTCACACAAGATACTGTAGGTATTGAAATATAATTTTGAAATCCAAAGGCCTCATAACAAACTGAGCAGTAAACTAATCTGAACAGTTTATTCCAAAATGTAATTTACACCATAAATAGACCATAATGTTTTTATCTTATTCTGTTAGTTTTTACCTAAAAAAAGAATTTGTTGTATAATAATCTCTGTCTTTTTTCAGCTCATCAATGCAGTGGTTTTGTTAATCTTGTTGTCGGCCCTCAATGACCCAGTCCAGTACCACTACCACCTCACCAGCTCCGAACTCGGCACGGATTTGGATGTCATGGACGATGCTAGTATGTTTGAGTCATTTAATCCCCTATAGTTATTAAATTTCAGTATGCGCAAACAAGTCATCATCAACTTTTTAAGTTCAGCGAGACTGCTATTGTATTTCACCGCTGTCTGTGCAGCTATAGATTCTGGCTCTGGTGACTTTGATTTAAACCGGCTCTCATCAGCAGGATTCAAACTATGATTCCTTGTAATTGGTCTGGGCAGCTTTGCATCTGTTATATGAAGCCTGTTTTGTAATAGGCGCTGAAGTAGACAGAGTGTACGGTGGAGTGTCCTCATATGCAGGGGATTAAGCTCTATTTCAAAGACCAGCACCACTGAACTCAATGTACTTCCAGTACTGAGAGCACAAGCAGCTCAAATTAATTTGATAGAGTTACAGCATCACATTCAGAAGTGTCAGAGATTAGTAAAACCCTGTAAAATTAGCCATTAGGTTAACGCAATGTGTAATAGTAATTCAGGATGTCAGTTATAATATTACTCTAAAAAGTTGAAAAATTATAAACTAAGGCCAGAAATCTCCCGGTTGGCAGTGGAGGAGTTAGAGGAGCTATTTAACTGGTTTTGCTCCACTGTGTGCTTACTAGGCTATTTTATTATCTGTAAAGCTTCTTTGTTTGTATTTCTCAGTAATATGAGATATGCCTGTGTTTTGGAGAGAATGAGAGTCTGGTGGCTGTTTTGGAAACACAGTACTATAGATAGTAGGTCAGGTAACTAGATCATGGAGCCTGTAATGTCTTGTGAGTGCTAGGCTGAGCTACTAAAATGTTAACTTAGGCAGGCAATGTTACTGGCTCGTATGTCAGTCTCTAGCTTTTTCTGATAAATTAGTAAGTTGGTTCATAAATGAATCATTCAGAAATGTACACAGATATATTTAATAGCATTTTCATAGAAATTTCAATGCAAAATAATTTATTACAATTGATGGATATATTACAATGCATTTTTAAAGGAGGCATAATGACAATTCTTTAATTTACATATATATATTTCAGTGCATAATATGATTTTTTTTTATTATAGACAAATATTTTCTGGTTTGTTGATAGTTCTGGCTATTGACACTGATTTTTGGATTTGTTTGAATTCTGATTAACAGTCTTAATTTGATTCGGTACAATTTCTAATAAAGTCCTCATTCAGGTCAATATGATTTGGATCTTATTAGATTTATCTGGCTCAGTCTAGATGTCAGTTATTGCAGTTAATTTGTAGAAATAGAGCCTACAAGAAATTCTCTATGAATTGATACTGTGAACTTTAGAAGGAATGATCTTGACTTTGCTTTATTGAAACATTTATTTTTAACATCAACACTATTAAAGCAGTTGATGTTAAAAAAAAAATTAATTCAAAGCATTATTGGGTAAACTGAGTTTTTGTAGTGAGCTCAGCAGAAACTCGACTCAATGTGAAATTACATTAAAAATAACATTTAGTGAAATTCTTGTCATATTAAAAGATAAATCTTGGGATTTTTAGAACTGATATTTAGACCCAGTCCTAGCTGGTACATTTTGGCCGTTAGACTTAACATTGCTTGTACAGATCTAATGTTGCGTGTTTCCTCCACAGACATGTGTATCGCTGCTGCAATCTCACTGCTGATGATTTTGATTTGTGGAATGGCGACCTACGGTGCATATAAGGTTTGACAGCTTGCTTATTAAATGGATTATTCACCTAAAAATTAAAGTTCTGACATTTACTCACCATCATGTTGTTTCAAACCCATGAGACTTTCTTTCTTGCATTAAACTAAAACACGAGGGTGAGTTAATAAACAGAACTTCCATTTGTGATTGAAAGATGAATGAAGCTCATTAAATAAGACTCAGTCTATTTATTATGAGTCTGCAAAATTAATAAAATTAAATTCTTAATTCATCAGTTTGTGCTGCGTAGTAAAATATATCTTTTTTTTATTTTAGCAACATGCTGCATGGATCATTCCTTTCTTCTGCTACCAGATCTTTGACTTTGCTCTTAACACACTGGTAGCAATAAGTGTTGTCGTTTACCCCAACACCATACAGGACTATCTTCAGCAGTTGGTAAGAATCTCATCTGACTCTTAAAATATCAAACTTTGAGTTGCTGAGTATCATTCAGTTATTGACTCCATGTGTCTTTATGTTTTAACAGCCTGGGACCTTTCCATACAAAGAGGACTTGATGTCCACAAACAACATGTGCCTAGTATTAGCAGTGCTTCTCTTTGTTGGATGCATCTTAGCCTTTAAGGTAAAGAGAAACAACTGTGCTGCTTTCCCTTTATTGTGATCTGCCAGATCATTTTTGGTTCACTATAGCTAGATGTGATGCACAGTAGCCTGCAAGATGACTGAATGTGACTGCTTCAGACAAACACTGTGTTGTCCTTCTAGAAGCCTGACTTTTCCAGTAGACTTCAGATGTGATACAAATCGCTTTATGACAGCCTGCACGCATTAGAGAGAGGCAGATTGCTCTGCTGGGATAAACACAGTGTGCTAAAATTAACTTCTGCTTGCCTCCCATGCTGTTGTATGCATGACAGTCTAATAGGTTGTTTATTGCACTGTGATCTGTTTAAATCAAACTGAATGCCTCTAAGAATGAATGTCATCATTGAATTTAGTGGCAAATGTGTTGAAAAAAACAGTTTAGACTGTATATTTTAATAAAGGGTTAATTTCTTGAACAGTAAAAGCAGATATTTGGTTGACAGTTTTTAGGTTTGTCAGCATTGTATTAATTTTGCATTTTTGGGTGAACTACTTCTCTAGCATAAATGCAAAAAAATAAAAGGTTATTATTAAAAATGTAAAAGGTGGCCAGCTATAGCACAACCTCATACTGTCACTGTGTGCATTAAAAAAAACAAAAAAACGTTTTTTAAATGAAAAAATCATGTTTAGTTATAATTTTTTTTACCATCTGGAAATTAAATAGTGTAGACAAGGCACTTTATCTGTGGCTTATTGCTTAAGCCATATGCACATGATTTATGGATTGTGTTTTATTTAGCATTAGCGGCTGTTCTTTCTCTTTTTCTCTTTAGGCTTACCTTATTGCCTGTGTGTGGAACTGCTACAGATACGTCAGTGAGAGAAGCACTACAGAGGTCCTGGTTTATGTCACCACAAATGACACTACAGTAAGTCAGAGGTTTATATGAACACAAACTGTTTAATGGAGTCTTGATTCTTTACACTCATATTTGCAGATGTCCCTCCACAATGAACACACATAAACTATTTCAAACAAATTATGTTCTTTTGAGCTTTCTATTCATCAAGATTCCTGGGAAAATGTATTAAGCAGCTTAACTGTATTCAACAGTTAAAATAATAAAAGACTGGATTAAAGCTGACAAAAATTCAGTTTTGCCATCACAGGAATTCACAGGAATTACATTTTAAAATATATTAAAATAACTAGTTTCTAATTCATTTTTTTTATAATATTTCACAACATTACTGTTTGTACTGTATTTTTGATCAAATAAATTCATAATAGACCTCTTTAGAAAAAAATAAAAAATACAACAGACTCCAAACCTTTGAATGGTAGTGTAATTATGGATAATAATCATAACGTTTCAGATTTTGGTCAGAAACTGGTCATGCTGTATATGTCAGCAAAAGAATGCATATGTTTAAGTACCATTAACCAAACTAAACATAATGAAAATCATCCGGTTTGGTTCCCGGCCCAACACGTTATTCAATCATAAAAACAGCCTCACATAGTTTATCTCTGCACAGCTATAGGGTCTGTTCAGACGTGCATCGCAGCAGGATCATGATGACGGTCTCCTCATGCCCTCTGTATTGTTGAGTCAGTGTTTATGGAGGGCATTAGAGAGGGCGGTGTGCTGTGTTCCTCTACTGCCTCTAATCCCGCCACTGTCTGCCATAACTAATCCCGTTTTACTGCCTCTGTCTGTCTGTCCTGCTGCTCTGTTGACCCTCACAGCCCTCCAGTCACTGACAACTCACATGTATGAAGAGTTACATTTAATGCATTTGACAGATGCTTTTATCTAAAGTGACTTACAGTGCTTTGAAGGAATGCGTTTTATTTGTATGTTTATAATTATTTAAAAAAAAATTTTTTGGGGTGGGTGATTGGACTAATTGGATTGCTTGGGTCGTTCCACAGATGAATTACACAGATGGACAGCCAGTATAATGAGTGGTCAGATGCTTTAAACAGAGACAGAAAAAACTGAAATAAAAGGCCATTGAGAAGCATGTTTTTTTTTTCACCATTCAGCTGCAGGCCGTTACATAACTGTCCACACTTGTTTGGTTCATTTGAAATCCACATTCCAGCCATCCTGACAAGGTGAAAATGTGATCCCCTCAGGGCATTCATGACCATATTACTAATTAGCTCACCTTTTTATAATAATAGAGAATGTTTTGGGCTGGTTTTTCTGTATAGGGAGAATGATGGATAGCATTTAAATTAAAGGTGAAGGCATTCTGGGGACCCTCTGACCCAGAGTTGCTTAAAATGCTTTAGTTTTATGTCTGACATGGCATAAACTTGGTTTACAGGTAAAAAAAAAAAAAATTTAAAGGTATTTTTTTTTTTACAGATAGAGACAGTAAGGCACAGGCAGGATCCAAACTTGCATTCTCTGAAGCACCATAGATCAATGGCTATTTCAGAACACATACTTCCATGCTACTGTTATTATATCTTCAGTATAAATTATGTATACTTTGTTAGGGTTACTATTGTTTAAATTAAAATATTTAAAAAAAAAAACTTTTATTTTAGCTAGTTGCCAAGGCTACGTTTCTCATTTTCATTTAGTTGAAGTACTAAAAACTAAAACTTAATAAAAACTACACAGACATATTTGATTGAATAAATAAAAATGACAAAAGCTAAACAAAATGTAAACTTTAAACTTGAGTTAAGCTGAAAATATAAAATCTTATTCAAAATACTAGCAAAAACAATACTAGTATGTCCAAGATACTAAAATATGTACACTATGTAAAGAAATACCCAGATGTACAGAGCCACGAACATGACATACATTTTTTTTCACACAACTTATTAATTCCTGGCCATGTTTTATTAATTTGGTGCATTGTTTTGGTTCAGGGCCACGTTGTACTTATTTTTTCCCTCATTTTAGTTAAATTGTAGCCAAGTTGTAATAATTTGTTACCTAGTTTTAATTTAGGTAAATCATTAGTTAAAGGGTTAGTTCACCCAAAAATGAAAATTATGTCATTAATTACTCAGCCTCATGTCATTCCAAGGCCTTCGTTCATCTTCAGAACACAATTTAAGATATTTTTAATGAAATCCAGGAGATTTCTGACCCTGCATAGACAGCAATGCAACTGACACGTTTAAGGCCCAGAAAGGTAGTAAGGACATCATTAAAATAATCCATGTGACATCTGTGGTTCAACCTTAATTTTATGAAGCTACGAGAATTCTTTTTGTGTACAAAGAAAACAAAAATAAATACTAAAAATGAGGGAATGAATTAAGTTGTGGAAAATTAATTCTCAATTTGTGGCCATTATTCCTTTTTGTTCCAATGTGATATTGTTTTTTCTCTCCAATATTCACGTGCGGGGCTCCATACGGATGACCTGCTGCATTTGCCAAAATGTGCAGTAGCTGACTAGAGTAATGTATCCCACAATGCAGTGCTCTCAACTTGACCAATTATGTCCAATGTGACGAATGAACCAGAAGTGATATTAGACATGATTTCTTTAAGCTCTGTCTTGACTCATTATGTTGAGTTAAAACATTTCTACACAAAAGCATTCTAACAGTTTATTTTATACAGAAATGTAGCCCCCTCTGTTTAAAGCTTTTTATTTTACATAACTTGTTCTGTTTATATACTAGTTTGAAATCTAATTGGAAGTTTATAATATAAGCTAATATTCATGACAAACAGCATGTGCGCTAATGGCTACAGCTCAAACTATTCTCTTATTGTTTTCATTTTTTGTGTCTTGATTAATCTAAGAACATAGTGTACAACAGAAAAGGGCAAAATATTGTATACGTAAAGCATTTACTAATATGTTACTGCTTTATTTTCAGGTACTACTTCCACCCTACGAGGAAGCCATCGCCATTCCACTGAAGGATCCCCCTCCTCGGTACGTTTCAGCTTGAGAATCGCACCGCTCTCTTACTACGCTCCTCCCAAACCTTCTCCAAAGAAACAATCTCCATCACAATAGCCCATTCCGTTGCCCTGGTCTGCTGTTTGTCGCTGTGTGACGTAAGTCTCCTCTCTCCTCTCCTCTCTGGAGGCAGCAGTATGACTTTGAGACGCCCTTCCCTCGACGAGGCTGCCCAGCTGTCCTGACAACCCAACGCTGTGTCAGCTCCAATCTGATTTGCACTTTCGGCGATTATGTGTGGCACTGGCCTTTTTAATACTGTGAACTACTCAGTAGTGTTTGTTGTCTACTGATATACCTGAGATTTGAATGCGGTGTGCATGATAAACACGGGAGTTACGTAAGAGCACTTTTAAAATGGGAATTACCTGGAAATATACTGAATGTAAGAAGCCGGCATTTTCACTTTAATTGCGTTGTACTGTATGAAATAAAAATGACAAATTTTATTCTGAATATAACTAAATTAGTTGTGTAAAAAAAATTATGCGAGAAATTCTACACCATTTTATCTAACAAAGTGAAATCTTTTAAGTCTTCCTTTATACACAGTGTCCCAAAACATGATGCAATCATTGATTAATATTCTCTTTCAATCAATAAAATGCTAATCATTAGTTTTAGATGGTGTAGATGTCGCAAAGACTGAACAATCCTGCTGCTTGTGAACAGTTATGAAGCTGTATACACGTAATATTTGTGAAACTCTGGTTTAGATTTGAAATTAAGTAGATTTGAAACATATTAAAGATTCATGTATCATGGGGGATCTGACTTCAAATTAAAGGACTTGTCACAAATAAAAAAATTGGCTTAAGGTGCCATCACATTTACCATTGTTTTACTAGGAATCCATGCAATTAGGAATTTAGTTTGATGGGGAAAGATTTTACAACATTAAATCTTGCATGCAAATTCTCCAAGTTGACAAACAAAAGCTGCTTGGTTTGAAAATAGACTTCTGTGTGAGCTGTGCTGTGAATGCATCTTTATAGTTGAGGCACTTAGAATGGAAGTGAATTTGGCCAATCTGTTAAAGTTAAAATACTGTGTTACTTTCAATGTGTTTGATGATTTTGAGCTCCTGTGTGTTAACATGATTTTAGTGTAAAAAAAAATCACAAGTTTTTCTATGTTAAGTTATGTATCAGTTTACAATTTAACCCCTAAACCTCTAAATTGACTATAAAAAAAGATTAATGGGATAGTTCACCCAAAAATGGAAATCCTGTCATTAATTACCACTTTCAAGGCCCAGAAAGGTAGTAAGGACATCATTAAAATAATCCATGTGACATCAGTGGTTCAACCGTAATTTTACGAGAATACTTTTTGTGAGCAAAGAAAACAAATATATGCATTGTTGCGTCGTGGTACTCTCATGAATCCATGTCAAAGTCTGAAGCTGAAGAGAAGAAATTGCTGAATAAAGTGTGGGGTGTTTTTTGTACACAAAGTATTCTCATAGCTTCCTAAAATCAAGGTTGAATCACTGATGTCACATGGACAATTTTAACGATGTTCTTACTACATTTCTGGGCCTTGAACATGGTAGTTCTGTTGCTGTCTATGCAGGGTCATTGAGCTCTCAGATTTCATCAAAAATATATTAATTTGTTTCGAAGATGAACGTAGGTCTTAAGAGTTTGGAACGACATTGTCAATTAATGACAGAATTTTCCTTTTTGGGTGCATTAACCCTTTGAACAGCTTAAAGCTCAAATAATACACAGATTTAAAGTGCTTTCATGAAATTAGAAGCTACACACTAAAAATCCTTCAAAAAATGTCCCCATTCACTTCCACTGTAGGTGCCTAACCTACCATAATCTTTGCTTCTTTTTTTAAAGAAAACAAGGGACCAGACCATTTTTGTGGTAATCGACATTATGCCGCAAATGCTGTCGGCTGATCTTGACTTGCATCGAACCAGACAGTGCTCAGTGAATAAATGAGAATTATGGGTGTTAGGAAATCATTTTTGTCATTTGGTGAAGTCACACGCTCCTGTTTAGAGAAGTAGTGTACCTTTTCTGTCATTATCACTAGGTTACAATCTGTGGCTGCAGACTGCAATGTTTTTGAACATGTGAATATTATTAATTCATGTTATTGTCTGTGATGAATGGTGTGTTAATCAGTAATTGTGACAAATGAAAAGTAAACGATGTGACCCTGACAGTAGATTAGCATGTAGCTGAGTTCAGATGACATGGCATCTCCCCCAGTCACCTTCTAGCTCAAAGTAGCTTCTGTTAATTGGGAACATTTGTAATTTTTATATACAGTGGCTATGCAAGGTATTTTGTAACATGTATCCATAGCTGAAAATGACTATATACTTTAGACATTAGATATAGAAGCATTAATGAAAGTATTAGAGATTGATAGATGTAGTAATTTTCTTTCATTGTTCTGTGCGTAGACTTTAATCTTCAATAGAGCATCTCCGAATTAGCTTCATATAAGCAATGTTTTATCATGAAACACAATTTAAATAGATTGCGTGTATTTGGAAAATTACTTTTGGTATTGTGACCTGCAATTTTTATTATAATATTTTCACAATATTTCACATAAAAATGAAGTAATTATCAATGGATATCACAAAATGAGTTCTCAGAAACTCAGAACAATGTCTGTCAGTAGGTAGAATGCCTGTGAATGTTTGTCTTTGTCTTGTTACACATCCTGTATTGGGTTGACACTGGCTTATGTCTTATTTCTAAACAATAAAATATTCCAGTAATGCTTCATTATGGCTGTCTTTTGCCTGGTGTCTGTCGAAGCCCAGGAAGATCTGGGATAGATCAGAGTGGATTGACTTCACAATTAAAGTGTGGCATTACCTTTGCTTGACCGGAGGAGACGGATTCACCTACTTTCAGTCCTGCCTCGGCAGAACTGTGTCAGGGTTTTTACCAATTACTTTGGTTAGAAGAATCTTAAATATATATGCACTTCATCCACTGACCTATTTTTGATGGTCCAAGGATGCTGTCCAGTGACGCTTTAGTATATAATATTAAAAACACAACCAGAGGTCCTTTCTGAAGCACAGTTGCGATCTCATGCACATCACTCCAGTTCCCTATTTATCCTTTAATTTTGCAAGCTCACTGAACATGCTCAGTTGAAGCTGATTATATTTATCTGTGTGCGGTACTTAAGAATTAGACTTCAAAACTGACTACACGTGACTGAGGAAACTAGGGCAATCACGTCAGTGAGGAGAGCGTTTGATGTTTTCTCTGCTCAAGTGCTTTAGGCCTGTCAGATTTTTATTTTGGGCTGAAAATCCTTATAAAAGTATGTCATTGCCTCAGCCTCATCTCAAGGGCTGCATTAAATCACTGGGGAGTATGTGAACAATTTTGAAATGAAGTTTATAAATACAAAATACAATAATAAAAAAAAAATCCTTGTTTAGAGTATTAATGTGCCTGGTTTACACAAACTGTGCCTATTTATTGCTGACACTGGCACATAGCCACTGCAGTGACATAATTTTTAATTTAATTCAGATAACTGTGGAGTTGAGCAATTCAAATATCTCATCAAATATTTTATCTTCAAATCTGAAAACGACATCAACCTCTTCTATATTAAATATTTGTTCGTACTTGCATATGCCCCTCAAGATTAGGAAAAACCACATAAGCCAAATATATTTGGTAGCAATTTAAAATTAAGTTTTTTGAACAATTTTTTCCAGCAGTTAAATCCTATGGGTGACAAGCCCTTCATTTAAGACTGCATAACAATTCTGTATCAACAATTTATACATATTTCTCCAAATTTAGGAAAGGGCTACAGAAATTTTCTAAGCAAAAGATAACATTGTATTTTTTTTGTAATTCACCCTGTACTGATAAAATGTTTTAACTGCAAAACTAAGAAAACGCATTAAATATTGCACCCTGTAGTGGCAAAATTGTAATACATATTAAAGGTGTGAACATGTAACTTTAGATTCTTCCCATTGCTGTAGCTCAAGATGAATTCACAGCACACAAATTAATTTTCAAAACTAATATAAAGAAAATATTGGACTGTTCATGCATTTAAGAAATTGGGAAAAATAAACATTTCCCAAAAGCATATCAAGGATTCCAGAAACAGTGGTCATGTTGAACTTTTTAATAATAAAAAAAAAAACTAGAATAACTGAAACATAATGACTAAACAATATCCCATTCCTCAACATTATCAAAGATCAAAAGATGAGCAGGGGAAAAAAAAAGTTCACGCCTTTTATCCATTAGATATCAAGTCTGAACAAAAGCTGAGACAAAAACAACCAAAAACCACAAAGACCGTTTCAACCAATTTTATTTCTAATAAGATCTGGTGGAAATGGCTCTACTTCTCCCCCTGCTGCTGGTCTGGCATGCTTCTGATGATGTCAGAATCACCTATCAACACAAGAGAAAGGCATTAATGACCGAACAATTAATTCAACCTGGACACAATATTACAATATTGAAAACGCAAAGGACAGTCAGACAATGTCTACGATGCTCTGGAGTTCCACATCGGATTCAAAATATAACAAAACATACCAGTGACCTTTTAAATGTACGTCTACTTTAACATAATGATCGACTAATCCAGTGAAAGAGGGAAAATTACAATAAAACAAATGTATGAGATCAAGTCGCATCAGTTCTCCCACTGAATGGAACAGATGCATGAATACACACCAGGGTCAATGATGGCCAGTGTGCACACCCTGTAGTATTTGCCACAGGCTGTGCCGAGCTCAATGTTGTTTCCACTATAATGATGGACTCCGGTTTTGGCCAACATAGCGTAGTACTCAATCTCAGATTTCCTAGAAAAAAAATTACGAATCATTAAAAACATCCTCAACCCTTATACAATTGCATTGACTAAGACTCCACAGACTATTTGCATACTGACAGTGGATTCACAGAGCAGCACACACCTCAGAGCGGGACAGTTGTTGGCAAGGATTACCAGCTTGGCTTTTCCTTGGCGAATCATTTTCTGAGACTGCTTGTATCCGAGAACGTATTTACCGCTCTTCATCACAAGCTGCAGTCTGGAGTTGATGGACTCCAGGGACTTTTTCTGAAAAGATTAAGATTAGGAACAAAACCATAAATACACCTATATCACAGAATGTAAAAAAAATACACTGACAGAAAAAAAGTGACTAACAAGTCAAATATATCTTACAATTATCAGTCATTTGTGACTCTGGACCACAAAACCAGTCATAAGGGTCAATTTTTCAAAATTGAGATTTATAAATAAGCTTTCCATTGATGTATGGTTTGTTAGGACAATATTTGGCCGAGATACAACTATTTGGAAAATCTGGAATCTGAGGGTGCAATATCAAAATATTGAGAAAATCACCCTTTAAAGTTATCCAGATGAAGTCCTTAGCAATGCATATTACTAATCAAATATTACGTTTTGATATTTATGGTTGTAAATTTACAAAATATCTTCATGGAACATGATCTTTACTGAATATCCTAATGATTTTTGGCATAAAAGAAAAATCTATAATTTTGACCCATACAATGTATTTTTGGCTATTGCTACAAAAATACCTGGTTTTGTGTTCCAGGGTCACATTTAGTTGACAGGTGTGAATTCTGTGTATTATTCTAGCTCACTAAACTAATATGTGCATTAGTCTAGCACATTAATATAATAATAATAGTTAAAAAAACATTTACAATTACATTTACAAAGCAATTCAAAAATGTCACATCCCATTCACACTATGAAGATCACGTCAATGAACTTATAAACAGTTTATACACAATGCTTTCATATCACGCTGCTTCACAGACAACTACAATTCAATACCAGATCTCCGAGACACTTCAGAAGTATTGCGTACTACATTCATTGCACTTTGGGAAATAATTATTTATTGAATGCGGGCTTGGTAATAAGCGTTTGTCTGATAAAGACATATCACGTTTTCTGGATACACATATCATTATTAATATATTTAATACAGTACAAAACAAATCCTCTGAACTAGAAACACCCTGTCAAGTTACTGCACTCAACTAACGTTAGCTTACATTGAGCCCACACAACAGCACGACACCGAAAAGAGACAAACATTTGCACCATTTAATGCCTAATAACACTTCAACTGCGTGACTTTAATCTTATATATGAGTATTTGTGGATGGAAGCGCGTTGTTTTTTATCATCAGGCCTGTGGCGGAGCTTCCACGTGAAGTTCTCCGGCGCAGCATCGCGCTACTCACCGTCTTCTTTGCGGCCACCATGTTTCCTGATTAGTCCGATCTGGCCAACCTAAACACAGAAGAGCGACAGATCAAGACCTACACCTTCAAAATCATGCGTTTGTATTCTTGACAGAAGTCTTAAAATGAGTATTTTAATAGTTTCCGACAGAGCCGCGCTCACCTCCTGATCACACCAAGATGGCCTCGTAGAGAAAGGGCTTCCCAGCGTGCACCGCGCGCGTAAACCTCACGCACGCGCCCGCGTCGCGACCACTGATCTCAGAACAGTCACCCTGTGGCATGTACTCAGAGAAGCTTTGGTACCCGTCGTTCTCAGCTTTTTGACTCCAAAACAACTCCACAACTGTCCACAACAATAGGCTATTCGTGGGCCCCGTTACTTTTTCAGTAGTTAGTGATTTACAAAATGAGTGTTTGGCACAATAAATGATTATAAAAATGCCCAAGGGGTCATACGATTGATTAGAAATCACACTTTTAAAATCAGGTTTTTCAAGACAATTGAAATCCCTGGTTCCTAAAGTAAATAGTTGTTGAGGGGGTGAATTAAAATAATACATTTCCCAATTTTTTGTTGTTTTAGTGCTTTTTGTTTTAAATACGTCATCTTGCGGTCTCCTTTGCTGATGCTCAGGCCCTTGGCTGAGAACAAAACAAACAAACAAAAAATTGTCCAACACTCTTAAAAATAAAGGTTCCACAAAGAACCACAATCCATGTAGGCTAACATTTTCATTCCACAGAAGGTTCTTTACAGTGGAAAAAGATTATTTAGATTATTAAATGTTCTTCACACTAAGAAAAAAATGGTTCTTTTAAGAACTGTTCACTGAAAGGTTCTTTGGGTGACTAAAACTGGTTCTTCTATGGCATCGCTGTGAAACCCCTTTGGGAACCTTTACTTTTAAGAGTGGACTGTCAAACATACACACTCATTCTTCATTAGTACTATTTTGTACACAGTGCGGAAAAATAGCGTATAGTCATAAAACAACAAAATAACAAGAACATCTGTTCATTTGCATTCTTATTCGTGTATATTTTTGGCTGCCTTGGCATTAATAAAAAAAGATGTATATAGTCTTGGACTTAAGTGGGTTGCTTATTGGATTGTGAAAAAATATTCTGAGCATTAGAGGCACATTGATGGAGGCACTGCCTCCTCTCACAAAGTAAGTTAGATGTTGTGCATTGATGTGTTGTGAAATGTGCCAGATGGCCATTCATAATGCATAGCAAGCACACATTGCATTCTCTGTGTTTTATACAATATGCAATAAAAGTATTTAGAGTGAATGTCACGGTCAGTTATCCCCATCCACTTGATTGGCTCTATCTCTCTCTCCTCTCCACCTGTAGCTGGTGTGTGGTGAGCGCACTGGCGCCATTGTCCTGTGGCTGCCGTCGCATCATCCAGGTGGATGCTGCACACTGGTGGTGGTTGAGGAGAGACCCCCCACATGATTGTAAAGTGCTTTGGGTGTACAACAATACACAATAAAGCGCTATATAAATGCTTCATTCATTCATTCATTCATTCATTCATCTCAGATCAACTATCATTTGAGGAGATTCTTACTGGTCAACAAAAACTAAGACTAGACCTGATGTAAACTAGAACAGAGATAAAAAATACAATTTTGCTTTGCTTACAATTTAGTTTTCCCAACAAAACACTAACACTGAACTGGATTGTATTTCCAACAATACAAATATCCTATTTTAATGAAGACTGCTCTTTTGTATAAATTGGTAAACAGAAAGCAAATGTAATCATCTGTTCTAAAAGCTCATAAAGATCTACATTATGAATTGCTACACAACTGCCCAACCCAAAGATAACACAGTGGTGTTATTTACAACCCCAAATCAGAAAAAGTTGGGACAGTATGGAAAACGCAAATAAAAAAAGAAAGTAGTGATTTCTAAATTTACTTTGACTTGTATTTCATTGCAGACAATATGAACACAAAATATTTCATGTTTTGTCTGGTCAACTTCATGTCATTTGTAAATATACATCCTTTCCTGTCATTCAGACCTGCAACACATTCCAAAAAACGTTGGGACAGGAGCAATTTAGGGCTAGTAATGAGGTAAATTGGTTAAATAATGATGTGATTTGAAACAGGTGATGTCAGCAGGTGATTGTAATTATGATTTGGTACAAAAGCAGCATCCAAGAAAGGTCTAGTCCTTTAGGAGCAAAGATGGGCCGAGGATCGCCAGTTTGCCAACAAATAAAATTATTGAAATGTTTAAAAACAATGTTCCTCAAAGAAAGATAGGAAGAGATTTGGATATTTCACCTTCAACAGTGCATAACATAATTAAAAGATTCAAGGAATCTGGAGGAATTTCAGTGCGTAAAGGACAAGGGCGCAAGCCTAAGCTGAACAACCGTGATCTCCGATCCCTCAGGCGGCACTGCATCAAGAATCGTCATTCATCTATAAGCGATATCACCACATGGGCTCAGGACTACTTTGGCAAACCTTTGTCAAGTACCACAATACGTAGTTACATCCACAAATGCCAGTTAAAACTGTACTGTGCCAAAAGGAAGCCCTATGTTAACAGTGTCCAGAAGCGCCGTCGACTTCTCTGGGCTCGGAGGCATCTGGGATGGACCATCACACAGTGGAAACGTGTACTGTGGTCAGATGAATCAGTATTTCAGGTATTTTTGGGGAGGAATGGACGCCGTGTGCTCCGGACCAAAGAAGAAAAGGATCATCCAGACTGTTACCAGCAACAAGTCCAAAAGCCAGTGTCTGTCATGGTATGGGGTTGTGTCAGTGCCCTTGGCAAAGGTAACTTGCACTTCTGTGATGGCACCATTAATGCTGAAAAGTACATAGAGATTTTGGAGCACAATATGCTGCCTTCAAGAAGACATCTTTTCCAGGGACGTCCATGCATATTTCAACAAGACAATGCAAAACCACATTCTGCACATATTACAAAGTCCTGGCTGCGGAGGAAGAGGGTACGGGTACTTGACTGGCCTGCCTGCAGTCCCGACCTGTCTCCAATAGAGAATGTGTGGCGCATTTTGAAGCACAAAATGCGACAACGAAGACCCTGTACTGTTGCCCACCTTAAGACTTGTTTGCAGGAAGAATGGGACAAAATTACACCTGAAACACTTCATCACTTGGTGTCTTCAGTCCCTAAACGTCTTTTAAGTGTTGTGAAAAGGAATGGCAACATTACAAAGTGGTAAATGCTTTACTGTTCCAACTTTTTTTTGAAATTTGTGGCAGGTCTGAATGACAGGAAAGGATGTATATTTACAAATGACATGAAGTTGACCAGACAAAACATGAAATATTTTGTGTTCATATTGTCTGCAATGAAATACAAGTCAAAGTAAATTTAGAAATCACTACTTTCTTTTTTTATTTGTGTTTTCTATACTGTCCCAACTTTTTCTGATTTGGGGTTGTATGTTCATCGTGATTTTAAAGATGTTTTAATTTAAATGATTATGACAACTTAAAACTTTTGTTTGGCAAACCAGCTAGATCAGCTTAGCCAGCTGGGAGACCAGCAAACAATTTTAGACTGGTTTAAGCTGCTATTATCAAGTAGTAATGAACGTCAAAGGCACAGAGGTGCACTGGAAATTTAGATTGTAAATTACAGAACAATTAAATTAAATTAGTAATGGTTAATCTCTGAAGTGTTGAACAACAGTTTTAAACTGCAAAAATATTGAGCAATTAAAAACCAGCACATTTTACAAATGTACACAACAAATAACATTCACTCAGTCACACATCAGTCCATCAGTTCATTCCACCTCTGTGATACAGTGTAAAACATTTTTTTTCGAGATCACTAGACAGTTACAGGCAGGTGTGTTTGAGCTAAACTCTGCAGGACACTGGCCCTCCAGGACCGAAGTTGCCCATCCCTGCGAATAGAGAAACAATACACTAAAGCAGTGGTTCCCAACCCTGGTCCTGACCTGGAGGCACCCCAACACTGTACATCTCCTTTCTCTGACGCGCCAATTTCAGGTCTTGGAATCTCTACTAATGAGCTGATGACCTGAATCAGGTGTGTTTGATTAAGGAGACATGCAAAACGTGCAGGTCAGGGTGCCTCCAGGTCAGGACCAGGGTTGGGAACCACTGCTTTAGTGTATTGTTTCTCTATTCGCAGGGATGGGCAACTTCAGTCCTGGCGGGCCAGTGTCCTGCAGAGTTTAGCTCAAACCCTAATCAAACACACCTGCCTGTAACTGTCTAGTGATCTCGAAGACATTGATTAGCTTCTTCAGGTGTGTTTGATTAGGGTTGGATCTAAACTCTGCAGGACACTGGCCCTCCAGGACCGAAGTTGCCCGTCCCTGCTCTATTGCTTAAAGAATGGTTCTTTAAATAGATGTTTTCTAAACATCTAGGAATAATAGATTTCTTATGTATAAATTGAGGTATAGCTCTGGTGACGGAAGCTCTGAAATGTTGCTGTGATTTTTAATTATTTTGGTTTATTTAATAAATAAACCTACTTTTTTAATAGTTAAGAAACATAGTGCCAAACCTACATAATCAACACTGTTTAGATAAGATGTTCTTTGTTGAAACCTGCAAAAAGTCAATCATAAACTTTTTTTTATTTTTCAGAGTGAAATTGGTGTGAAAAATGAGTCCTGTAGGTCTATCATTCTCCTTGTGCCTTTTTTAAATTAATCTCAAAATTCAGTTTTTTTTTTCGTTCAATTGCGAGTTTACATCTCGCAATTCTGACTTTTTTCCAGAACTGCCTGATATAAATTGCGAGTTATGACATCAGAATGGCAAGATATCATGTGGTGTAGGTACACCTCGATATGAATAAATAATCGTCTGATAAAAACTCAACTAAACAATTACACCTAAAAAAATTAGGCCTACGTTTGCAGAAAACACAAATTTGTGCTTAAAACGAGCCTATAAATTGCAAAAGAAATAAAGGATATTTCTAAGCACAAACATAAAACATTTGAAAAGTTGTAATTGCTTTTGTCAGTGAGTGAAAAAGAAAATGAGAAAATGTTAAAAATATTAGTTAAATACCGTTTTATCATATTCTCATATTATTTTGTAACATATTTGTGTATAAATTGTTATAATATTGTTTTGAACTGCTTGCTATTTAGGCTACAATGCATAGTGCATTGCTTCCATAGTGTGATTTTTGGATAATTGTAATAAAACCAGACAAAAAATCCTAATAATCAAACTGAACATCATAATAGGCTTAATTATTTATTTTAATAATAGTACATGGAATCCACAATAATTAAAAAAAAAATCACAGATAATAACAAATGAGATTTTAATGATAGCTAGGCCTAATTGCCCACTCAAGTAAGAAATGTCCCCGGTTTCCATTCCAGAAATCTGGTCACCTTATATGTTGTCCCTTTAAGTGCAATTATTATAACATTTCGTTGCCATATAGCCTATGTTATTCATCCTGTTCTTAAAAGTTACACTACCACCTTTTTTTTATTTTTTTATAAATACGTTGTGTTTGATCCTCTGCTGTTGAAAGTAAATGATGGTCCCGTGGAGCCACAGTATATGGATGGTGGATCGACACACGTCTCGACTCTCGAGTTTTCGACACACTAGTGATTCGAAACACTAGCTGTGTCTCATTTAGAAGTCTGCGTCCTCCGAAGGTCTCGTCTAACGTTACACACAAGGCAGATGTGGTCTTTTCAACTTAACTTAAAGTGGCAGTAAAAACGGATAAACTTTGTTCTTAATATCCTCCTCCTTTTTTTCTCTAACAGATGTGTGTTGTATGTACGCTGGAGCTTCTCAAACACTGAGCAAAATAAAACAAGTAAAAGCATTTTTTTTATTACTTTCCAAATTTAGAAATAATTTTCCTTCATTTAAGTAACGTTAGTGTGAGAGCACCACGATGCTCTAAATGTGTTAGCAAATCAACGCGATACTTCCGGTTTCCTTTTCCTCCTGTCCTACGAAGGCCGTCTCGTTTAATTCTAGGCTGAGGGCACTTCGTATACGTTACACATCCTACAGAGCATGCGACCTCCGGAGGACGCAGCCTTCTACATGAGACACAGCTAGTGTTCCGGAGCTTTGCTTGAAATGAGGCTGTCACGTGACCTGTGCAAATGAAGCTTCCTGAAGCGCGTCGATTGCGCTGTCCGCGATCCATTTATATCAATATAATAATTATATCCATCATGTCATGCCTATATGTATGTAGTTTATTTTATTTATTTTATTTTTTACGAGGTGTATTATTGTTAATAAAAGTTAATAAAAATACACAAGTTTGATGTGAGTACATATGAAGAACAGAAAGTCTTCATCGTCATTGTATAGTGCACAAAACAATGAAATTTGGAAACTCTATCCCTGCACACACACGCGCCACCATCTTGCTAATGACATATATGTTTATTAATATACAAATAAGCCTTACAATGACATCCCAACGAACAAATCATCTGAATGACAGCTGGTGTAGTAGTTTTTATTGACCACCAGATGGCGCAGTAGAGCACTGTGTCAAAAGCTTCGAAGCATCAACGCAGTTTGTTGTAAAAGCCTCACTGCTTCGCTCGGCACATCCCTCAGCCACAGCACTGCACATTTTGTATGTCTCTCTTACCTCCTGTCACAGTCAGTGTTGCTAAATTTAGCAACTTTTCAGACTACCCTAGCAACTTTTTCTTTCGAAAGCATGCACCTAGCAACAAATTTAGCTATTTTTTAATTATTGTTTTGGCAACTTTTAGCAACTTTTGATAAGTGACTTAAACAATAAAAAGGCACACATTTTCCATCTAAATTAAAAGAGGAAACCAAAGATGCCTCACAGTACACATGAACTAAGTTAGCTGCTATTTGCAATTGTCAACTTAATTATAATGATAATTTAATAATTGTTCATTTATGATACCTGCGATTGTTGATCAGTTGGTACACTGTAAGAAAAATATCTAAACAAATGGAAAAGGTATAGTAATTTTCCAGGACATTATCTGTTATCCATTTTCCGTTGTAACCCTGTAACCCGAAAACACAAAATATGCGTCATTTAAAATGCAGGTAAAAACCTGTGAAAAAAACAAAATCCTTTATATTAGCAAGTGTCCTATTTTTACAGTGTAGCATACTAACTAACTACAAATACACTGCTTAAAACTATAATTGGTCAGAATGTGTAGTTTGACTAGTTTAGTAGCTAATAAAATTTAATTAAACTTAATTTGTAATCATTCAAAAATGTGTAAATGTTCAATAATTCGATGTTGTATTTGATAATATAATTCACTATTTCAAGCTGCAGGACCCCTTGCAGTTTGCATACAGAGCAAACAGGTCTGTGGATGATGCAGTCAACATGGGACTGCACTTCATCCTGCAGCATCTGGACAGACCAGGGACTTATGCAAGGATCCTGTTTGTAGACTTCAGCTCCGCTTTCAACACCATCATCCCGGACACCCTTCAGAATAAACTGACAGCTCTCCGTCCCCACCTCCATCTGTCAGTGGATCAACAGCTTCCTGACAGACAGGCAGCAGCTTGTGAGGCTGGGAAAATTCTCATCCTGCACCCGTACCATCAGCACTGGTGCTCCTCAGGGCTGTGTTCTCTCCCCACTGCTCTTCTCTCTCTACATGAACGACTGCACATCTAAAGACCCCTCTGTCAAGCTCCTGAAGTTTGCAGACTACACCACACTGATCGGCCTCATCCAGGACAGTGACGAGTCTGCTTACAAACAGGAGGTTGAGCAGCTGGCTGTCTGGTGCAGTCTTAACAACCTGGAGCTCAACACGCTTAAAACTGTGGAGATGATCGTGGACTTCAGGAGAAACCCCCCTGCTCTCCCCCCACTCACCATCATGAACAGCACGGTGACTGCAGTGGAGTCATTCAGATTCCTGGGAACCACCATCTTTCAGGACCTGAAGTGGGACAATCACATAGTCTCCATTGTGAGAAAGGCCCAGCAGAGGTCGTACTTCCTTCGCCAGCTGAGGAAGTTCAACTTGCCACAGGAGCTGCTGAAACAGTTCTACTCCGCCATCATTGAATCCGTCCTCTGCACGTCTATAACTGTCTGGTTCAGCTCAGCTACCAAATCTGACCAGAAGACTACGGAGGGTAGTCCGAACTGCTGAGCAAATCATTGGTACAACCCTCACAACTCTCCAAGAACTGTACTTCTCCAGAGTGAGCAAAAGGGCTGGCAAAATCACTCTGGACCCCTCACATTCAGCACACTCCCTCTTTGAACTGCTGCCGTCTGGTCGACGCTACAGAGCTCTGAGCACCAGAACGACCAGACACAGGAACAGTTTCTTCCCCCAAGCAATCCATCTCATGAACATTTGACATTAAACGTGGAACACACAACACATAACACTATTATACATTATTTATTCAGCACACATACATATTTTTCATTTCAATTTGCACATCAGACCTGTACACACATAATTGTCTATATTATATATTGTGTTTTTGCTATTTTGTACATTGCCTATTTGTATATTATTATTTTATTATCTGTGTCTTGTCCTGTTGCTGTCATTCTGTTGCACTGTGGAGCTTCTGTCACTATAACAAATTGCTTGTATGTGTAAACATACCTGGCAATAAAGCTCATTCTCTCATTCTCATTCTCAAAAGTTATTTATATTTTAATATTATGCATTAATATTTTTTTACGAACAAATCTAAATGAACATATTTAAAAATTATAGTTTTTGCTGAGATTTGATGTAGAGACAATTTTGCATCATCGTCATCGTGCAATGATGTCACAATTTCATTTAGCAACTTTTAGCAACAAATCAACCTTCCTTTAGCAACTTTCCCTGAAAATTAGTTGGCAACACTGGTCACAGTTCAGCTCAGCTGTCTGCAAATGAGTTGATCTGAATCAGGTGTGCTAAATAAGCAGCTGCAGCCTGCAAGACATACAAATGTGCAGTGGGTACCTACCAAGACTGAAAAACACAGAGTTACACGTTTTCTCATAACAGATCAGAAGTCTTGCTCTCTTGATAAGTTTGATGAACGCGATGGAGGTGAACAAATATATCATAACCGAGGCGCTCTCTGCTATTCTGGAAGCCATAGTGAAATTACAGTCAGAGTGTAAGGATTTAGATAAAGCCACTGAACTGCAAATTACCAATTTGACAGCTCTTGCCCTTCTTGAAAATGAAGCGTTCGCAGTGCAACCTGTGACTTGTCTAGCTACTACTCTGACCCGGTTGTCTTTTGGTCATCATCAGAAGAATTCACAAGCAACCCTGAAAAGAGAAAGGACCGGCTCTTCTATCCAGAAGGAATTATTTATGATCTCCAATGACTTTTTTGATCCGGTGTTTGACTTTGACTTCACGAACATGTCCGAGTCACAGTTTGATTCTGTGTGCATGCGTGGAGACAAGCCGTACAAGCGGCTCTACGGCTGGATGCGCTTTGCCCTGAAGGCCCGGGACAAATATCCAGACGGGAACGCTTGGCTGGGAACAGACGGATGGAGGAGCCGTTCAGTGCCCCGTGAGTGGCCCGTCTCCTACCACAGAACCGGTTTACATGGGGCTGAGGGCATCATACAGACTCACTTCAAGGCCGGAGGGGTCAGATGTACGGAAGAGGGATTTATTCATCTCCAGACATCAACATGGCAGATGTGTTGGCGAAAACCCAGAACGTCACGTCGCAAAAAAATGGAAAAACTTACCAAGTCACAATGCAGAATAGAATTAACCACCAGAAGAGGGAAATCAAGGACAAAAACATTTGGTTGGTCCCTATACCAGAAGGTGCATCTGCTGCGAAAGAAAAATAAATGGTGAAGAGCTCAATTCGACCTTATGGCCTTCTGCTTAAAATGGTGTAGGAAGGCCAACAGTAAGGCCAATAGCTGAAATTACTCCTGCATATACTACTGTACTTCCAAATGCTTAAAGGGGTGGTTGACTGTTTTTTTTTTTAGGCTTGATTGTGTTTATGGGGTGCAGTCTAATGTGTGGTCATGCTTCGTTTCTTTTAAAAAATGCATAATTTTTCACATAATTTCCCTTTATTCCACACCGCTCTGTCCCTTCTCTGATAGACCCGCAGATAATTTCCTGCTTTTATGAAGCCCCTCCCTCAGAAATACGCGATGGGCTCTGATTGGTTAGCTGGTCCAGTGTGTTGTGATTGGCTAAACCGCCTCTAGTGTGCATCTAAACGTCCTGCCCCTCAGCTCAGGGGCATGTACTCTGGTTGTATTGTAAACAATGCTGTCGTCTATATTGCTTATCAATTTGAGCCCAGAGGATATTAGTGAAGAGGATCGCACAGAACCTGTGCAAGCATGGCTCTTAATGGTATTGTGGCGGGAGGAGCAAACGACAGATACAGTGGATGTGGCGTCAGGACTCGGAGAGGCTTTTATTGAACAGAAATAATAAAATAGTGTCCAAAGGGGATGAAGTGTCCAAAATAAACAGGGGATCTGGTGTCCTCGTCGTGCTGCGGGGTTCGTGAAGGAGGGGCAGTGTTCGAGAAGGAAGGGTCCAGGTAAGGGGCGGAGTCCGGTGGCCGCACACGCTCCCCTCTTGTGTCCGGGGCACAAGGGCGGCGGCTTCATCTAGCGGCTTCGTCCTCCTTTTGGCCCGTGGCGCTTCCAGGGGTAATACGGCCCGGCATCCTGGCCCGTCAGCCGTCTCGCAGGTGCGGTTCTCGTCGCTCAACGCTCCCTTCCTGGACCCACGAGGACACCAGCGTGCATGCACGGGGAAGAGACCAGTGTCCCAAGGAGAGGCGCACTCGGCATATAACAGCGGCGGTGATGAGGCTCCATTCACTCCATTCACTCGCCCCCTTTGCTGTGTGTTCCGGGGGCGGGGTTTATCTGGGTTCGTGACATAATGGACCCGGAAGTTAGTCGTTGTAGTCCCTACAAGCCGTTTTTGTAGGCATTAAACTGACAGAATTTTAAAAGACGATATCTTCGTTTGCATTGAACTTTCAGCTTCGTAACTTTTTGCATATATTGTTTATGCTCAAACAGCAGTATTACACACCAACTAACATTAAAAAAGTGAAATCGCAATCAACCACCCCTTTAACGTTCTGTTATGTTCCATATCTCTTTTTCATAATAGAGCACAAACAGAGGGACAAAATTCTATGAAATCTATTAACAAGGCATATAAAACGTTTGTTTTGCACATCATTAAGAGGAAGATGTCTGTTTGTACAAATTTGTAAAATGTATTTTTCTTCTCAGGAGACCAAACTCAGCTGAAACCAAGCACTTCAAGTAGTGTTAGGCCACATGTTTAGTTGTCTTTCAAAAGCAGTTCAGTAAGTCATTTTGTCCTTTTATAAAATCAAAAGTATTTTCCAAAAGAAAATGTTCTAAAATTACTATGTTTCTTCTTTACCAAAAAAAAAGTGTGATCATTTTCCCCTTAAACTCTTAATATGTTCATACCAAGACTTTGCAGACATCATTGCAGCCTTTTCCTGTTATTTTGCCACAAATATGCATATGCATGCTTAAAAACATTATTACATTGCTTCTTTTAGGCCTATAGGAGGCAGAAAAAACACACTGCAGAATTAGATACAATAAAATAAATCCAAATAAATATCTGGCAGGAACAAATGTCTACACCACTAGATTCATTGTATTTCTAGGCTACATTATATTATGTAATATATTAGGGGTCCCTTATTGTAACATTTATATGCAGAATGATTGAAGCACATTAAATGCCCATGGGGTTTTGTTACTCCAAACACTTCTCAGACAACATTTTGTTGTTGTCATAATGCCCACAAATATAAGTCTCCTCATTATTTTAATGCATAAAGTGTATAATTTATAACAAACAACTTTTCCAATCTGCAGAGAACCATTTATCAAACTCAAGAACCTTATACAACTAAAAAAAAAATTGTCAGTGAGTTTCATAAGCATGTATAGCCTTCTCTGCGCACTGACATGATGTACCATAGTTTGAAGATATAGTTATAGACGGTAGGAATATCTATTGAGATGTAGATGTAGCCTACAGTAATTTGTATGACAGTCTAGTTCAGGTTGGCCAGCGCTACTCCAGAAGTCACCTAGATGTCGCTAAAATCATTACTCAACCAACACAGAGAGTACGTGATGCTATTTTAAAGTTAGAATAAATGTACTCTCATTAAACCATGTTATCGGAATGATATCGTTATTTTGGTTGTTAGAACTCAAGTTGAACACAAAGCGTCACCTGTAATTTCTTAGCATTTTAGAGGACAGAACGTCGCTGATGTTTTAGCATTGCAAATTCAACTGTGATCTGTAAAGTTACCGGGAATAAGAGCAGGTTTGCATATGACTATGAGCGTCGCTCATACACACTCAGATACACCCAATGTGTTCCCTGACCAGGGAATGAGTGCTGACCGTATCAACTGCGCGTTTAATTAGCACATTCCTCCTGCACTTGAAGTCGATGTGCGCCGCTGGGCACAACAACACTCACTAAAGTGCTCGACTTCACTCCTGTCAGAAGAAGACACGATGGGATGCACTTCTAGCACTCAGACCACAGCTCAAGACACAACACGACCCAACACCAAACAAGATGGGAGCACATCAGGTAAGAATACCCCCCCCCCCAAAAAAAAAAAAACACAAAAAAATCACAATTGAGCTATATTTTGTCAAATATTGTAGATTTGCAAGGTGTTTCATTTTTTAGATAAGGGGGCACTGCATTTGGTAGGCTACTTTCATAGTGTGATTATAGATGTCATAATGTAGACACCAATGCTAAAATGCATGGCAGATCCTTAAGTGATAGAGGAAGATTGTGATCTTAGTTACTTTTCGGATCCTGGGTCACCCTAACATGAAACGGAACCCTCAACTATTGTGTAAGGCACCCAGATCCTTATCCAGAATGCTGTCATCAGTCCGCCATACAGTTTAGATCTACTTGACTCTAGCGTCTCTCATAGAGAAACCTACAGTATTCATTACACTAAAAGTCCCCATGGAGAAACCTAAGGTTAAACTGCTTGCCCAGAGCTTAAACCATAAGACTTTTAACTGAAAGTTACAAGAAAAAGGATGTTTTTTTGGTTTAGATGACAATTTCAAATTGCAATTTGATAACTGCTTTTAAATGATTAACATTGTTTCAGAGAAACACTATGGTTTTTATAATTAGCATGCATGCAGTTTTATGATCCCATGTTACATTTACATTTATGTATTTGGCAGATGTTTTTATCCATAGTGGCAAAATGCATTTACTGGATACAAACCCATGACTTTGATGTTTTTAGCATCATTCTCAGTTGAGCTACAGGAACAAAATATTTGTAAAATTATGATATTGATTACAATCTCATGAACATTCATAAAATGTGTGTTATTTTTTTTTAAATGCAAAGAGCATCAAATACACTTAAATAGAATTTTGAGTTTGTTTGTATTGAATTAAATTTGTCAAACAAATGAAGGACATTTGTTTTGCTTTGTTCATGTTACATGTCTGTTTACTGAACTATCACAGTGGGTGAGTTCTTGGAATTTGAGGAAATACATTTTAGGTGATCAGAGGAGGTCCTCCCCACCTCAGGAGCTCCCTCAAGCGTGGTGATGCATATCAACCTGCCGGTGGTGACATTTAAACAAAGTGTATGCTTATGGAGCTGAGAAGAAGGTTTCATGTAAATGTTGTGTGCTTTAGATCACAGATGTCCGATGTCATAAAGCTCTGCTAGTTTGCCTGTTTTAATACATCCATTTTCTTTCAGCACCTGTTGTTACGTTAGGTTTTATTATTTAACCAGAAAGTCAGTGTATTGCTTTCAGTTTCATGTAAGTATAGGCAGTTGACACTTGATACACAGAAGATGGGAAGAGAGAAAGGACATAACATTTTTCATAATTCTGTGTTAATGAAATGTGAATTCTGTGGAAAAGATTTAAATATAATAAAATGTGTTGAACCGAGCTGAGTATATTAAACTCAAATGGGATTATTTTATCAGTATTAATTGAGATGGTTTGTGCTGCGGAAACCTGTTTGAAAACTATATGTGTGTGTGTACTTGTTTATGCTACATTGTGGGGACCGAATGTCCCCACAAGGATAGTAAAACCTGAACTTTTTTGACATTGTGGGGACATTGTCAACATTGGACATTTTCCCTGTGGTCCCCACAAGGGAAACAACTGATTAAAAATAGTAAATTATATTTATCTGAAAGTGTAACAATGCAAACAGGTTTTCTGTAAGGGATAGGTTTATGATTAGGGTAGGGTTAGGGGATAGAAAATATCGTTTGGTCAGTATAAAAGTAATAGATGTCTATGAAATTCACAGAAACAAACGTGTGTGTATATGATGCTGATACAGAAATGGCACAATATATCACAAGTTCTGACTCCATGCAGGCCTAGTTGTACCCCATTTAAGATATGTACAGTGCCGTGAAAAGTTTTTTTTTTTTTTGCAGTTTTTAAATTATGATTTCATTTATTAAGGGAAAAAAGTTGTCCAAACCTACCTGGCCCTACATGAAAAATGATTTGCCCCTTAAATCTAATAACTGGTTGTGGCAATAACAACTGCAATCAAGCGTTTGCGGTAACTGGCAATGAGTCTTTCACATCGCTGTGGAGGAATTTTGGCTTACTCTTCTTTGCAGAATTGTTTTAATTCAGCCACATTGGAGGGTTTTCAAGCATGAAAGAACTGTGATCCTTAACACGTGATCCATAATATGAGGGAACTAATAGTGGGGAAAAAACTATTATTTCTTATTTTTTATAATTAAAACAAATAATTTTAACGTAAAATAATATTTAAAAAAAAGGTATTCAGTATCATTGATATACTGTTTTATTTTTTGTAAATATTTCGAAATTAGATATTTAAAAAATTTCCTTTTTTTAAAAAAAATTCTGAAAACTTTAACTCATTGTCGAAAATGGGCAATTTTCAATTAGTTTTATTATATTTTATCACATTTTATTTTAGTTAAAGTTTTTATTTCAAGAAAATAATAATTTTAATGCTTTTAGTTTTAGTTCACGATAATAACCCTGGTAAAAATGTTTGTCTTAATCTCTAAGGAACAAGTAATGAAAACGGTGGTCCTGCAGCAGACAGTGAGATGATTCCAGACCAAACCCAAGCTGAGGAATCTCCACAGACATCCAGTGCAGCTCCTGATGCCTCAGAGGAAGTACAGAGCTCTGAGGCTGCTGTAGCTCACAGTGAACCAGAAGCAGCTGCTGCTGAGGCCGTTACATCTGACCAGCCTGCTGAACCCGAATCCAGCCCCTCCACGACAGCTGAGAATACCGAAGAACCAGCACCAAGTGGTACGTTTCACATTTTCAGACAAGTTTCCATAACTCAAAGGGACTGTGAGCAAAGTCTCATGGAAAAACTGGCTCAGAGTAGTTCTTCAAGATTAAGGTACATAATACCTTGTGTCCTGTGCTTGTGCATGCAAATGGCTTTGGTACTTTCGAGGGACGTATCTCTAGATGCAAAACACCTTGCACATTCTCTTTTGCAATGAAGGCTTCCTGGAATACATTTGTATTGTTATAAGAAGTTAAAGCACCATTTTACACATTCATACTTAAGTGAAAGGTGTTGGTACTAGTTTAAACAGGTAATAGTGTGTTTGTTTAACTCTAAGTAACCTGACAAGTGTCCTACTAACTGTTCGGTGACCCAGGAGTACAACACTGCCCTACTTAATTTCCCCTTTCCAGCCCTTGTTACCGAACGTTTTACTAAGGGTTTCTAGCAGATGTTCTTCCATCTGACGGTCTGAAAAAGGTTAGGAGAACTGAACCTTGAGAAAGAAAAGATTTTGGCTACTGAAACCAGGTTCCAGTTAGACGAACAGGTTTGATTTCGGGATTATGAATACAATAAAAAATGGAATTAGGAGTAGTGCATTATTTTCATCTTTAACAGTAGTTTCGTTGGCCAGATCTTAAATGCGGCGAGGACCACAGCATGCCTCACTGCCTGAATTTTAAATGTAAATGACAATTTATCCACAGATGCAAATGTCTTGGGTGCAATGTGGAAAAAAACTTTGACATTGTCAAATAACATAATGACTAACCACAGAACAGAATGCAACAAGAAATAATACTCTGCTGGACACAGCAACTTATTTTAAATATGAATTTTATATTAGTTTTAGTAGGTCCAACATGAGAAAGACACCGGATGTGTCCTGAAAAGATACAATCACTGAATGGTCTCTGTAGATATATCTCTCTGTGTGTGTGTGTGTGTGTATATATATATATATATATATATATATATATATGTATATAATATGAGAGTTTGTTCAATTTTAATAAAATGTATTTATCAGTGTAACTTTTTTTTTGGAAGATGATATAATTTATTTGGCTACTTCAACCGTTATGAAGAAAAAAATCTTAATTGAGCCTAAATTAATGAAATAATTACATGCATCTCTATTTCCACAGAAAACACAACTGAGGCCCAGGCCGAATCTTCTCCACCAGAGGAAGCACCTGGTAAGTAGGGTAATATGATGCAAGACAGACCTAAAAGTTCACCTTCTCCTGAGGATAAATGTCTGATTTCTCATACCACTTCATCTCTTTCAGCCTCTGGTGAAGAGAGTTAAGTGTGCATCATTTGGCACAGTTACTACAGAATCCAGACTCAACCACCTGATTTCAATAAATTTAAGATTTCATACGCGTAGTTTAAAAATACAGTGGAACATTAGCTTATTCATTATATAGATATTGCTTGTTCGTTGCCAAGATATAGACCAACTGGTCTTCAGAGACTCTGTGCCTGTCTTTTATATACAAAGATTACAAACATCCCACTCCAGTTATAGTTTAGTGAATTATAATGGCTGGCTTTAGTTAGAGATTTCCTTCAATATTTAATATCAGTGCCGATTTTAGTGGCTTTACCCCTCTATAAAAAAATGCAAAAAGCCAAAGAGACTATGCAAATTGTGGAATGCTATTATTTATATAATTATGTAATATTTTAACCAACTGAAATAAAAAATTATATATATTTAAAATGACAATGGACATAATATTTGAAAAACAGGCTTCTTGATTTTATTTATTGTATGCTGTTTTCCTGCAACAAACACGACAGATTGAACTCAACAAATGGAAGTAATGTTGTTTTTGTGGTGTGGTTTCAATTAATGTGATAATGACAAGTTTAAAAATAAAGTTGAATTGAACTGGGTTTTGAATTGTTGCTATTACAGAATATATAATTATGATCAACCGTAAATTGGAAACTCTCAATAGCATTTTTTTATTAGCAAAATGGGCAACAGACTTCACTGTTACCAGTTTAATGGGAGGCTAAAAGTCTGATTGATTTTGTAATCTGGGATGTGGTTTGACTCTGTATAACTGTATTTACAATTTGTGATGCATGCTGGGTTCATATAGTCACGAAGCATCTGTGATGGGCCCCAACACAGCGATCGCTTCAATCTCAACAAGTCCCCCCTGTAAAACAGAAAAACAAGTTAAAATGAGGTATAAACACAATGCAGGTTTATGTGATTTCCCTCCGTTTTTATCTCAAGTCGATCACTTACAGTAAAGTAACAGCACAACTCTCCTCAAGAAGTCATCTAATTTGAGATATTCTTCATCTCCGTAGCTCAAACAGTGTGAGATGGATTGTATGCCAAGTTTAATACTTGCACTACTGTTCAAACGTTTTTGTCATCAAGACTTTTAAATGTTTTGAAATAAGTCTCTTATATTCACCAAGGCTGCATTTATTTGATTAAAAACAGTAATAATGTGAAACATTTTTACAATTTAAAATAATGTTTCTATTTTAATATATTTAAAAAAAATAATTAATTCCTGTACATTTTCAGCATAATTACTCCAGTCTTCAGTGTAACATGATCCTTCAGAAATCATTCTAATAGGCTGATTTACTGACCCAAACTTTTGAACAGTAGTGTATAGTTACCTTAGCAAACACTACTAACTAGTCTGTGTTTTATACTCACTCTGGGCAGGGCAGCTACTTGATAGGCAGCTCTAGCTGGGAAATTGCTCTTGAAAACTAAAAAAAGAAAAGAAATTTCAGACTTTGAGAAAATCTGGGTTCTACAAGATAAACAAAACTGCCAGTAAAGTTGAAACTGACACTTTGTGTCTATAAGCTATATAAGATATAATCCTCATCTGGCATAGTTGACTACTGTAGTTCTTGTAATAATGAAAAGCAGCCTCTTATGCTTGTTTATATGCATCATTAATTGCATCATAAGTTTTAAAGAGAGAACGACATGAATTCAGTTCAGAGTATTTGTTGACGCTGCAGGTTTGCATGTCACATCATGGAAAGTTCTGTGTGGTAGGAGGCAGTGGTTGTCCTCGTAAAGAGGAGGCTTTCGTTTCACAGAACTGCACTGTATCCCTTTACACGCAGACAGGATAGGGTTACCCATCAGCTTTGCATTCAAGAGGAAATACCCAGGGATGCACAGAGGCATCATTGTGGAACATCTGAATAATCAATAACTTGCATAAAGCATTACCACTAAAGTGCAGGATGGGAAGTAAAGTTATTTTAGGTAAGGTATATACAGGGAACACAAATGTTATGATTGTTTTTAATTCCACAACAAAGGACACCAATGTCATTCCCAGTTATGAGGTTTTCTACATTAGCAAGACTACTGAACTGTAAGGCAAATCTGTGGTTGTATGTGTATATGACACTCTGTGATGAATTATTCCACCATGACTATTTTTATTCATACTCACACTGCTTGTAAACATCATTGACGTTATTGAAGTCATTAATGTCTGCCAACAACACTGTGGTTTTGACAACTGCAAAAAATAAAAAATAAAAGTACAGTTTACAAAATGCCTGAGCATTTGTAAGAAAGAACTGACATTTTAAAGGAATAGTTCACTCAAAAATGAAAATTTGCTGAAATTTTGCTCTCAGGCCATCTGAGATGTAGATGAGTTTGTTTCTTCATCAGAAAAAAAATGGAGAAATGTAGCATTACATCATTTGCTCAGCAATGGATCCTCTGCAGTGAATGGGTGCCGTCAGAATGAGAGTCCAAACAGCAGATAAAAACATCACAATAATCCACAAGTAATTCACACAACTCCAGTCCATCAATTAATGTCTTATGAGGTGAAAAGCTACATGCTTGTAAGAAACAAATCCATCATTATGACATTTTTAACTTCAAACCGTTGCTTTCCAGTTCCCATATGGAATACAGCATACATCCTAGTATGAGGTGTGAGAGTTAGTAAATCTTCAGCAAATTTACATTTTTGGGTGACCTATTACTTTAAGCAGGTGATGCTTAATGATTTACCATTTTCATATCCACATCCAGCAGCTTTCAGAATCTCTCCCATGTTAATGAGTGCCTATGAAGTTGTAAGGAAAAACACTGAAACATGCATAACTACATTTATCCAATATTGGATTTTTTTTAATAAAAATAACTGCTTTGTGTAATAAAACTTGTTAATTTGTGTATTAAAGTCAATGTGAAATCCAAACTGACCATATTTACTTAATATGTTAATTACTTAAAATATAATTCTAATACATGATTGTGTATGAATCATTTATTCATCAAAATGTCAACAATTATTTAAGGGCCACTATATGTGTTTTGTCACCTGCTTGGCCTGAGCCTGCACTCCTCCCGCCACCAACAGTCCACCAACGTCCATGCCGATCTGTCCTGAGATGTACATTGTACGGTCCACCAAAACAGCCTGGCTGAATGTAGTAGCAATATAAATTAAAATGTAAATTAATAGTGAACTCTGATTTTGGAAGGAATAAGGATGTTTTATTAATATATATTACAATGCATTGTGGGTAATGTTTTCTTCCTCTGCCTTCTGCTGGCACAACCAGTGCACTGCAGTTATAACTAGCCCAACAGCCAATCAGGTTTTCTTGCTTTACTTAAGGTTGGGCATAGTATATTTGGATATTATTAATCATAAATTGGATACTGAATATTACATAAACTAAAATATTACACAGTAGAATTGCAGACCACAAAAGATCAAGTGCAAGTTCAGCTTGAGATCATAGTCCAAGACAATATCAAGTCCGAGTTAATATGTGTCTAATACAAGACAACTTCAGTAAGTTACATAATGCAAAAATTAATGCCAGTTGTTTAAGCACAAGGTTTGCACAACTGCAAGGAAACTAAAGTTCATAGGTCAACTCATACATTAAATCTCATCAATATTGATTCATGCTGGTTAAAATCATGTAATTGGCTAGGCATAAAGTATAATGTATATAATATAGAATATATGCAAAAAATTACAGTAATCTAGTGCCAGAAATACTTTTCCGAAGCCATTTTTAACATAACCATACTGTTAAAACAGAAGACCTCTGGTCAAGTCAATGAACTTGACACCTCCTCCTCTTACTCTCTATTGGTTAAAACATCAACACCCCCGTTGTAACCACTTTCGATTGCATTTTATGCAAAATAAATAAATAAAAACATGCATTAATTAAATAAAAAAATAAAAAAGCTCTAATATCTGTAAATGGTAAATGCCTTTATTTTTTTTTGGAGAAACCTTTTTATATTTTTATAAAGGGGGTTGAAGCCCCCTGTTAAAAATGATAAAACGGTGGTATTATGGAGCGTTACAGAAATCTTATCATAATGCATGCATAAAATCCCTATTTTAAAATGTAAAACAGTTTTGAATCTAAATGCTATTGTTCTGTAACATTAAAGTGATTGAGAAGACCCTTACCTGTATATGCCTTGTCTAATAGGGGCTTTAGGTGTATATGGGATTTTTCTCTGAATAGAAGACATCTCATCTAAAGAGTTTATGAAAAGTAAATCGCACTAAATCTCCAGCACAAAGCTGCTGAGTGCGCTTTCTAAAGACACCCCGAACAAATATTGCATTGCAGCCCATGTCGGGCCTTTTGTTGCTCAATGCATAGCTGGTGGTGTTTTATGTAAAAAAAAATCACTCTTATCCATATGCTAGAGCATGTCACGTGTGCGTTTGCTGAGGAAGGTAAACATGCTGGTTTGACTGGACAGCAGACAGACTCTCACCTGTAGGGCCCGATGGCGGCTGGAGCAGCTGCAGTGTGAATGATCTTCCTAATAACCGCAGACATCTCTGAACACTGAGATCCTAACGACACCCGGGAAGCACAACGGTCAGTAGACTTCTACTTGAGTTAATGAATGAGTGTAAAGCAGGTTTGTAGGGATTCACTTCCAGTAGGCGTCAGCGATTCTTACCATAACGACCCACATATAGAGACATTACACGTGTATTTATGATCATTCAATAACAATTCGCACAGTGTGGAACTGTATTTGGAAGAAAAGTCAAGGAAATAAATGGTAGACAGAACATGTATGTTTCAACAAGCTGATTCACGTCTTTATGCATAAATATAGCAGTTGTCACTTGACAGAATAAATCAGAGCTCTGTGTAATAGAGTTATTACGGTAATTGGTGTAAGAAGTTCAATATCCTCAAAGTTTTTATGGTTTGTAGGCCTATATATACCGTTTTATAAATATTAGCTTATAGTAGTTTTTAGTGTTCATAGTTTCAATAAATGGCTTGAGAGAATCAAATTTATACCATAAGTATTGTATTTGTAACTTTAAACTGAAACAGAAGTTATTTTGAAGTTAATTTGACATTTGTTCTGAAAAAGAACAAACAGTGTTTCAACAGTGTTCCATATGTTTAACAATATTAAATATAGTCCACGTAGGGTTTAAGGAGACAAGTAACAGACCTTTATTCAAAAACTATATGCAGAGTGCAAAAAATAACATACATTATGAATAATGCACAATAAATTAGAGTGTTCAGTAAAAATGTGCCTATGTAAATGTCAGAATATGAAATAAACTGATATAACTCACAACTGCAGGAAATGTAAGGCATTGGTAACATCCCTAACTATTTTATGAATAAGCTTTTGTAAAAAAAAAAAATCATTAGCAGACTATACTTCAAACCAACTCAGATTTATAGACATCATCAGTCCACAATCAGGGCATAAACATTGTGAGAGTCATTTTAATGTCTATTTAAAACAACACATCCTTCTCTAAAAAGATTCAGCAACTGGTTTAGGTCATTCACATTACTGGCATTGTTACATTACTATGTCCTTGAGTTACTGTATTGCTTTTGGTAGTTATGGAGAGACTCAATAGGCCTAGTAATGATGGTACCATTACCATAATGAGAGAAACAAAATCACTGCATTGAAATGACTCAATCTTTGAAAAAGACCAGAAGAGAGAGAGACAGTTCAAAGCCGAGAAACCCCTGAGATAAAGCGAGAACTTTAAAATGGGGCACAGGAAAAGTAGTTCTCACTTCCTCACAAAAATACTTGCCACAAGTTATCAAAGAGCCAGTGGCAGCAAAGAGACTATAGGGAAGATGTCACACAGAAACATTCAGAAACCAAGAATGTGACATTCATTCATGCATATTTACAAAGCTGTGGACAGATGTTTTAAGCCCCACTTTGTGCCGACAAGGAATTTTGAAAGGATGAGAAACATAGCTGCAGGAATGGTCTCGTTTCTCTCTAAATTAATACCAGTAAAGATGACTGTGGCATCTCTACTGTAACATGGTCCCATATTAGCAGAATACTATACTAACCTATAGCTTGGTGATGCAAACTTCAAAAAGAGGGTTATCAAGCGCTCTAAGGCATTCTTTACTTTTGATTGTCTTTGGTTTAGTAATCCATTCACACTAAAAATTACTTTGCAGCAGTCCTACCAGCATTTCTTAAGAATTCACATTTTCACAGTAATTTTCACCTTGGATTAATTTACAGTATTAACCACAGATGTAGAGATGGCTTGAATTTTAAAAAGTTAACGAAGAAAAGCCTAAACTTCATAACAATAGAGGGTGAGACTGATTAAGATTGTGAATAAGTTGTTCCGTTTAAAGTGAACTCCTAATAGTGACCTTTGAATTCTAAAGAGCAAAAAACAAATCGTGATTTTATGTTTTATCCATCCACTGGGACCTTCTTCGAATGTACAAACAGCAGGAGTCTAGAATAAGATGCATCAGTACAAAGATTGAACACAGGAGGGGACATAAGATCTGGCCAGCCAGCTTTGAAGCTTCAGCATCTGTGAAGTCGGTTAGAAGTTCTGCTGCCGGCGTTTCTTCGCATCCATGGCGTCAAGGATGGGTTGCCTCTTGGCCGTGTAGCGCTGCCGCAGTTCTTCAATCTCTCGCTCCATCATAGGGTCCAGAGCAGAAAGGCGCATCTGGAGCTCCTCAAAATCTGGGTTTTTCAGCTTCACAGACAGAAACAAACAGTGATTCCTTTCATTCAGCTTTATGCATAAACAACAAATCAAAAGAACATCATCAGAACACCTACAAAATCAAAATCTCCATCTTGCGGCACTTTCCAATTATCAGGGAAAGCGGTCTTGGAAATTAAACACTGGTCCTGCTGGTTGTGATTGTAACCCTCCTGTGCTTTATTTGAGTCTTGTTTGTCAAAGAAGTCCATGAAGGATGGACGCTGAATTTCCTGAGATGTAGGATTTCCTGTTTAAAAGGAAAAAAAAACATCAGATTAAACATTTCTCAAAGCAGCAAAAATGTGTTAATGTGAAGAAAAAGATACAAATACTCACTCCTCATCGAGCCGAGATCTATCTCATCATCATCATCGCTGTTGATGACCATGGTGCCCAGGTCAGACTCCAGCATGGTGCTGCCGTGCTCGATCATGGTCTGAGCACCGTCGCTCATGGTGCCTGTGGCTCGCATGGTGCCAGCGCTCTCTGGACCAGACTTCACCATGGTGTGGGAATCCACTTCCACTTCCTCATCCTGCACAATGCAGTCACATACGAAATCAGCTAAAACACAAACGCTGATGTAAACTGAAGAACTAATACACAACGTCCATGAATTATCTCACAGAGTTCTCGTCATCCTCCTCCAGCTCTCTCTGCTGTTCCTGTTGTCTCTTGATCTTCATCTCCATGGCCTCTGTGATCAGGTCCCGCAGGATGGTCACCGGCTTAGCATTGGTTATAAATGGATGCTGCCGAATAGACAATGAACCAGATGTTTATGATCACGACTTGGATGGAAAACCAAATCCCCAAAATAAAATAGGGAATGAATAAATAGCTGTATGAATCATAAACAGGAACTAGTATCTAGCAATCTTTTTGGCTCTTCCTATACCTGTAGCAGTTGAGTGGCCGTCGCTCTCTGTTCTGGGTTCTTCACCAGACATTTCTTCACAAAATCTGTGAATTCATCACTCCACAGCTCTGGCTTGCGGAAAGTGGGTGGAGGGTTTGTGGGGATCATAAAAATAGCCTAATGACAGAAAAAGACAAAACGACACACCATCACCAACCAGTTTCTTATTTAAATTTCACATCAAGGACTTCTCAGCGTGTTCCACTCACTCTCATTGGATGAATGTCTGCATAAGGAGGCTTTCCTTCAGCCATTTCTATGGATGTGATGCCGAGAGACCAGATATCTGCCACACAGTTGTAGCCTATCTCCTGGATTACTTCAGGGGCCATCCAGAAGGGTGTTCCTATAACCGTGTTCCTCTTCGCCATTGTGTCCTTTGGTGGTCATTATAAATAAACACGATTCATTCATGAAACATTATATACGTGACCAGTTTGGATACACTTGACCGAAATTGATCTTAGATGATTATGGATGAGAGAAAAACATTTAATTTGGATACTTAAGTACTTAGAATTTTAATGTAATTTTTTTTTAATATATATATATGTTGTTTTTTCTAAACTAATTTTTTTATGAATGATTTTAGAAGAAACTTAAAATACAAAATGTATTTGTTGAAAACAACAATTCCCACACTTCCACACGATGGAATTTTTTACACTTTTTTTTTTTATTCAACAAATAACAATGAAAAAAACAGACAAACAAGCAAAAAAGTGCTTGTTTTATATTTTTAATGACTTCACTACTATTCCAAAATATAGATAATTTTAATAAAAATGTTGAGTAATGTTCAAACCTTTAACTAGTAGATTATGCAAGTTCTACATTAAAGCAAGATAGTTTCAATACTCACAGTAAGTTGTCCAGCCACTCCGAAATCAGCTAGTTTAGCATGGCCCTCTGTGGTGAGGAGAATATTCCCTGCTTTGATGTCTCTGTGGATTTTCCTCATGAAATGGAGATACTCCAGACCTTTCAAGGTGGATTTGAGGACTGTGGCGATCTCATCTTCGGTGAGCTTGTCAAGAGAGAAAAAAACAGTGTTATTAACCATACAATGAAGTTCTATAGTGTATTTACAGTTTTATTTTATTTACCGTTTTGTTGCGCAGTCTGATGATATCAGACACAGATCCAGCGCCACAGTACTCCATCACAATCCACAGATCTGTGTTCTTGAAATAGCTGCCATAGTACTTCACCACATAAGGACTGTTAAAATACATGAAAACAGTAACTGTAGTGTTGGGAAATGTTTCATATAGAGCCAATAACAAGAGATTAATAAAAGGATATTGTTATTCATTAATGGCTGTTTTACCTGTCACATTGCTGCATTATGGAGATCTCTTTGATGATCTCCTGCAGGTCTGATTCAACAGGAACCTGTTTAATGGCCACAACCTGGCCTGATTCCTTGTGAATGGCTTTAAAAACACTGCCATATGATCTGAACCAAAAAAACATTCATTATATGTTTTTTTTACACAAAACTTATGCATAGAACATCACTTAAAAAGTATGTTAATACACACCCTTCTCCAAGCTTTTCAAGGACATCAAACACTTCCTCTGGCTGCTTGGTAAGACTGTCTTCACTGAGTTTCTTCAGTTTACTGTCATAAACACAATCATGGTTTATTTAATGCATAAAAAGTCATGGGTCCAGACAGCAGAAGTTAAAATGTAACTTAAACTACTATAAACACCAATAAACATAACAACAACTGGTCTTGTAGCTATAGTTAATTACGAACATTAAGATATTAACCCAATAATCTATTCTAGTTCGTTAACTGATCTGCAGTTTCAGTTTGGTTAGTTAGATGAGGCCTGTAAATATTAGCTTGACTGATAGCTGGTTAGCCGAGCTCGTGTTTTCACTTACTTCTTAGGCACCGAATGCTCCATTCTTGTTATTCGAATGAACAGGTAATATTCGATTAATTTCAAACACTTTGTTTGCTCAAAACTTAAGAAATAAAGCAATAACGCATGTTTTGTTTGGACTTTCAGGAAGCACTATTTGTCTTTCCGAGCCGCCGCTAACAACGATGTGAAGCGAGCAGACGTGTGGGATTTTCCGTGACAAACTACACTTCAAAATAAAAGTCATATGAGCGTCATCGTTACGACTAAAATACTGTAACTATCCACTGCTTATAAAATACAAAACTATTACATACTAAATTGTTTCTGTATAATAGTAAATATATCGCTTGAGGCTCAGCGAGATTGCAATAATGGAGACTTATTTACAGTGTTGCAGCAGAAAATAAATACATCTACATTAACATCATGAATCGATTCAAAAGCCAGTTTATGTTACAGTGTATTTCATTTAGTTTCATGTTTATGGGCAGCTATTTAATATAGTTTAAACGTTCCTCGGAGGTCAAACACGAGTCGCCTCTTCACTTGTTGTTCCTATGGGATAAAATGAGGGCGATGTATGCAGATTACAACATATAGCCTAAATGGTGTTCAGTTAGTACAGTTAGTTAGTTTCTGACTGTTTATGATTAGCCAAACAGTGTTTCTGAATACAGCAATGGGCCATTTCACTTTTTATCACTCCACTTGTTCATAAACCAGCGAGAGCCAGGCTAGAAAGCCCAGAGTGACTCTGTAGATGAATAGGAAGGGGAAATACATAAAACTAACTGGGCAATTTTTGTCTAAAATTTATATTACCCTATATTGTTTATTGTAAGCAATATTACACTCACACTCCGCAATGCTGCATCTAGATGTCATTCTAATATTGTGTAATCCTTGAGTATGAGAATATAGTTCCTCCTTCACCCAGAAGAGGGCAGCCAACCACTGGACAGTGTGGACAGTTTGTCACTCCGGGCCCCAGGGCTGTTGTCAGGGCTCCAACTAAACAGCCAATCCCTGGCAAGGTTGTACATGGGGTCGAAGTGCTGCCTAGCAACTGATTATTGGGTTATGGGTTGTTTTGCCCTATTACAATGGCATTAAGGGGACAGCGAGAAGATCTATCTATCTATCTATCTATCTATCTATCTATCTATCTATCTATCTATCTATCTATCTATCTATCTATCTATCTATCTATCTATCTATCTATCTATCTATCTGTCTGTCTGTCTGTCTGTCTGTCTGTCTGTCTGTCTGTCTGTCTGTCTGAGTATGTGTCTGTCAGGGAAGCCCATTATTCATTGGCTGGAAGATGCTGATCCAATCAGAATACTATATTATATACTATATTATACTATATTATACCAATATAGTGTATTGGTAACTAAGGCTGTCTTTATAGTACACTGTGTGTATTGAGTATGTGTACGTGTATTTTGCACATTGTCTTCTGTACAGTCTGTAAATATGTACTGTCTATATGTAAATTGTTTTTTTGTGCACTGTTTGGAGCACGCTCTCAAGAATTTCACTCACCAAGGCACTTGTGCTGTGGTGATGTGACAATAAAAGTGATTTGATTTGATATTTTGAGAGAGGGAGAGAGAGCACATGCAGATAGATTAGAGCGAATAGAGGGAAAGCGAGGAGGGTGGCATGTGCATGAGTGAGGGATGAGTGGGGAGGGAGGAAGAGAGAGAAGGGGTAGATATCAACACATACCGCGTCACAGCAGCAGATTGCAGGCAGAACGTCAGAGCAGAGAGGATATAGCCACATTGAACTAAAGCCAGCACTATCATTAGACATTGAATCAGGAGTATAGCATCGGATACTGTTCTACCTAAAGCTGGAGACATACACTGTGTGTGGAAGAGAGGCTGTGCATGTGAACAGAGACAACAGCACAGCGTGATTCAGCCCTGGATAAGTGTGCCGTTAATGAGAAGAGTTGGAGAGAATGAGTCTTGACCCTGTTCAGGTCATGAAGGGGCAAGACCCCATGCCCAACACCTGCCCATCAGCCTCAAACGGTGATAGCCAAGCATCCTGGGACGACAGCAAGGATATCCATGAAGATGTAGGTTCTACAAAGAAGCCCAAATCAGTAAGTGTCCCATTTGTGAATTCACATTCAGTTTGTGCATCATATTCGCATAGACAACTCTAACATTCATTGTGATGTGAATTTTCCTATCGCTTCTGTCCTTTTTCTGGGGACGTCAAACTTTTGTGGGCTATTTAGTGCGTGGACTGTTTACATACAGTAGTGCATGTGTTTCAGCGCCCACTTTTAAGTCAGCCTTTTTCCAGCTGCATTTCCAGCCACTTTCCCCTCATACTGATCTGTAGCTTGTCAGAACAGCATAATTACATGAAATATAATTTCAAGAGGAGCATAGCCTTTTATGTTGTAATGTCTGGTTGTGGTGTCAGTGTTTGTAAAACAGAAACAGAACAGGTTTCATGGGAAAGGAGGGGGGTGATAGCACTATTAGGCAACAGTACTAATGTAAGGAGATAATGCCATCGGAAGTACAGCAGGTGCAGCTCATTTTAAGTTGTCCACTGCTTATTTAGACTCTGCTAACACCACCGTAAAGATATCGAAATGCCATCTGTCATACACTATATTGCCAAAAGTATTGGGTCGCCCCCTTCTAATGAACAGGTTTGACTACTTTAGTAATTTCTATGATTATAAATCTTAATGTTAAAGCATATAATGATATTCGAGGAAATTGTGTGCTTCTAATATTACAGCAACAGTTTGTAGCAACCAAACACCAATAACTTGTACATATGTGTTCAGTCATTTTAGACACTTCCAAAACTGTTGCAACAGAGATGGAAATACAATTTTTAAATACATGAATTATGTTCCCATCGTTGTTGCCACAGATTTGGAAGTGCATTTTTCTGTTCTAACGAAGGGGGTGTCCCAATACTTTTGTCTTTATAGTGTATGTACAAGTCATTGGTGTTTGGTGATGAGTTTTTGTCTCAAGGTCTGTATTTACAGTCACACCAGAGGTGTTAAACTGGGATTAGGACTTGGTTTTATGCAGACCAGTCAAGTTCTTCCACACTGACTGAATCAATCTTTTTCTTTTTGAACCTTGTCTTATACACAGAGGCATTGTCATGTTAGAATAGAAAAGGGTCCTGTCCAAACTGTTGCTATAATATTAGAAGCACACAATTTCCTAGAATATCATTATATGCTTTAACATTAAGATTTGTACTCATAGAAATTACTAAAGTAGTCAAACTTGTTCATTAGAAGGGGGCGACCCAATACTTTTGGCAATATAGTGTATGTTGTGCATGGCGAATAAAATAGTGACACTACTGCCAAGGGCAGAGCTTTATAATGGGACATTTTGTCTGGCCTAGTGCATTTGTTTGGTAACTTAGAGAACTTTAAACGTGTTGTTAAATGGCACAGTCACATAAAACCAGCTCAGCGTGTGCAACAGGCAGCTGGTCAACACCATGTGGATAATTCCCCTCTCTGCTGTAGCCTTTAGCTCTATACTTACTCTAAGCGTCACTGGCCTTTTCCAGATCTATTAATAACCTGCAATGTCGTTCTCCTCTTTGTTATCCTCTTGTATTCTCCTATTTCCAACACTTGCACTGCTTGCCCCAGACTGACCCAGAAGTGATTCATGATTCCTGTTCCCAGCATTGTGGGTATAGAAAGTCACCACCCACAAAGTTTGCCACTTTGACCTGTATGAATGAACCCACATTAGCCAAGTGATGGAAATTATATTAAAATATATTATTTGAGTGAGTGATTTTTTCACTCTCATTAAAGTCTTACATTACAGTCTTACATACACTAATGTCTTGATTACAATAAACTGTTAAATATTTCCAGCGTTATTGGCGTTACAGAGGCAATTGGAGACATTACAGTTCATATACTGCATGTACACTAGTGTAATTTGTCAAAATGGGAACCTGCCATTAGACAGCTACGTATAAATGATAATATACAAACATATACATTTCGATATTTACATTTATTTAAGTAATAAATGTTGTAAAATTACAACAGACAATACTATTCAAAAGTGTGGAGTCAGTAAGATGTTTCCTTTCTGAAAGAAATTCATACTTTTATTCAGCAAAGATGCATTGATTTGATCAAACGTTACAGTAAAGACTTTTACATTATGACAAAAATCTAATTCATTCATGTATTCAATTAAAGAATCTTGAATAAACATTAAATAGATAATAAAATAAATATATCCTGAGCAGCAAATCAGTAATATTAGAATGATTTCTGAAGGATCAAGTGACTGAAAATTATAATAGAAAACAGTTGTTTTAAAATGTAGAAATATTTCACAATATTACTGTTTTACTATATATTTTTATTTTCTTTCAAAAGACTTATTATAAAACATAAAATATTTGTAAAACAATGTACAGACCCAAAACTTTTGAACTGTATACAATAAAAAGCACAGGACAACCCCCCCCCCCAACAACAACAACAATAATAATAATAATAAAACAATTTAGCCCAACCTGATATTGATTTTTTTTAATTGTTTAAACAACCCTGGTTAAAAATGCCTCTTGTCAAATTTTGAAAAAAATTCCACTTGTGATCTCCGCATTAAAGCTCCATGACTTGTTAGCTAATAAACACCCATTGGGAAAATAGTTAACCTTTCTAATATGGCATTGACCCAAAGCACATCTGCAAAGCATCTGCATAATAGTTCCTCAATATCATAGCCAGAAATCATCTCTGAAATGATTTGTAAAAGGTTTACTATCAACTGTTCTTTATTGTGAGATCTCAAGGCCCAGTTTCCAAATAAAAATGGACAATTGCTCCGATATTATGCGACTTACCACAACAAAACCACACTTTTGAAGAGGGCTGGTATCTTTCTATGCCCACTTCATATTTTTAAGGAATGTCCAGTGTATGGCTTAGGTTTCAGTTTCCGCCTGGTCAAAGGGAAAGAAAACAGAATTTACTATTTTTATTTAGTTTATTGTTTATTTACCAGGAGCTGCTACTAACACTCAATGTTGAAGCCCCCGTGGTGTCTGTAACTGTATCTGTGACAGTATAATTAAAGTGTCTCTATATCAAGAGTTTGAACCATGAATAACACTGCATACTACTGAGCAAGCATTTGGAGAGCTTTTTCAAGCACACGGATTATATAACACATCGCCACAGGAGAGCTAAACCCCTCTATATGAACAGCTTCTCCAAAGCACTACAATATCACTTACCCATGTGTCTTAGTGAAATACAGTGTTATTTTTTGAATCAGTAGCAGTTTATCCAATATTGTTGTTGGTCACCATGATCGGATTGTTTGGTGATTCGTTTCTCAACAAGGCTTGTCTGTTATTTGCTTTCTGCCCCACCTGTGTTTTCCTATTTATTTCCAACTATGGCAGTTTCATCCATAGAACATATATGTATTGTGATATGCATTACATAATAGACAAATCTGTATGCCTGTGACGTGGAGGTTGATATGAAATGTTATTTTATGAAGGGACCTGTGAGACGGGCCAGGAAGGTGGAGGGAGGCATATTCTTTGTAAGTATTTTCAAAGGGTCATGCAGATTTTCATCTCTACCGTCTCATTAACAATCTGTTCTGCTTTGCTCTACTAAACGCATGACCTTTTGACCCACAATATGGACTTACACAAATAAATACATTAATGCATTTTAAGAGCTCAGTTTGATGGTGCTTTTAGTACATTTGACAATGTGTTTAAGTTACATTACTGGGTGCAAAGAAAATTCATTTTGAAATCCATTTCTGTCTTTCAGTAGATATATCATTGTGTCTGCCAGTGGCGTTTAACTAAAGGCAAGAGATATACGGCCTTAAGTTTTGATGTGCCTGTGCAATGCAATCGACATTTTTTGCTGTATGCATTAGAAATTGTGATTTTCTGTGATTGACCACACATGAAGGCAGAAAGTGGCAGAATGAAAGATTAGAATAAGTAGCATAACCACAATAATCACACACAGTGGTCCAAAAAATCTAAGACGAAGAGTGAAGTGAAAATCCTTTTTAATGCATTTTTTATCACACACACACACACACACGCACACACACACACACACACACACACACACACACACACACACACACACACACACACACACACACACACACACAAATGTACAGTATATAATTATAGAAATTATATAGCAGTCAGAAAAATGCAGTCAGAAAGTTGAACATGAATTTCACAAATTTGTTTAGTGACTTAGAAATAGTGCAGGATAAAAAATTTGAATATATTATAAAATTTGAATATATTATAAAAATTTGAACAAATAAATACAGGTCTATAATAGCGGTTGTCGACCTTTTGCTATCCATGGCCCCAAGACAATATCTGAAGCTACCCCCAAGGTACTTCTGCTATCATTTTATTTTATTTTATTTTATTTTATTTACAGAAACTAGGAGTGGCAATATTTGAATAATTAAATATGTATAAAATATGTATAAAAACAAAAATGATCAAAATGCATAATTTCAGAAGTTTAATAACAATGGTTTTCATGGTTTATACTTTTTTTTTTTACCAACTAATTAACTTGTCTTTTATAGTCATGTGTGAATATTAAAATATTTTTTTCTGACAAATATAAATTTTACATTATAATTCATTATAAAAACTACACTTTAAATAAAAAAAGTAAAAATATTTTCTGACATTTCCAGGTCCAGAAATCACATTTGCAAAGTTTCCTCATATAATCATTTTGTGTGTGTGTGTGTGAGTGTGTGTGTGTGTGTGTGAGTGTGTGTGTGTGTGTGTGAGTGTGTGTGTGTGTGTGTGTGTGTGTGTGTGTGTGTGTGTGTGTGAGTGTGAGTGTGTGTGTGTGTGTGTGTGAGTGTGAGTGTGTGTGTGTGTGTGGGGGGGGGGTTACTGGTTTATAGGACATTTCAGACTCTTTCCTCTCTTTCCTCTTTCCTGCCCTCTCAGTAACTCTTTCTTTCTTTCTTATACAAAAGAAAATAAAATAAAACCCTGAAACGCTATAATTGTTTGCATATTAACAACTTTCCCCCCCTTAACATTTAATAATTTCCCTGTGTTTTGCCTTTATGTTTCTGTCTGATTCAGAAAACTCTAATATCTGCAGTAAGTGGGCACCAAAGTTGCAATTTAAACAATTAGGACAGATACTACACAGCAGGTTTGAATAGCACTGCTGTTCACTCTTCCTGATCTGTCAAGGGCTTTTAGAGTAAATGTTCCCTCTAACAATGTGCTGGATAGTTAAATTCTGGCCCCATTGCCCCAACTGCCCCCATTCCCTCTGTAATGCAGTGGCCACTTATCCACTCTTATTTCCTGGTAATGTCTCATATCCACAACCACCTGAAATACCCTTTATCATCAAAAATGTCCCAGTCCTGCTCAAACCTCTGAGGATCTCCCAGCATGAGCGAGAGACGTGACACGGCTCATCTGGAATGGCAAATCGGTCTCCGGTTCTTTGGGAAAGAGACTGTTAACTCATCACAGATCAATTTACACAGGCTTGTCCTTTTACCATAACCCCCCAGGCAGTACATGTCTGGGGTTGGAGGGTTGTTGCTCGGTTGAGGGCGTGTTGAACAGCACGAACAGAGGTCTGCGTCATGCGGTAGCCCCTTTCCAAAATGAAGTAGCCCTGCTCTTCCTGGTGGTTTCCTGTGACATACTCAGCTGATGTGTGGCCATGTGACTATACATAAGCACTGTACGTGTTTTATGCTCTGCTGCTGTGCTGCTGGGAATCACATTACTGACTATATCTATACCGGGGACCTGATGCATCCCCGGCAGTTTCCACTACATAACACAGGTTGACAACATTACTTGGAAATTTATTTTTGTATAATCAGTGGTCTGTGGCTGCATATGAAATATTGATTGAACAATAAAATTGGGGAAAGAGCTATTGTGATGACCATGATAATCTCAAATTATCCAGTCCTGTCCGATCTACTTTGAAACCGGAGATCCTAATGTGCTCTTCATTAATCACGCTATTCGTGCCTTCTCACCTTAAGATATAATCTGTAATGACGCATGTTTGCTTGCTGTGGAGAGATGACTATTGCATTTCATACTGTTCTTTATGCACTCTACAGAATTCATTCCTTGCTGGCTCATTCATTCCTTGCTTTTTAAAGGGATAGTTCACCCAAAAATGAAAATAATTGTCATCATTTTATGTAACGAGTGGTCAATATGGCATCTGAGCTATATTTTAAGTCATCTGAAGTTATGTGATGCATTAGTGGCATTGATATTCAATAATTGTTCCTTTCATGCGTGCTTATGTATATTCAAATGTGGTGCATTAAAGGGATAGTTCACCAAAAAATGACTTGAAGTTGAGTAAACAATGACAGAATTATTTTTTTTTGGGTGATCAGTTTTAACATGTCTTGCCACGTTTTAAATCAATGATCTTAAATGTCACTGGTTCTTATATTTAACAGTGTTGTTATTGTACACCAATAGTAAAACTATATATATATATATACAGGGTATATACATACACACACACACACACACACACACACACACAGTATATATATATATATGAAATATATGAAAAATATAAACTTAAAAAAAATTAAATAAAATTAAATAAAATTAAAAAACAGAAATAAAGTAAATTTAAGTTACATTACAAAAATAACTAAAACTGAAATAAATATAAATGAAAGCTAAATAGAATTATTTTTTTTGAAAAAAGGAAATTATTTTAAAATATTTAAAAAATGACAAAATAATGTAATTAAACTACTAAATTTATTACTAAAATGAATTGTATACAATATGTTGGATGTAAATATACCCATATTCAAATGGAATTTGAGAATTATGGTGGAGATGAAGATTATTATAGTGAAAAAATATTTTAAAAAACATTGTCACACAAAGCTATGATTTGACTTCAGAAGATTTGTGACAGTGCATAAGTCATATAGACCACTTTTATGAAATCAGTGCACATGCTTTTAATAAACAGAAGAACCAGGTAGCCTGTACTTGTATGCTATATGCTCAACATTTGTAATGAACGTCTCACAGGGAATGTCTCACTCTTTCACCATCTCTATTCAGCCCAAACCAGAGAATGCAGTCACCATTGCGGTGTCATCACGGGTTATGTTCCGCACAGAGAAAGAGCAGAAGGTGTTTGAGCAGAAAGGAATAGAAGAGTACCTCAGGTATCAGGTGGAGCACGAAAATGAGCCCTTTTCTCCGGGCCCAGCATTCCCACTTGTTAAGGTAATAATGCACAATAAAATATAATGCATTATCAATTTATAAAGAGTAATTTTTTTCACAAAAACTAAAGGAATAGTTCACCCCAAAATTAAAATCTGCTGAAAATTTACTTGGAGGCAATCCAAGATGTATGAGTTTGTTTCTTCACTAGAACAGATCTGAAGAAATTACATCATTTAATGAATGGGTGCCGTCAGAATGAGAGTCCAAGCAGCTGGCAAAAACATCACAATAATCCATAAGTAAGCCACACAACTACAGTCCATCAATTATCCTCTTGTGAAGTGAAAAGCTGCGTGTTTGTAATAAACAAATACATAATTAAGATGCTTTAACTTTAAACAATCACTTCTGTCCCAAATGAGTCTATAATCCATAATACTGTAATGCTTCCTCCAGTGTAAAACATGTCATCCCCTGTTGTCCTCACACATTAAAATCCACCAACATATTTGTTTAGAATGGTTTTGAACTGTTTTTGCTTGTAAATCATGCAGATCTGTGCACATTTCTCTCTCGATTCAGGCAAGATGACTTTTTCACTGGAGAAAGCAATATTATGTATAGAGAACACAAATTTTGTAAACTATTATTAATAGTTTATTAATACGATTATTGTGATGTTTTTATCAGCTGTTTGAACTCTCATTCTCTTATTCTCATGCTGAGCAAGTGATGTAACGCTAAATTTCTCCAAGTCTTTTCCAATGAACAAACAAACTCATCTACATCTTTGATGGGTACATTTTCAGCAAATTTTCATTTTTATCTGAGCTATTCCTTTATCAGTATTGACTGCAATGTTCTCACTGTCTACTACTTACTTCATTTGTATTCATATTAATACACTATAAATAATAGTTTACAACATTTGTGTTTTAGACACATTATTTTGCGTGTTTTCTCAGGCACTGGAGACAGTAAATAGCCAGTTGCGGGAGCTCTATCCAGACAGTGAGGAGCTTTTTGATATTGTGCTGGTAACCTACAACCATGCTCATGTAGGCATCAGACTGATCAACACCATCAATTACCACAGTAAGTATAATTTGCTGACCTTCTAATAACCTGGATTCATACTTTCCACAAACATGTACATGGTCAGAAAGGTCCATTCTTGCAAACAATGCTACCCTTGGGTGGTCCGTGTTGACAATGGATGATAGGCTAATTATTAAAGGGATAGTTCACCCAAAAATGAAAACTGTCATCATTTACTCATTTAAAAAAAATAAATAAAAAAAAATAAAGGTGCCTCATCATGAAATCATAAAGCAAAAAACAGTAAAATGTACACTGCTATGCTAAATTATTGATAATCAATAAGTCAAAGGCATGGGATACAAAGTAACGACATGATTCTGAGGACACAAAACTGTCAATGCAAATGTTTTCTTAGAAGATAAATCTCCAGCTGGCCAATCATATCTTCCCACAGAGATGCATGTGACACCTCTAACCTTTGTATCACAAACCAGCCACTTCCTGCTCAGTTCCCTGCAGCGCCCCAGCTGGACTGGTTTTGATCGTTCCGGTGGCTGACTGAAGAAAAACAAACATCTCTCCAGCCTTTGGCCTCTCTTTGGACAAAACAACAAATATGAACTGAAGTTTCAAGAACCATTTGAAGTCAGAACTTCATGTCCCGAACCATGAAAATGTTAGATGTTTGTTAGATGATAAATGTGAGCCTAATGCCCTAATAGTTCCAAAATCCATCACTGCAAAGAAGAAAGCAAGAATTATACAAAGAATACAACAAATAAGAATGGACCTATTTTTCTTTCATCTAAAGCCCAATAATTATTTTCCAGATTTTTGGGGGCTTTGAAACACGAGCCAATCAGATTACATGAAGGATTATTTGATCTATCATGAGTGTTGAAAATGTCTCTCATGTTTCTGTGCTAATCTTACTGGGGAACAATAACCCTGTTAGTCTGTAGATGCATACACATCACTAATAATCATATTCATACTTTATTAAAACATATTATAATCATTTAGCAATATCAATTAATGACATGAAAATATTTTTACTGCTTTCCTTGATATCACAGGTATTGAGGTGTCATCAGCCAATCACATGGCATTGAGCTCAATGCATTTCCTCTTCACCTGAGCCTTTTTTGTTATCTCATTTAGCTTCATTTTACATCTCCTACCTGCACATATCTCATTATTTAATGACGCTCATGAATACTTGATTCTGATTGGGCAGTCATGGCATCCTCTGGTCAAAGTATAACGAGGCTAAACTGTATATTTGACACTGTTCCTGTCATCCAGTCTCCTACTTGGTGCTAGTTTCATGTCTCCTACTGCACTCAGCAGTTTCATTTTTTTTAAGTGATGAAATAGCTCAAATCAATATTTAATATCAATATATTCACTTATTTGCCAAGTACTGTCAGTCCTCTGTCGTGTGTGTCATGTGTTCCCGCCTCTTGTGTCCATATATGGTTTGTTTCCTGTCCTTGTTTCATGTCATTATTAGTTAAGTATATTCCAGCTGTGTTTGTCTCGTTATGTGTTAATTACCCTATGTACAACCCCAAATCAGAAAAATTTGGGACAGTATGGAAAACGCAAATAAAAAATGAAAGTAGTGATTTCTAAATTTACTTTGACTTGTATTTCATTGCAGACAATATGAACACAAAATATTTAATGTTTTGTCTGGTCAACTTCATGTCATTTGTAAATATACATCCTTTCCTGTCATTCAGACCTGCAACACATTCCAAAAAACGTTGGGACAGGAGCAATTTAGGGCTAGTAATGAGGTAAATTGGTTAAATAATGATGTGATTTGAAACAGGTGATGTCAACAGGTGATTGTAATTATGATTTGGTACAAAAGCAGCATCCAAGAAAGGTCTAGTCCTTTAGGAGCAAAGATGGGCCGAGGATCGCCAGTTTGCCAACAAATACGTGAGAAAATGATTGAAATGTTTAAAAACAATGTTCCTCAAAGAAAGATAGGAAGAGATTTGGATATTTCACCTTCAACAGTGCATAACATAATTAAAAGATTCAAGGAATCTGGAGGAATTTCAGTGCGTAAAGGACAAGGGCGCAAGCCTAAGCTGAACAACCGTGATCTCCGATCCCTCAGGCGGCACTGCATCAAGAATCGTCATTCATCTATAAGCGATATCACCACATGGGCTCAGGACTACTTTGGCAAACCTTTGTCAAGTACCACAATATGTAGTTACATCCACAAATGCCAGTTAAAACTGTACGGTGCCAAAAGGAAGCCCTATGTTAACAGTGTCCAGAAGCGCCGTTGACTTCTCTGGGCTCGGAGGCATCTGGGATGGACCATCACACAGTGGAAACGTGTACTGTGGTCAGATGAATCAGTATTTCAGGTATTTTTTGGGAGGAATGGACGCCGTGTGCTCCGGACCAAAGAAGAAAAGGATCATCCAGACTGTTACCAGCAACAAGTCCAAAAGCCAGGGTCTGTCATGGTATGGGGTTGTGTCAGTGCCCTTGGCAAAGGTAACTTGCACTTCTGTGATGGCACCATTAATGCTGAAAAGTACATAGAGATTTTGGAGCACAATATGCTGCCTTCAAGAAGACATCTTTTCCAGGGACGTCCATGCATATTTCAACAAGACAATGCAAAACCACATTCTGCACACATTACAAAGTCCTGGCTGCGGAGAAAGAGGGTACGGGTACTTGACTGGCCTGCCTGCAGTCCCGACCGGTCTCCAATAGAGAATGTGTGGCACATTTTGAAGCACAAAATGCGACAACGAAGACCCCGTACTGTTGCCCACCTTAAGACTTGTTTGCAGGAAGAATGGGACAAAATTACACCTGAAACACTTCATCACTTGGTGTCTTCAGTCCCTAAACGTCTTTTAAGTGTTGTGAAAAGGAATGGCAACATTACAAAGTGGTAAATGCTTTACTGTCCCAACTTTTTTTGGAATGTGTTGCAGGTCTGAATGACAGGAAAGGATGTATATTTACAAATGACATGAAGTTGACCAGACAAAACATGAAATATTTTGTGTTCATATTGTCTGCAATGAAATACAAGTCACAGTAAATTTAGAAATCACTACTTTCTTTTTTATTTGCGTTTTCCATACTGTCCCAACTTTTTCTGATTTTGGGTTGTATATTAGTCCTGTCTTTTGAGTTTGATTTGGTCTGGTCTACTCATTACTCCCGGTGTATCCTGTCTCTGAGTTATCTCAAAATAAACACCTTCAGATGATACAAGACCCCACCACTCTACACCAGAATGCTGATGGGGTTAATTTATACTGATCAGCTGACTGTACCTTATCCCTTCTTTTACTCTTGGGCAAACTTGGCTTGACATGTCATGTAAATCAAACCTGCTGCTGATGTCTTACTGAGCTAGCACCCATGTGTCAAAGGCTAAAAGGAGCTCATTACCCCAACATTTCCATCTGTTAAACAGTTCATAACTGAGGTATCAATCCCTTATGAAAATGAACCATGGTTTTACTACAAATAAAACCAAAAAAACATGTTAACCACAAATTAACCATGGTCTTGCAACACTAACCATAGTTTAACCATGGCATTTGTAGTAAAACTGTGGTTATACAAATGGTAATCAATGAGCCAAAAAAACATGGTTACTACACTTTACTATAATAAAACCATGGTTAATTTACATAAGGGAAAATAGTGAATCTTCTAATTGTAGACTGTGACCGTTTAAACACGGTTTAAATAACTTGAGGAAAACCTCTTTTCTTTTCTAATGGCCATTAGTTGAAAAGGTTTTACAGATAAATTAGTTAATAGCGGTTTTGATTCATTTAAATGTGTACTCGCGTGCAAGCAAGACTCCAGTCATATAAAAGCTGTTTTATTTTATGTAGAAATTTTGATCCCATTTTGAGATCTCGTGACAGCCGAATAATACTGCCTTTATCTCTGTAAACAAAATAATCTTGGTTAAATGCTAACAGAGCATTTCTACAATTCATTGTTCAGAACTGATAACACACCACTAGGTGTCACTATAAATCACGGACTGCTAAATCGGCCACATTTATATTTATGGCGGGGCCGGTTAGGTCAATATTTCAGAGAAATCGTGCACTTTGTGGTACAAGCACCAAATTTGGCATGAATGAAGCTTAGGACCCCCTCTTTCAGAAAAGCACATTAGCCACCTGAAAAAACCAAGATGGCGACCACGTACACTCAAAATTTGATTTCAGCATTCACATTGAACCATTCACCATTAACATTAACTATTAACAATTAAAATATATAGATTTCAACATGAGAAGTCAATCCAATATAATATGACTTATATTACAGTATTATTCAACTATATTAATGAGTATAATGAATATTTCAAATTACGTTCAATTTCCTTTTCATTGCATTTGAGAAAACTTAAGTATAAGTAACTTCTTACTTTTGTGTTGTTCACTGAAATCTGTTAATATGTTTAACAGATGTCTTCATTTGCTCACAAATTATGTATGAGAGAAGTGTGCTGACCTTCTAACACTTGACACAAAGAACATTGCACATCCTAGTGCTGCAGAATTAATTAAAACTCAACACCAGAAAGGCAAACCTGCTTTTTGATAGTTTTTCAATAGTCTTGGTGATGACACAATGTTCTATAAACCAATCAAGAAGAACAAGATTGATTTCTTCTGCCAGGATCAGGCAGGACCAAAAGTTACAAAAGAACGTGTACTCAAAGATGATTGCCGTCTCTTTTCTCAACTATTTATATCCTGTCAGTCACGGGAATGTGATCTTCTTGAGTTCATGAAACATGAAAATCAAAGCTTTCCTGCAGCATTGAGTGACAATGGGCAACTTCATGCGTGTCAAAAATCCCAGTTAGTCAGCATTCTGGAAACAATCGTTCCCACTTCAGACACAGTGCCCAAGTGTGATGCCATAATTGTTGACGGTTCTTCCATGGTGAATTCCCTGACCCCACGAGGATCAAGAACCTTTGAGGAATATGCAGCCAAGGATGTCATTCCAAAGATTGCTGCATATTTAACTCAGTACCAAAGCGTAGACATATAGTGTTTGATGTGTACTTGAATTCCAGTCTGAAGTCGGAAACAAGATCTAAGCGAGGCAGAGGTGGCAGGCGCAGAGTGGCCAATAGCACGAAGGTACCACCAAATTGGAAAAGTTTTTTGAGGGACAATAACAACAAATCTGAACTTTTTGGCTTTCTTGCTGAAAAGATTGTAACGTCATGTCCTGACACGGTTGCCATTGTCACAAAAAGTGACCAGGTTGTTTGCAATGTGGCAGATTATAATGTAGAGGGATTGGCTCTGTGCAATCATGAAGAGGAGAACAGAACAGAAGAGAAGAGAAGACACACAAATATTTGTCCATGCCAAACATGAGCAAAACAACAAAACTGTGCTAATTAAGGCATGTGACACAGATATACTTGCCACAGCGCCTTTGAAACTCTTCAAGAAGCAGGTTTGGGCAGGGTCAGGCAGGTCCACAACATAGCATCTACTCTTGGTCAAGAAAAATGCAATGGCATGGTTTTCTTTCATGCATTTACTGGGTGCGATGTTGTGTCTGCATTTATAGGCAAAGCCAAAAAGACGGCATGGCAGACTTGGGACAATTGTCCCCAGGTGTCGGAGGTATTCAAAAAGCTCAGTCAGTACCCACCAACTATTAATGATGAAGATCTAGCACGGCTTGACTTGTTTGCTTATGACGCCATACCACCTACGAGGGCAGCTCTGGAGCAGCATGTGAAGCGTGCTGCATATCAAGCTGCATGTGTCTGGTGTCAGGTAACAGTCTGCCATATGCAGAATGATAGTCCTGCCAATTGGGGGTGGTAGAAAGAGGGTGACATATGGCATGTGCTATGGTCTCTTCTGACGCCCATCAGCGAATGCTGTCAACAATTGACAAGATGTGGTTGCAAGGGGCAACTGTCGTGGAAGATGTAAATGCTTCCGTCTGGGTCAAAATTGCACTCAGCTCTGCGGGTGTAAATGCAATGATTAATGATGGCCAGTGAGCATATCTTCTTTGTAAAATATGTGTATATACAAATGATTAAATGTTAGCGTTTTCTTTTTTTTTTTTTTTTTTTTTAATGTTTCTTGTGGCAAGCCCTTAATATATACATATATATGTATATGTATATATATATATATATATATATATATGATGTGAAATTGAACTTATATAATTAAGCTAGATAAGAGTTTACTTTGATTTGTTGTTAAGTATATTTTAGCACGTAAACTAAGGTAAGGTCTCGCACTACTTTAATTGTTACTATCTTTTACATTATATGGACGTTTATGTTTGCAATCCGGCGAATCTTGTTTTTTGGTTGATTGTTATCAGCAACTTTAATTTTTTTAATTTGTGTTTTTTTTTATATTTGCCAAGTTCAAACTAATTAGTTTTAAGACCATATATATGATAAATGGATAGTCAATCCACTGTTATGGCGAAAACATTTATTTTAATAATAAGGAGGTCGGCCATCTTGATTTTTTTTCAGGTGGCTAACGTGCTTTTCTGAAAGAAGGGGTCCTAAGATACATTCATGTCAAATTCAGTGCTTGTACCACAAAGTGCACGATTGTTTCACTAACCGGCCCCGCTATTACAGATCAACGCTCTTTTTTTAATCACACATACTGTCTCAAAAGGCACCCTTTATGGGTAAACAATGTACAAAGGTGTACCTTTTGAAAGTGTACTGCCTCAGAACAGCTTTTGTACTTTTTTTTCTGAGAGTGTATTCTAAATAAAAAAGAGGTGTATTCTAAAAAAAAAGAAGAAGCTTTAGACTGGGTGCTGGATATGTTAATAACTGATTAAATGTGAAACAATAGCTTGAATGCAATGTAAGTTGCTTTGGATAAAAGGGTCTGCCAAATGTAAATGTATTAATATCTGGCTCTCATGAAATGTTAATTGCTGTTTAATATTCTTCTCTCATCCCCAGATCTATTCATTGAGCGGTTCTGCATGACAGGAGGTAGCAGCCCCATTGGGTACCTGAAAGCGTTGCATACAAACTTGTATTTGTCTGCTGATACTGAAAAGGTTCAGGAAGCCCTCGCTGAAGGTTAGTACACAGTAAATATCTGATAACACTTGCAACTGCCTAGTGCTTCATCTTGTAGCACAATTACAGTCAGTAAATCAAAGGAATGTGACATTTTGTTGTGCAACAAGTATTGAACAAAGTGCTAACAAGAGACCTTTGATGCTATTTTAATGAATACAATATTCATAGGATTTTTTTCGGCCAAATATAGTTGCGTAAAATGTTTTAATCAAATTTAATTCTCAAATGGTGAGTTAAAGTTATATTATATGATGCCGAATTGGTATATGCACATGTCTCAATGACATACAAAGTATAGCAAAACCATATGAAGTGAACTTACCAAGAAACCAGTTTAATAATCACGAACAGGTGTGCCTTACAGACATTAGACTTGTGGTATATTTAGATAGCGTTTGAAAGGTAACCTGTCAATGACTTTGAATGATGAAATGTGCCAAATTACTTAGTGGTCATGGCGACTCCAAAGGAATTGCTCTTGCAGCTTGCCATTTAAAATGAGTTTGCCAATAAATTAACCTTTGAGCACAAGAGCACCAAAATTGTATGTTGCTTTGTTCACATATTACAGTCATCATATTAATTATTGCAGATATAATTGTGTATATAAAATAAGCTAAATAAACCTAACTGAAGTGGGGGAACGCATTGAACTCCAGATTGACTTAACAATCCAATGGCCTATTTGTTTTACTGAGGCTTAATGGGTCCTAGTCTCTTTAAAGGACACCCTTTAAATGTCATTCATCACACTGCTTTTTCCTTTAGGCTGGTGAGCTTTATCTTTGTCTTTGTGTTTTCTTACAGGGATTGCAGCAGCCACCATGTTTATGTCAGAAAAACAAATCGAGGTGTCCGAGACCCAGCTGAGAGTGGCATTTGATGGCGACGCTGTTCTTTTCTCTGATGAGTCTGAGCGTATTTTTAAAGCCCACGGCCTGGACAAGTTTTTCGAGCATGAGAGGGAAAATGAAAACACATTGTTAGATCATGTAAGCATTGTTATTGTTACTCATTTAAACGGTTTATATTTTAAATATGATACAGAGCAAATGTAAAATGCATGTTTAATGAAACTGAAAATTTGCTTAAAATGTACTCACCCTCAGGCCATCCAAGATGGAAATGAATTTGTTTCTTCATCGGAACAGATTTGCAGAAATGTAACATTACATAATAACTTGCTCACCAATAGATCCCCTGCAGTGAATGGGTGCCGTCAGAATGAGAGTCCAAATCTTGATCTGTGCATATTTCTCTCCTGATTCAGATGAGACAACTTTTTCACTCGAGAATGTGTCTCATATTTTTTTTGCCAGAAGCAACGGTTAAAAGTTAAAAATGTCTTAAAGGGGTCATATGATGCTTTTTTAAAGATCATTATTTTGTGTATTTGGTGTAACAGAATATGTTGACATGCTTTAATGTTCAAAAAACACATTATTTTTCAAATACTGTACATTATTGTAGGTCCTCTATGCCCCGCCTCTCTCAAACTACAAAGTCCCTCCTTCCGACAAGTGCAGTCTGCTCTGATTGGCCAACTGGCACAGTGCATTGTGATTGGCCAAACACCACAAGCTGCGTCGGAAATGTAACGCCCCTTTCCATAATAGCTAGCTTCAGCTCTCAAAATTAAAGTAAAGACAGTTAAAAATGTCCTTAGTTTTAGCATCAGTTCAAGCCCGAAAGAGGAACAGAGTCGCATGACAGACACATGATGCTCGAATGTGTTTGCACACAAGCCGCGATTAAGAAAGCTGACTCCACTGTGACACACACACACACACACACACACACACATAGACTGTGATTAAGATAGCTGATGTGCAGTGATGTGACCCTCTCTCTCTCTCTCTCTCTCTCTCTCTCTCTCACACACACACACACACACACACACACACACACACACACACACACAAGCCGTGATTAAGAAGCTGATGTGCAGTGATGTGACCCTCTCTCTCTCTCTCACACACACACACACACATAAACTGTGATTAAGATAGCTGATGTGCAGGGATGTGACCCTCTCTCTCTCTCTCTCTCTCTCTCACACACACACACACACACACACACACACAAACACACAACTCTGCATTTGAACAGCCAATAGCAAATACTTAAACTAATACCAAAACATACTTACAGTCGCTGATTCAGAAGCGCCAGATTGTCATAGCAAAGTCAGAATTACCTCTTCTCCTAGGTTCACGAAACTGTCGTCCATAAAATGCGTTGCTGTTCTGTTGTAAGTAATCTTAATTCCTAAATGCATCTACTTTCGGAGGCCAAATAAAGTTATTTTGCTTTCGCCTAGAAACACACAGCTTCTCCCTGACACGGCTGCATCAACACTACTGCGGTTACTGAAGCCACGCCTTATTCAAATATTTCCACATGGTGACGTAGACATGTGGGGGTGTGCTTGAATGAGCCGTTTTAGGGGTCGTGGCAGAGTCTTAACTTTGATAAAGAATTTAGTCTTTGCAACTTCAGGGATCTTATCTGTGCACAATCAGCTTGTAACACTCCAAAGAGAAAGCAAAACTTGAAATCACATCATATGACCCCTTTAATGATGAATTTGTTTATTACAAACATGCAGCTTTTCACTTCACAAGACATTAACTGATGGACTGGAGTTGTGTGGATTAGTTGTGAATCATTGTGATGTTTTTATCAGCTTTTTGGACACTCATTCTGACGGCACCCATTCACTGCAGAGGATCCACTAGTGAGCAAGTGATGCAATGCTGAATTTCTCCAGATCATTTCTTATGAAGAATTCATAAAATTTTCATTTTTGGGTGAACTATTCCTTTATAATCCTTTATAATTATAATTTTTGCATATGGTGCCACTAGTGGAGTAAAAAATGACACACTTCACCTTTAAATTAGCAGATATAATATGTAATGTTTTATATAAGGCTAAATCTCCAAGAACAGGACTGAGTGTCCTTGTTCTTTAATGCAGTTGATGCTACAATAGACATACTGTTTAATACTGTATACTGTATCTGTCTACCACACAGGGGCCACTGAAGGGCTTCCTGGAAGTGCTTGGGAAGCTTCAGAAGAAATTCTACGCTAAAGGCCACCGTATGGACTGTCCCATCCGCACCTACCTCGTGACGGCCCGCAGCGCAGCCAGCTCAGGCATCCGTGCCTTAAAGACTCTCCGTGCCTGGGGACTGGAGATGGATGAGGCTCTTTTCCTTGCCGGGGCACCAAAAGGCCCCATGCTGGAGAAAATCCGGCCCCACATCTACTTTGATGACCAGATGTTTCATGTGGAGGGTGCTGTAGAGATGGGTGCCATTGCCGCCCATGTGCCCTATGGGATTGCACAGAAATACCCTCATAAAAAAAGCACCAATGCAGGAAAATAACAAAGACGAATGGTGAAAATATAAAGAGGCGTATTATGTTCTTATTTTGGAAGTGACGTTCAAGTTGCAGATATCTTTATTTTGTAAACTCGGTTGTGCACTCATTGGATCGGGACCTCAGTATTCTCTTGGCCTTTTTCTGTGACCTATGCAAGGACACACAACATTTAACCAGCTAAAGATTCAACCCTGTATTGTTCTTCTGCACTGCCTCAACATCAGTAATTCTGTACATGACTTTTGAAATATTCATTATGAATGAAATTTGATCAATGTGCCTCTGCTGAAGCACTGCAATGAATGGTCATTTTCATCTAAGCATACGTTTCTCAGCGATGGTTTGTCGAAATATACATGACTATCAACTTACTGTTAAAATGGAATGTGTGCTGCTATTCTTATACGTAAAGTGAATATGTAAAGTGACAAACGAAAAGGAGTGATACAGAAATGGTGTTTACACAGTGTGTGTTTTGAACCGCACTGGATAATTCAGCAGTGGACTGTGAAGGGTGTTCTTGTTTATAGCTGTAGATGGTGATGTGTGAGCAAAACTACAGTATTATTTTATGTAATCTAACATATGTGAGTATGTCATATAAATGTAATGGAAGGAGTGTTAGTCTGTAATGTAATGTTCGATATTGATAAGAAGCCATAATATTTTACATGAGAGAAGATAAAATACTCAGAATCTATAGAAAGCCATGCTTAGTGAAAGATATATTTCATCTTTACATTGTATTTTTGTTTTCTCATCTGCATTCAATACACTACTGTTTAAAGTTTAGTAATTAGAGTTAGTAATATATTTTGAAAGAAATTAATAATTTTATTAAGCAGGGATGCATTAGTTTCCACAAAAAATATTAAGAAGCACGAATGTTTTCAAAATTGATAACAATAAATGTTTCTTGAGCAGCAAATCAGCATATTAGAATGATTTCTGAAGGATCATGTGAAGACTGGAGTAATGATGCTGAAAATTCAGCTTTAACATCCCAGGAATACATTTAATTTAAAAATAAATTACAATAGAAAACAGTATTTTTTGTATTGTAATAATATTTCAAAATATTACGTTTTAATGTATTTTTTTTATCAAATAAACGCATCCTTGATGAACATAAATACTTCTTTAAAAACATTAAAATATCTTACTAACTCCAAACTTTTGAATGATGGTGTAAATATATATATATATACTGTATATTTTGAAAGCAATTTTTAAGAATTGATTTTGTGTCCTGTATACCAAATAGTGGATTAGCCTAAAAAACTGGCAAAGGCTGATCCTGTGTCCATAGGCCTCAAAAAAAAAAAAAAAAACATACTTACTTATATGTACTTAGCTATTTTCAGCCAAGACAATTTGACATGGTTGGTAATGGAAATTAATGTATGTGAAAGGGAATTTAAAAGACAAAGAATTGGTCACATATATCGACAGATGTCATCCAAAAAAAATACAAAAAAATCCTTTGCTAGTTAATTTGTAGAAACAAAACAGTTAAACCAATATTTCTATTGAGCTCCTGCCACTCTTTCTCTGCACATACGTTTGTCATGCAGTTAATTGTTTACACATAATCCTTGGCTTGGCATGCACACAAATAAAAGTTATCATCATTATGCTTCAATCCAAAACTGTCTCTGCTTTAGGGTAGTGAAGACATTATTTCCTGCTTATTATTCACATGTTTCCTGTGCCTTGTCTTCCTGTGCTGTTTAGTAATGTTTTGCAGTATCTGTCATATAAACATTATTGGAACAAATTGTGTTGACATTAGTGTTTAGTCTGCCTCTTTAAATAAATCCACTTCTCATTGTTAAATCTACACAAAATGTGACAGACTAGCTGCCTCCTCCATAAATGTTTATTTACAGAGATGTGCCACAGTACAGTTATTCTAATATGGACTGAGAATGTCAATATTATGAAGGACAAAACATATATAATGCAATGATTATGATTTAATTTAAAAAGATGCAGTGTATGTATGTGATTTGAAGTATATTCAGGCAAACTATGATACTTTTGGACAATTATGATGGCTGTCAAATGAGAGCGCAATTTCCTGTGTTATACTATTTGTAGCCACAATAATGAAACGAACACTCTAACCAAGGCTAGTTAATTTTGCCAGACAATATTTTACAGCCAATTTAGGATTCTAAGAAAATTACCTAATAACTTTTAATGCCATTTCTTAAATTATCAGCTAATGTCATGAATACAGATAAACATAGTCAAAGACATTTCCAACACTGAATAAACCTTCTACTCATTAAACTGTACAATGTAGAAAAAAATAAAGTCATAAATTAGCAAACATCATTTCAGCTTTCATTGTGCTCTTTATAATCATAACTGCAACTAATAGACATGGAGAACGTGTTGTTCTCTTGAACTTTACATACAGTATACAGGATGTTCTGTTCTGACCGAATTAAGAGTTTTTAATGGTTTTTGCTTTTAGAAACTAATGTGAAAATATCGAGGAATGCAGAATTTTATGAGGACACAGAACTTTTGTATTCATGTGCAACGTGGCATAAAAAAGTCTTATCAGTTTCACCGTCAGCATATTTCCCCTGCAAATGCTGTGTAGACAAAAGAGTAATTGCATAATAGTCCTTCAGCTGTTTCTTGTTCAGATTAAAGAATGAAATGTTTTATAAAATATATTTTTTATGTATTTTTTGAGAATATGTTTTAGCAATCCTGGCATGCACCTCCTTAGCATCACATTAGGTGGCAGCAATGCTTTATGTGATCCTCAATGACTGCAGAAGATCTAGAAGCTGAAGACCTCAAAAACATTATTAATGCTACCATAATCTCAAAATAAATCTCTTAAAACATTGATGAATAAGGAGCATTTATATACTTTAGACGTTTATTATTTTGTCATCCTACTTTATATAATGTATCAGATTTGCTTGAGTTTGCAGTGCGAGAGTCTAAAAACAGGACTAAAATTTGTCAGTGTCCAAACACTTGTTAAACTCAGTGAGGTTTTGAAACTAAAAAGAAAATAAATGAATGCTTTCTCTGTTGATCATTGCTGCTGATGCCAATTACCCAGAAGCCTCGCCAAAATGCAGGCGCAGATAAACTAGAGGGCTATCAAGCAACTGTGCCTCTGAGGCGCCATCGCGGTAATGAGGCCATCGTTGTCCACCCCATGTGCAGTGATTGATCAGAGATCGTTTCCATTTTATTACTTCAGAGAAGTGCTGGGGAGGGACTTCAGCCATCTGGCTGACTTTATTAATACACTGTTCTCAAACACTCTGTAAATAAGCAAATAAAAATCTGCTGCTAAACAGAATTTGAAACTGACTGATTAAGAAAAGCGACCCAGGATGCATTTTAACAACACCTTCATTTCAATTGCAATTTAAAGGAACAGTTCACCCCAAATTTTGCCGAACATATACTGTCAGGCCATCCTCATCATGTCTTCATCGAAACAGATTTAGAGAAATTCAGCATTACATCACTTGCTCTGGAGTGAATACTCTGGATTGAATGGGTGCCGTCAGAATGACAGTCCAAGCTGATAAAAACATCTCAGTAATCCACAACATGAGTCCAGTTCATCATGGTCATCTTGCATGTTTGTAAGAAATAAAGCCATGTAATACAGATGGATACAGATAAAAATGTAGTCAAAGACATTTCCGATATTGAATAAAACAGTCCAGAACAGCTCTAAACAAATATGTGGGTGGATTTGGATGCGAGAAGACAACAAGGGATGGTCTTTTTCATGGAAGCAACATCTTGACGGATTTGTTTATTACATACATGCAGCTTTTCCCTTGACAATAAATTAATTGATGGACTGGAGTCATGGTGTGGATTACTGTGATGTTTTTATCAGCTGTTTGGACTCTCATTCTGACGGCACCCATTCACTGCAGAGGATACATTGGTGAGCAAATTATGTAATGCTAAATTTCTCCAGATCTGTTCTGATGAAGAAGTAAACTCATCTAGGTCTTGGATGGCCTGAGGGTGAATACATTTTCAGCAAATTATAATTTTTAGGTGAACCATTCCTCTAAGAAAATGTAGAACTATTGTATATAACTAACGGTTGTATTGTTTTCCATTGTTCTGAGAAATTTAAATGAATGAGGATGCATGTTGTAACTGATTATGTGTGATAAAGCTCACAGAAACTGAATTCTGCCTGTAAATCGATGGTGATGCTGAAACTGTTTTGTTTGCTTGGGGAAAACCATGCTGTTATGCACTCAGGAAAATAAATTCATAACACTTTTACTTCCTTCCTGTAGTTCTGCAGTTGTTTCATTGTGCACTGGCTTGATAAAAGTCTCACAGAGTCGAACATTACAAGTCGAGGCAAATTTGTGGTTTTTGATATGCCTGTTTTGTCAGAGACAGATTAAAATAGCATTTTCTGTTGAAATAATGAGCGTGGAATTTTTTAGAATAACCTTAGGTCAGCATGCACACAAATCCAAGCAAACCAGAACACGCTAGATATTTTTGACAGCTGCTCTGTTATGACATTTGCCAGGCTTGGCTAATTAGAGTGGCTGTAAAAAAGCACAATGCAGGCATAAAAGCATTTCTTTAGTCACAACAAGATGTTAGCGGTTCTGTGTACGATATGGCAGTTTGTATGTGCTGTACTTGCACCATTACATCCTGTAGTATTAGGCTGAACCAGCTGTGATCTGATGGGTGGAAGATTATGACCGATTTATTACGAGCTAGTGAGCTGAAGCCACATCTAAACCTGTTGCAGACAGATGGAGAGAAGTGCCGTGAACTCATATGATCTGCCTGCCACAATGCAGGGTCACCCTCTCGCTCAGCACGGCCTCGCTTCAGTTAATCATGCAGTCTCCACTGCTGATGTGCCTTTATGTATTCAGACCAATGTTTTAACAAATATATTCCACAGAAAAACATCTTCTCATCAGATAGGCTGCAGCAGGTTCTGGATACACCTAATGTTTAATATCCTGTCTAAAATCGATAGCCTCATGGCCCTTTGATGGTAGCCAATGAATTGGCCTTTATGGCAATGAGGTAATAGTGAGGTAATTGCAGACTTTGAACAAATAACAATAATTAGTCTCTATCAGCAGCTGCAGGAATTCATTAGGGAAAATGGCCCCGGGGAGTTAATCATCATTATAATCCAGTGCCACGATATGCGTTTTTTTTAACTGCTACTACAGATATATTTACATTAATATTGCTGTTTATTTTATTTATTTACTTCTCTAATCAAGAGATAATATTTTTGCATGCATATCCATGAACATCCCTCCAGAAAGAAAAACGTAAACAAGTCTAAGCTGGTTTGCTAGATTTGAGCTGTTTTATGCTGGTTTTTGCTAGTCTAAGCTAGTCTCCCAGCCTGACTAGATGAGAAATACCCAGAATCCTTTAAAAACCAACCAACAGACAAGCTATGTGTGTATAAAAGTAATTAGTTCCTAGTCCTAGTTCTTCCTTTGTTTTTTTTTGCCTCACGTTCTGCTGTAACACAGGCATCTCTTCATCATACCAGCATCTGGACTCCTATAGTCCAAGAACAACAACCTAATTTGAGAGTGAATGAGTCTTGACCGATCCATCAAGCTTCACCAAAATGCCTCTGATCAGCCAGAGCCATCAGTTTAGGATGACAGGCCTGAATAGATGACAGGGAGCTGGAAGGAGCCAAGTATCAGTAGAAAGCTTTGCTCCCTTTGCGACAGCTCTACTGAAATGTCTCCTTAAGCAAGCATGCAGATCTAATCAATAAGCTCATACACTGCCAGCCATTGATTTCCGTTGTGACTAAAAGCAACAGTTAGACGCATTTTTCTACCTGTGTCTAAAAAAAGAACAGCAATTTCTTTTTTTTTTTCACAGACGTCATTGTGGAACTGAATTGAGTCTCATGGAGGCAGACAATGATTTGTGTAATTACTTAACACTGACGTCTTGGTTACAAGCTTATATGATGGTGATGTTTAGATGTTTCATATAACTTCAAAACTCATTTTTTTGTACCCTTTATTATGTAAATATATAAATAAAAATAAGTATAATGTAAATTCGTAAATATATTAATTTCAGCATCTCTCTGGTGCTGAACCTGGACTTAATGGTCGGCAGGAGGTATCCATAGCAACAGGATGAGGTTGTCCCTCAGTGTGGGCAATCTATGGGCAATCTTTACAGTGTTTGTTAAATTAGAAACAGCTTACTGCTGTCTCCATAGTAACCAGAGCCCAAGTAGCACCATTAGAGCAACCATGCATAACTTAACTTGGGCTCCGCACAAGAACAAGGTTCTTTATATTAATCAACACCTTTATAAGTGAACTCACAGTTTTTAAAGTCTAACTCTCTGAAAATTTAATATGTTTATAATGAGTTTTATACTGAGATTTGGCAGCAAGTAACACTAGTAAGGTTGTAAATGTAAATATTTGTTAATGCATTTGATAAAATAGATATAATAATATAATATTAATATTTTTAATGTTTGTTAGAAGCATCATGCTATTTATAGCAAAACACATTAATGTCGATTTGTAATAAGTGTGGTTGTTGTTAAATAAAACTATAAAAAAATCATTCCCGACAATTAAAATAAAGCTAAAATAGAATATAAATATTACATGAAGAATTAGAAATATTGCCTTGGCAATTAATTGAAATAATTTGAAGTGGAAGTATCAAAATCACTAACACTGAGATAAAAATAAATTTGAAATTTAAATTTGAAAAACTAACTAAAAAAAAATAAATAAATACACAAACGTACCAAAAACCTCAACTAAAACTTAAAATATAAAAATAAAAACTATAAATACTATAATAGTATATAAATAATGCTAAAATAACACTGTTTTTAATGTAAATTCCAGAAAAAAGTCAAATAAAAGAGATGGTTTGTATATCTGATAATTAATTTGCACAATTATTGTGAACACAGTAATTGTATTGTTTGTCTAAAATGCTTTGATTGACTTTAAATATCTTGCATTTAAAGACTGATATTATTCAAAGATCATACATTCCTCATCAGTAGGGACATTAAAACACAATTTTAATAAGAAGACATTTGTGCATTGTGCACAAGTAGTACTCCAAATAAAGTTTCATTATAATTTTTATAGCAGTAAGTTTGAGCAATATGTCAGTAAATATGTGAATTCATTTGAACTATACTCAATATGAAATAAATGTATTTTAAATATATTACTTTTTTACTAGGGTATATTTTACCCACCATGATATCATTTGTCTTTTCCCTTTGAACCCAAAATAATTGATATTAAAATGTCCATAACTTCTGTATCATACATATTTTTTTAAACATGTTAGGACGGGATTTAAAGCTAAGTCTCGTACTAAAGCAGTTTGATTATTGCATTAATTAATATTTAACATATATAACTAATTGTAAAGTGTAACTGAACTGCAAAGTAAGCCTGATTGGGATACTTCGCTGACATCTTGATGTAACCTTGCGGTCAGACTGTGGGTGGACAGGGCAGCGGTGGGTGGCTTGCTCTGGGTTTTTAGGTCCCCAGTGTGCATCCGTTCTGCAGTGATTTCCACTCAATCTAAATAAACATGCTGTGTAGACCTTTTTGAAAATTCAGTGAAAATTCTGCTTAACTTACCTCAGTTATCAATATCTCTCTATCTGTTGTTAAATTGCCAGAAAACGAACACATTACAACATTCACTGATTTTGAAGAGCTCTCCTCATCTACAGTATTCATGATGCAGGAATTACCTGCAGCCATCAGCAACATCTCCAGATGTTACGCTCAGCAGCTGGTTGATTGAGTGCCCCAGGATTACGTTCATCCACATGGAATTTGCATTGAATTCCTTAATTTGCATCTGTCATGATGGTGGATGTTTTACACAGAAAGATTTTGTAAGACACATTCGTTTTGTCTTTAAAATCATGAAGACGTGTGTCATTTGTATCCCGAAGCCAGTGGTGCTTGTTGCGGTGCCAAATGTTATCTTTGACGGTGTCTTTTTAGATTTATTTTTTTATAGCTGGAAAATTAATGTGATGATCCAAAGCCAGGAATGAGATGAGAGTAGCGCTGAACAAATAAAAAACAACCAGTCTCTTCGGCCTCATGAAGGAAGGAGCTGATAGACTCCAACTGCCTCCAGATGTGCGCCTGTGCGCCTGTCCTCCAACAGTTATATTGATGACCTAATTTTAGTAGCTTTTTATTAGAACCAAAATGTGCTGTAAAGATCACTTGTTCACCTCTCAGTGACATTTTAACTGCTGAGTAACACTTCGCCCTATGTGTGAAATGCTTTTTCCCGGAAATCAGGGTTATTTGATGTCTCTGTCAGTTTGATCCCGAACAACAGGCATCCCTCCCCAATGCTGTTGATCTCCACTCCCTGTCAGGCTGCACCGCTGGCCTCAAATGGCCATGTTCATCTCTCTCTCTGTGACTTTAAGCAGACAGTAATGTAATAACAGGGACCCTGCGTGCACAGACACGACACGTGCATAAATGCATAATAAAAATCCATATAAACAGAGATAAAAACCAACATTCCAAGCCACAATAACAACCATTACCAACAGGGGTAACATGAATAGATTACATGTTTAAAAGCAGTGTTGGGCAGTAACTAGTTACTGTAACTTAGTTACTGTAATAATATTACTTTTTTTGCAGTAACTAGTAGTGTAACTAATTACTAATAAGATTTCAGTAATAATATTACAGTTACCATCCATAAAACAGCTTAGTTACTTTTGATGCCTCAACCCCGCTGATTTAAAATCCAACAATCAAATAATTCCTAGATTTATTTCCTTATTTTTTCATGACTCGCACAAGCATGTGATGTCCCCAGTGCAGCAGGCAAACTTGGAATATGGAAAAGCTTACATTCTCCAGATAGAAATATTGCATTATACTGATTTTGTCAAGAAAAAAGATGATCTGAACACTGTTTTGTAAGTTGTGGCTTTACTTTACTCTGGCATTACATCCCACCCACATCCCTCTGATTAACATGTGGTACATTATATTACTATAATTAAAAATATTTTTGGAAAATTAAACTGCTTCTTACAAACTTATATCATTTGATAAAATACATAATGAAATGTGTAATGGAGATATTACAATTAGCTTCAAGCTACACATGACAATTAATGAGATTAATACAACACTTCTACTTGAATGTCACTATCAATCACTATTGAGTGTTTGTAATAACTTCTGACTGCGATCCAATGTGGATTTGGTCAAATGATGAGGCAGAAATATGTTGTTAGTAACATTCAAGAAGAATGTTATGTAGAAGATACACAGTTACAACTTATGTGGAACGTAAAGAAAAAGTAATGTAACTAGTAGTGTAACTAATTACTGTTGCCAGAAATTAATAAGTAAAGTAACAATATTACTTTTGAAAGGAGTAACTAGTAATGAGTAATATATTACATTCTTTGAGTAACTAACCCAACACTGTTTAAAAGTCTAATTGACGTAGGTACAAAAGATTTCTTAAAACGGTTGTAACTACACACAGGCAGCCTATATCGTCTAACAGAAGGCAGCAACTCATAATCAGAGTATAAGCAATGTGAGGGGTCAGATAGTATCTTAGTGACTTCCTTAAGAACCGAATGCTCATAAGATGATTCCAAGGTGTGATATTCTCTTTTCCCTATAATTCCCATAGCCATTTTTACCAGACGTGACAGTTTGGCTTTAGATTGAACTGTACTGTTTCCAAACCACACAGTGTAACCATAATGTACACTTCCAATTACAGACTGGTAAAATAAATATATTACTTTCTGCTGAACCCCGTAAACTCTCAGTCTTCGTAGAAAGTGTAACCTCTGCTGCGCACGAGCAGTGAGATCCCAAAGGATCCAAGCAGATCGCAGGAGGCGTCCTCACCCCAACTATCAACCTGGCCAGTGGCCAGAGAGTCTGGCTCGCCACCCGAGACCTCCGACTACGACTACCGAGCAGGAAGCTCGCCCCAAGGTATGTTGGACCTTTCAAAATTCTAAAACAGATCAATGCAGTTACATACCGTTTGGAGCTTCCTGATGATTATCGCATCTCTCCTTCATTTCATGTCTCCCTCCGGTCCATGAAACCGGTCCACCCGGCATCTGACCCCGGCACCCTGGTTCCTGAGCCTCCTTCACCCTTGGAGATTGACGGCGCACCTGCATACTCGGTAAACAAGATCCTGGACTCATGCCGTAGAGCAGGTCAGTTGCAATATTTGGAGGACTGGGAGGGCTACGGACCAGAGGAGAGATCTTGGGTGGCCTCCAAGGATATACTGGACCCATCTCTGATCCAGGAATTTCACCGACGGCATACCAACCGCCCAGCACCACGTCCCAGGGGTAGGCCAATGAGAAGAACACCTGGAGGTGTTCGTAGAGAGGGTGCGGTTCTGTAACAAATGGGGCTGGTGGCCATTCATCCAACCACCAGAGGGAGCCCTCTCCAGAGTACTAACTGTGTTTCTTCGTTGGTTACTTCCTGTTTGACACCATATTTAAACAATGCTGTAGTTAGCTCTCACTGCGAAGTATTGCCAGTTTCACTGCCTTACCAAGCGTTCTTTTCTCATTGTGTTTTGCCTTCTTGTTATGACCATTGTGCTTGCCTTTTGACCCTCGCCTTGCAGATTACTGCTTCTACTTTATTTGCCTTATTGGACTGACTTCCCGATTGTTTGTTACCGCCTGTCCCTCCGACTACGATACTGCCTGGTGTTTTGGATTTGTTGCTTTGTGTCAATAAACTTCCCGTGTTTGGATCTACATTGTCTCCATGTCATCACCTCCGGCTCTCTCACAGTATCATCTGAGTATTTTATTATGAGGTTACTGGGATCATGAGTTTTGCATTTATTTGTATACAATGTAAAAGGAATTGGGGAGTTAACCCAACCTTGTGGAACTCCTGTACTTGTCCTTCTAACCTTTGATATACTGTGATTAACCTTGACCTGCTGCCTTCGATTAGTTAAAAAACGAATAATGCCATTTGAGTAAAAATGGATTTACACCCAACTAATCAAACAATGGGGTTTAATTGTATCAAAAGCCGAACTAAAATCAACGAATAACAACCGTGCATATAGGCTTTTGGACTCTCAGGATGTTTTACAATAATAATTAGTTAATAATATGAGTATGAGTTATATATTAGTATGATATATTATTTATATAATATACTAATATACATTAATATATATTACATATATATATATATATATATATATATATATATTAGTATTTAGAATAGTATGAGTTATTAATAGCATCCACAGTACCGCGGCCTTGTCTGTAGGCGAACTGCAGTGGATCTAAAACAGGTTTTACCTCTGTCTTTAGCAAAGACACACCTCTTACTTTGAGAGAGATATACCTCTCAAAACACTTCATAACGATATCAAGGCTATTGGCCTATAATCATTCTCCACTGGACATGATATCTTTGGTAAAGGAGCAATAACAGATTTTTTTCAAAATATCAGGGGCAGTATGACAATCCACAGATCGTTGAAAAACAGGGCACCATGCAATAGTAAGCTCCTCTGCACATGATTTTTGAAGAGCAGCTGAAATACCATCAGGTCCTGTGGACTTTCTAGTATTAATTTGATTAAAAAATGAACAGACCTTCTGAGGGTCAATTATCACTCTGAAAGAAGTATCCTCGCTTACAAAAGTCTCCGGAAAGTGCATACCTTCCTGAGTATAATCCTGTGTATCAAATCAGAGATATAACTCATTTAATTAATTTGCCTTCTCTAAATCATTATTAGTAAAGAGTTGCTTATGTCTAGTGTTCATATTTGTCATCGCTTTAATAGTGTCCCAAAATATTTTTGTTGATGGAGTGGAGGTAAACCTCTGCTCCAAAATTTCCTTATGTCTTTTCCTAGCACCTCTTAATATGCCAGTGAATTATTTTTGTACCACTCTCAGTCCAACCCAGTCCTTCTCCTTAAATGCCTGCTTCTTCTGATTAATACATTCTTTAATTTCTTTGGTAATATATGGTTTGTTATTAGGAAAGACAGTGACACATTTCTTTTCCAAGAAATTGTCCACACAAAACATTATTATTATCAATGTTGAAAACAGTTGTACTACTTAATATTCTTGTGGAAACAGTGATAAAAGAACAGTATTAGTTTGCAACAGAAATTATTTGTAACATTATGCCTTTACTGTCACTTTTGATCAATTTCATGCATACTTTCTAAATAAAAGCATTCATTTCTTTCAAAAATAAATAAATAAACTTGGGTCCTATTGAACCCCCAAATTTTGAATGGTAGCGTATATCTACTAAAAGATAATTTTGTCAGTATTTAAGAATAGGATATAGATATCATATAGAAGTTAATAGACTAAAAGCCACACACACCAATATTTAGATTTCTCCTTTCGCCTTTAGATTTAGGCAGAGTTGTTGACTTATGTTGTATTATACGTGGAGAGTAGTCCCTCTAAACTTTTTGTTTTTTTGATTAATCCTGCTGTAGGCTAGAGTACATTTTCTCTTCATCACAAGACAAAGCATAGTTGTAAATTAATTAGTCCCCTAGACTCAACATCTTTCAAACAGCAATAGAACAGATTTTTGCCTGATTCGAATGTGTCTAAGTCAGTCTCCATGGGGAGAAGTTGGAGAACCTTTCCACTGCTCACCATGGCAACCTACTTGTGCACTGGGCTGCTTCCAGATTGTATGGTGTGAGGTTAATTCACAGAATCTGTTTAGACGGCCCTTCTAGAAAGTACTGGCTAACAGTACACTGTGTAATGTAAATAATACCATGTTTATTCCTCTATGAGGGATGCCAATAAAATATGTCAAATGCATTACATCAGAATCCCCCCTCCTATCTCATTTAACCCAAACAGGACCAGTTCCCATGGTGAGTCAACGTGAGTCAGCGATAGAGACCTCCAGCATTCCTTTGCTATGGGGCCACTCTTGGGGATTTTTACATAAATGTTAAACTAAACATAGTCTTTCACAAGTGATGCTGCATTTCAAGACTGAACGATTACTACGTGTTCATTACAATCTACAAATCCATCCATGATCAACAGGTCAATATTGTTACAAAATCATATTTGAATGAGGTCCAGAAGTTCAGAGATCCAGTGGGCTTCAAAAAGTGACCAGTTTAAACCTGGAAGTAAAAAGAAGGCTTTAAGATTATGTAAAATTTGAAACAAAGGGTTAGGGTTACCATAACCACTCTAACCCTACACAATAAAGGGTTTTAGCAGATGCTATTACCCAAAGCAACTCACAAATCAGAATCAGAATCAGAATGAGTATTATTGGCCAGGTATGTTTACACATACGAGGAATTTGTTATAGTGACATAAGCTCCACAGTGCAACAGAATGACAGCAACAGGACAGGACACAGATAATAAAAGAATAATATACAAATATACAAATATGCAATGTAAAAAATAGCAAAAACAATATATATATAATATAGACAATTATGTGTGTACAGGTCTGATATGTGCAAATTTGAAATGAAAAAATAAGTAAGTGTGATGAATAAATAATGTATAATAGTGTTGTGTGTCCCACGTTTATGTCAAGTGTTCATGAGATGGATTGCTTGGGGGAAGAAACTGTTTCTGTGTCTGGTCGTTCTGGTGCTCAGAGCTCTGTAGCGTCACTCTGGATAAGTACAGTTCTTGGAGAGTGGTGAGGGTTCTACCAATGATTCGCTCAGCAGTCCGGACTACCCTCCGTAGTCTTCTGAGGTCAGATTTGGTGAGCTGAACCAGACAGTTATTGATGTGCAGAGGACGGATTCAATGATGGCAGAGTAGAACTGTATCAGCAGCTCCTGTGGCAGGTGAGTGGCAAATGAGTCAGTATACAAGGTAGGTGCTTTTATTCAAAGCGACTTACATGAGCAATATTAATCAATATCAATTCTCAAATAACTGCTATGACTTTTGTTCTACCCACTTAAATGATAGAAGTACTTGTATTGTCCAATCTATACAGACCGTGCCTGTTCCCCGAATAGTGAGGTCAAAATATAAATTTAATGCAGGATCTAGAAATAATCTGATCGTGATTAAACCAGAAAAATGCTAAATAAATGAACAAAAACTAATTTTAAAGCTTGAGCTCCTAAACATTAGGTCACTCACACCCAAAGCAGTAATTGTAAATGAAATGATCTCAGATAATAGTTTTGATGTACTCTGTTTGACTGTAACCTGGCTTAAACTAAATGATTATATTGGTCTAAATGAGTCTACTCCACCAAGCTACTGTTATAAGCATGAGCCCCGTCAGACTGGTCGTGGCGGCGGTGTCGCAACAATATATAGTGATATTCTCAATGTTACTCAGAAAACAGGATACAGGTTTAACTCATTCGAAATACTTCAACTTAATGTTACACTGTCAGATATGCAAAATAAACCTGTTCAATCTCTTGCTCTGGCTACTGTGTATAGACCGCCAGGGCCATATACAGATTTTCTAAAAGAATTTGCAGATTTCCTCTCAGACCTATTGGTTAATGTTGATAAAGTGCTAATTTTCGGAGATTTTAACATTTACGTTGATAATACAAATGATGCGTTAGGACTTCATTAACTCTTAACGCATAAACTAATAAACTCTTTTGGAGTCAAGCAAAACGTCAACGGGCCCACTCATCGTTTTAATCATATGCTAGATTTAATTATATCGCATGGAATTGATCTTACTGATATAGATATTATACCTCAAAGTGATGATGTTACTGACGATTTCCTAGTATCGTGCATGCTGCGTATTACTGATATTAACTATATGGCTCCGGCGTTATCGTCCAGGCAGAACTATTGTTCCAGCCACTAAAGACAGATTCACAAATAACCTGCCTGATTTATCTCAGCTGCTCTGTGTACCCATAAATACAAATTAACTAGAAAAATTACTAGCAACATAGGCACTATCTTCTCTAATACGTTAAAAACGGTTGCCACCATCAAATTAAAAAAGGTTAGAGAAAAACGTGCTGCACCACAACAGTTATACCCATTCTCTCAAGAAAGAAATTCGTAATCTTGAGTGCAAATGGAGAAAAACTAACTTGGAAGTTTTTAGAATTGCGTGGAAAAACAGTATGTCCGGCTATAGACAGGCTCTAAAAGCTGCCAGGACCGAGCATATCCGCAAACTCATAGATAATAACCAAAATAATCCAAGGTTTTTATTTAGCACAGTGGCTAGATTAACAAATAACCAGACGTCACCCAATCTAAATATTCCCTCACAGTATAATAGTAATTACTTTATGAATTTCTTCACTGATAAAATATATAACATCAGAAATACAATAACAAATGTAGGTTCTTGTCACAAATCCTGGCCATGAACTTTCCTTCATTCACCACTAGAGGTTACTCTCCCAACATATGGACTTTCACACAGTTACAGATCACTCTTAGACTACATTTCCCATCATTCACTGCACCCACACAGCTGTTCACTATAATCACGCTTGCACCTGTTCACTATCTCTCAATCACTATCATCCAATCACACACACACACACACACACACACTATATTATACCTCGCTTGCCCTTGGATTATTCTTGTGTCTTGCCCATGCCATACCTGTTTGCTACTGCCCGACCCTGCCTGTATTGACCATGTATTATAATAAAAGCTTGCAGATGGATCCGCCTGTCTCACGTCTCGTCAGCTCCATAACAGAATACTCGGCCACAAAAGGATCCAGCGGCTTTTCATGTGGATATTGGCCAGGTACGGACATTGCATGGATGTTGTTACACCTCGAGCAGGGCTCGCTACCACTCGAGGACTATGTACAAGACTATTTAGACCTCGCCCATTTCTCTGATCTGCCGGACTGTGTACTCATAGACTTCTTTTGTGAGGGCATTAATCAACCGCTGAAGTCTCAGCTAATCCGTGAGGGTCCCCGTTCATCTCTCAGTCAGTTCCTGAACTATGCTTTGCTATGTGTTGGCTCTTCGTTCACTGTGGGGGTCGTGGAGGAACGAGACACCGCACCCAATTGTGTGGACACAGCCACGCTAGATCACGCTCACAAAATGGCGGCCAATCACAAGTCAAGTCAAGTCACCGCTGATGTCAAGGAGTCAAGTCACCGCTGATGTTAAAGAGTCAAGTCAAGTCACCGCTGATGTTAAAGAGTCAAGTCAAGTCACCGCTGATGTTAAAGAGTCAAGTCAAGTCACCGCTGATGTTAAGGAGTCAAGTCAAGTCACCGCTGATGTTAAAGAGTCAAGTCAAGTCACCGCTGATGTTAAAGAGTCAAGTCAAGTCACCGCTGATGTTAAAGAGTCAAGTCAAGTCACCGCTGATGTTAAAGAGTCAAGTCAAGTCACCGCTGATGTTAAAGAGTCAAGTCAAGTCACCACTGATATTAAAGAGTCAAGTCAAGTCACCGCTGATGTTAAAAAGAAAAGGTCAAGTCAAGCTACAGTTGATCGTCACAAGTCAAGCCAAGCCACCAGTGATCTCCGTGAGTCAAGCCAAGCCACAGTTGATCGTCACAAGTCAAGCAAAGCCACAGTTGATCGTCACAAGTCCAACCAAAGCACAGTTGATCGTCACAAGTCAAGCCAAGCCACCAGTGATCTCTGTGAGTCAAGCCAAGCCACAGTTGATCGTCACAAGTCCAACCAAAGCACAGTTGATCATCACAAGTCAAGCCAAGCCACAGTTGATCGTCACGAGTCCAACCAAGCACAGTTGATCGTCACAGGTCAAGCCAAGCCACCAGTGATCTCCGTGAGTCAAGCCAAGCCACCAGTGATCTCTGTGAGTCAAGCCAAGCCACAGTTGATCGTCACAAGTCCAACCAAAGCACAGTTGATCATCACAAGTCAAGCCAAGCCACAGTTGATCGTCACAAGTCCAACCAAAGCACAGTTGATCGTCACAGGTCAAGCCAAGCCACCAGTGATCTCCGTGAGTCAAGCCAAGCCAAGCCACAGTTGATCGTCACAAGTCAAGCAAAGCCACAGTTGATCGTCACAAGTCCAACCAAAGCACAGTTGATCATCACAAGTCAAGCCAAGCCACCAGTGATCTCCGTGAGTCAAGCCAAGCCACAGTTGATCATCACGTGTCAAGCCAAGCCACCTGTGATCTCCATGAGTCAAGCCAAGCCACAGTTGATCGTCAAGAGTCACGCCAAGCCACAGTTGATCGTCACGAGTCACGCCACGTCACAGCTGACCAGCCAGAGTCAGACCACGTCACAGCTCTTCAGCCAGAGCCTCTTCACGTCTCAGCTCCTCAGCCAGAGTCTCTTCACGTCTCAGCTCCTCAGCCAGAGTCACGCCACGTCACAGCTGACCAGCCAGAGTCACGCCACGTCACAGCTGACCAGCCAGAGTCACGCCACGTCACAGCTGACCAGCCAGAGTCACGCCACGTCACAGCTGACCAGCCAGAGTCACGCCACGTCACAGCTGACCAGCCAGAGTCACGCCACGTCACAGCTGACCAGCCAGAGTCTCGCCACGTCACAGCTGACCAGCCAGAGTCAGACCACGTCACAGCTCTTCAGCCAGAGCCTCTTCACGTCTCAGCTCCTCAGCCAGAGCCTCTTCACGTCTCAGCTCCTCAGCCAGAGCCTCTTCACGTCTCAGCTCCTCAGTCAGAGCCTCTTCACGTCTCAGCTCCTCAGCCAGAACCTCTTCACGTCTCAGCTTCTCAGCCAGAGCCTCTTCACGTCTCAGCTCCTCAGCCAGCACCTATCCCACCCAGAGACTCAAGGTCAGTCCTTCAAGTTCTCCGGTTGATATCCAGCGTGAGGGATGCACAGCTGGTGTCTGTACGCACTGCTGGTATCCCCAAATCCACTCACTTCGGTCCTCCTGTTTCTTAACTGATTTCCCTGCCTGAAGCGCTTCCCATGATAGGGATCGCACTATGTTGCATTTGGGCCACATACACCACCACTGTACTGCCCCAGGGGAAGGCATCTGCTGCAGAACCTCCCCAAGCGGTGGTGCGAGCCTCAGCCCCTGGCAAGGTGGTGGCGCCCAGCAATATACTCTCACCCGGTCAGGCTACTACCGTAGAACCTCCAGAGGTGGCGGCGTTAGCTGCAGAACCTCCAGAGGTGTCGGTGGTATCCTCCTGTAAACTCTCACCCCGTCCTGTCACGGCTATGGAGGCTGTCTGTGAGCTCTCATCCTGTCCTGTCACGGCTATGGAGGCCGTCTGTGAGCTCTCATCCTGTCCTGTCACGGCTATGGAGGCCGTCTGTAAACTCTCACCCCGTCCTGTCACGGCTAAGGAGGCCGTCTGTGAGCTCTCACCCTGTCCTGTCACGGCTAAGAAGGCCGTCTGTGAGCTCTCATCCTGTCCTGTCACGGCTATGAAGGCCGTCTGTGAACTCTCGCCCTGTCCTGTCACGGCTATGGAGGCCGTCTGTGAGCTCTCACCCTGTCCTGTCACGGCTAAGAAGGCCGTCTGTGAGCTCTCATCCTGTCCTGTCACGGCTATGGAGGCCGTCTGTGAACTCTCGCCCTGTCCTGTCACGGCTAAGGAGGCCGCCTGTGAACTCTCGCCCTGTCCTGACACGGCTAAGGAGGCCGCCTGTGAACTCTCGCTCTGTCCTGACACGGCTAAGGAGGCCGCCTGTGAACTCTCGCCCTGTCCTGACACGGCTAAGGAGGCCGCCGGTGAACACTCGCCCTGTCCTGGCACGGCCATGGAGGCCGCCTGTGATTCCCAGACCTGCTCTGCCACGGCTCCTGAGACCAGGATGGCTCTCTCTGTGTTGTCTGTCTCTGTTCTCCCAGTGTTGTCTGTCTCTGCTCTCCCTGTGTTGTTTGTCCTTGTTCTCCTCTGCTTGCAGGTTCTGTCATGGCTACCTGCCCAGTCTGCTTCCCTGCGGTGGTCTCTGGTCCCGTCTGTTCCGCCCTGGTGGGTTCCAGGTCCATCTGCTCCGCCCCGGTGGGTCCTGGTCCCGTCTGTTCCGCCCTGGTGGGCTCCGGGTCTGTCTGCCCTACCCTGGTGGGCCCCAGGTCCATCGGCTCCGCCCTGGGGGGCTCGGGTCCCGTCTGCTCCGCCCTGGTGGGCTCCAGTTCCATCCTCTCCGCCCTGGCTTCCACATGGACCTGGCCCTCCGTCCCTCCCCCTGTTCCGCCTCCGCTCCTCCGCCCACCTAGAATTGTTTAGGAGCATCTGGAAGCCGCTCCTTGGGGGGGGGGGGGCTATGTCACGAATCCTGGCCATGAACTTTCCTTCATTCACCACTAGAGGTCACTCTCCCAACACATGGACTTTCACACAGTTACAGATCACTCTTAGACTACATTTCCCATCATTCACTGCACCCACACAGCTGTTCACTATAATCACGCTTGCACCTGTTCACTATCTCTCAATCACCATCATCCAATCACACACACACACACACACACACACACACACACACTATATTAACTCTGGACTTTCTCTTCCACTCTGCCGAGTATTGTTTAGCCTAGCTACAATCGACGCGTTTTCCCTGTATTCCTTGTTTGATTCCTGTGTTCTGATTCCTGCCCGTGTTCCTGGTTTATTCTCTCTGCCTAGCCCTCTGGATATAGTTCGCCGATCGCCGACCCTCGCTTGCCCTTGGATTATTCTTGTGTCTTGCCCATGCCATACCTGTTTGCTACTGCCCGACCCTGCCTGTATTGACCATGTATTATAATAAAAGCTTGCAGATGGATCCGCCTGTCTCACGTCTCGTCAGCTCCATAACAGATCTACGGCGTCTAGTACTTCAGCTTCATTCATCGCACCCAAATAAAAACTGCAGTGCTTTACAACTATAGGACGGGAAGAGCTAAATAAATGTATCACTGCATCTAAACCAACAACATGTCTATTAGATCCTGTACCCACTAAATTACTGAAAGATTTATCACCTGTAGCAGAAGAACCACTTCTCAATATTATTAACTCATCATTATCTTTAGGTCACGTCCCAAAATCATTCAAGCTGGCAGTTATTAAGCCTCTTATTAATAAACCACAACTAGATCCTAGTGAACTGGCTAATTACAGACCCATTTAAAATCTTCCGTTTATGTCTAAAATTTTTGAAAAAGTTGTGTCTGCTCAATTGTGCTCATTCTTGCAAAAAAAATGATCTCTGTGAAGAATTTAAGTCAGGTTTCAGGCCCCACCGTAGCACAGAAACTGCACTTGTTAAGATTACAAATGACTTGCTTCCTGTATCAGACCAAGGCTGCATCTCATTGCTAGTTTTACTTGATCTTAGTGCTGCGTTCGACACTATAGATCATGACATACTCATAGATCGATTACAAAACTATACGGGTATTCAAAGGCAGGCTTTAAGATGGTTTAGATCCTACCTGTCCAATCACCACCATATTGTTTATTTAAATGGGGAGTCATCTCAATTATCACCAGTAAAGTATGGAGTACCACAAGGATCTGTCCTAGGTCCTCTGCTGTCTTCAATATACATGTTGCCCCTTGGTAATATTATTAGAAAATACTGGATTAGTTTCCATTGTTATGCTGATGATACTCAACTATATATCTCAACAAGACCAGATGAAACTTCTAAATTATCTAAGCTAACAGAATGTGTTAAAAATTTAAAAGATTGGATGACCAATAATTTTCTGCTATTAGAATCAGATAAGACATAGATATTACTTTTTGGACCAAAAAACAGTACACAGAATCTCTTGGACTACAATTTGCAACTAGACAGATATCCTGTTACTTCCTCTACAGACAGATGCAGAAAAGCTAGTTCATGCATTCATGACCTCTAGACTGGACTATTGTAATGCACTGCTAGGTGGTTGTCCTGCATCTTCAATAAACAAGCTACAGATGTAGTGGCTAGAGTCCTTACCAAGTCAAGAAAATATGATCATATTACCCCAATTTTACAGTCTCTGCACTGGCTACCTATTAAGTTCTGTATCAGTTACAAAATATTATTACTTACCTATAAGGCCTTAAATGGTTTAGCTCCTGCATACCTAACTAGTCTTCTATCATGCTACAATCCAACCCGCTCCCTAAGGTCACAAAACTCTGGACTCTTGGTAGTACATAGGATAGCAAAGTCCACTAAAGGAGGTAGAGTTTTTTCATATTTGGCTCCCAAACTCTGGAATAGCCTTCCAGATAACGTTCGGGGTTCAGACACACTCTTTATTACATTAACATGTTAACATCCCGGATTAACATCCCGTGGTAACTAGCACAAGTTAAACACAAGCTAAACCACAAACTAAACACAAGCTTCAGTCTGAATCGAAACCTTAAATGATTTGAGATGACCAAACACCTGAGAAGAGATGATGCCGACCCCTCAGAGGACCTCAGAGGATGCCAACCCTCAGACAACATACAGAATTACCAAATTTTGCCATAAGTTAAATATATTAAGTTTCTACAATATATAAATACATTGTAGAAACTTAATTTCCTGTAAAGCTGCTTTGCAACGATTGTATCGTAAAAAGCGCTGCACAAATAAACTTGAATTGAATTGAATTGAATATTACACGAGTAGCAGTGTGATATGGCTGTATATCAGTACGGCTGTGATTTGGCCGTAGGCAAGAAGCCACAGGAACGAAGGAACATTGAGTTGCTTCATTAAAAGCTTATTGTTTTACTGTATAAAAAGCTCACTATATTATGTTATGTATATAATATACATAATATATACTATATTATATATTATGTATATTATGAGACAGAGATGGACTAAGCAACTGAGCTGGCCGAGGTAAGGCTGCTCTCAGCGGTTTCATGAGTGCTGAACGGCTGCTGACGCCTTGGAGCTCACATCTCTGAAAACGTTGAAGCAAATTTTCAAATAGACATTATCTTTATTAGTAAACTGCCTATTTGAAGCGTATTCTCCCTTAAAAAAACACTTAAACTATATTGCGTGACACAAAAACAATATTATTTATAAAATTCTAGTGGATTTACTAGTGAATCCGTTGGAGTGCTGTTATCACTAGAATATCGCACCTCTGGAAAAGGCTCTCATATTCGAGAACCAGAATAGATCTTTAGACCTTTGGTTGACTATAAGTAACTATGCAACTACATGTCAACTTATTCTACTAACTGTAATCTAGCAGTCTACAAATACTCTAATGAGAGTTAGTTGCAAAGTTACTTACAGTCAACAGAATGTCTAAAGTGGACCATCAAATTAAAGTGTAACACAAATAAGACAATATACATCTTGCAACTTTTTATTAAAATTGTTGTGCTGATCAATCAAATAATATAATTGGAATGTTTAAAAAAAAAAAGGAAAATAATTTAAAAATAGAAATAAAAGCATTTTCTATAGAGGTCTCAGCCATTCAGTACTCACTGATTTTATTTGTTGACTTAATAATATATTTCCAGCAAGCATGAGCAGCACTGTTTGGGATTCATTCTTTTGGCCATTTAATCAATGATTGGCATTATGTTGGATTTGAAAGTCTCTCAACAATATTTCTCTTAAATGAAATTCAAACACCAATTTATTTTCCTCCACTCTATGCATGTCTGCTAGATGTCCACTGCTTGAATGCCTATGCAAATGCTCCTTTTCTCCAGGGACAAGTTGTCTGCTCTCATCTGTTAGCGGCCCTGGTGCTATATTTAGGCCATACCAATGACCAAATCCACAGTGCCTGATGAGCTGTATCTTCAGACCAATGAGTAGCCCTGGGTGACAAGGCCTTCCAATAGAAGCATTGTCATCACTATTCACTGATGCTTTTTTGAGACTTCCCATAATGTGGGGAAAGAGAGAGAGAAAATCCTCACACATAAATTAAACCTTCCCAACTTTGTTGCCATGGAAGCTCAATCCTTTTGGCAAAGCTTCTCATTCTTCAATCTCCATTTAATTAAGGCTCCAGAGCTGCCAAAGGCTGTTCGGCATACGACTTTAAGTACATCAACTCTGTCAAGTCATGTTTGTTTTGACTCTTACTACATGGCCATCAAACTTCCGGAACGCAGCAAATCCTCTGCTTCAGGCGATGCTGGGAATTCTGAAGTTCAGAGGGTTTTTAATATTTTCTCATCTCTTTTGAGAACCAAGGATGCAACTGAAATGATTAAATATGGTGTGTAAAGCCACATGTATTCATTGTACATAGAAAATCTATTGCTTTTCAATAGACCTTTATGAATTTGTAATTTTGTCATTTCTATTCTTGGCCATCGTCTCTCTTTCACTTGTGTATGGAAGCCCAGATAATTTTTATATCGCACAATGTGGCATATTTCAGAACTTTCTCATAATCGGAACCTTATTTTACATAATTTAATCTTTAGGGTCTCACAACTGCAACTTTATTTCTCATATATATAACTTCATATATGATAATTGAGACTGTATTTCTTGTAATTGCAACTTTCTCATAATTGTGACTTTATTTCTTATATTTGAGATTTTTTCATGTAATTCACATAATTTTTTATGTAATTTTCATTAAATTTTTCTTTATTTTTTATAATTATATTTAGAATTTATTTCTTGTAATTGTGACTTTCTGTTGTTATTTCAACCTTTTCTTTGTAATGGTGAATTTGTGCGAATTTATATCACACAGAATGACATTATATTTCACAGTGGCTTCTTTTCTTGTCATTGAGAATTTATATCTCACTGTTTATTTTTTAGCATTATATTTAGACTTTATTTCTAGTAAATGTAAATTTCTTGTAATTGTTACTTTTTGTTGTTATTGCAACTTTTTCCTCATAATTGCAAATTTATGTGTGAATTTACATCTTACAGTGTGATATATCACAGTATGACTTATTTTCTTGTGATTGCAAATTTATGTCTCACAGTTGCAAATTTTTTATTATTTGTTTTTCTTTATTTTTGGAAATTATTTCTGGTAATTGTGAATTTCTTGTAATTGTGACTGCTGTTATTGCAACTTTTTCTTGTAATTGCCATGTTGTGCAAATTTATATTTCACAGTGGGACTTATTTTCTTGTCATTGCAAACTTATATCTGAAAGTTGCAACTTTTTCTTTATTTTTTATCATTATATTTAGACTTTATTTCTTGTACTTGCGAATTTCTTGTAATTTTGACTTTTTGTTGTTATTGCAACTTTTTGTCATAATTTCAAATTTATGTGTGAATTTATATCTTTCAGTGTGTCATTTCAGTATGACCTCTCTTCTTGTCATTGCAAATTTATATCTCACAGTTGCAACTTTTCGGTTGTTTTTTATCTTTATATTTAGAGATTATTTCTTGTAATTGTGACTTTTTATTGTTAATGCAACTTTTTCTTGCAAATTTGTATGACATTGCATTACACAGTGTGACTTCTTTTCTTGTCATTTCAACTTTATATCTCATTTGTTGCGATTACATTTTTAAGTTTTACTCTGAGGCGATAATGGGCTTCCATGCTTTCTCCTGAAAAAAAGACAAAATATTTTTTTTCCCCATTGGAAACTGGCAAAGTTGTGGTGTTTCCATCCTCTACTACTCTGTTGTTATAATATGTTAATGGTGGAGTCTCGAGTTTTGTTTTGAAAAAATATTCCCTGGATACCAATGGCAGAGATTAGCAGAGGAACGATAATCTGTCAGATCTGATTCAATACACATGCAAATTCAGTCTCATTAATGCAAGGAGAGCAGAACGGAAACATTTGACCTTGCTGCATAAAAATAAAGCTCAGAATCCACTAGCATGACTCTAATTCAGACTGGGGTGTCCCGGTTTTTGTCCTGGTAATTAAGACAGTCACAAAGAGGCTAATTAGGGCAATCCACATTAATTAAAATCGCTCCCATGTGAAGCTGGTCTCAAATTGGACTTAAATCGAAGGACTGGTGCAAATGTGATTGATGTTTACATAGATAAGAGCTCTGTTCTTTGAACAGGGGTCTCTTAAATAGATGGTCTTGGATCATATATTGCGCAGCACTTCAGGGACTAGCCCATAAGATGTGGTTTGATTTCAAATCCTCTTTTATTCTTCATTTAATTATTTAGGGCTGAGTCTGATAACTTTGTAAACAGAGCAAATTGCAAAGTATTTGTACATAAAATGATGTAGTGAAGAGATCAACACTTACAGAAATTCAACATGATTACGTCAAAACCATTGTTCATCATAATGAGGGAGTCAGATGTGAAATTGGTCCAAGCTGTTATCTGACAGTTCAGTCCCGAATAAAAAGAGACGCTCTGCTAAACAAGTGACAAGGACTAGTGACATTTCCTAATGAAATGCGATGGCGGAGATTGTGAAAGGGTGAGAGATTCTTGTACAGTAGATTTCACAGTGAAGTCCTCTGAGTAAACAGCATCAAACAGAAAAATGTTTTTGGTTTAAAGTGAATGAGATGTTGAGATCAGCAGGATTCCAGTTATTACAGTATTTCTTTCAGTCTTTCCCAGACTGAAAAATAGGACAATAGTAGGGCTGCATGATATATTGGTAGGGGTAGACTGAATACAGTAGAGACACTTTCTGCTTTTTTCATCACTGCACAAAAACTAGATGCTGAAATGGAGTGATTTGTCACATGATATTTCTTTTGCTTGTGTACTAAAATATCATAAATTGATAATAGCCGTAAGTAGTTCATATTTTCCACAATTAGCTCATAAACATGAGGCGCATTTTTGTCTCAACTGTACCCATATGGTGTACAGTTGAAACAGAAGCATGGTACAGTTGAGACACCCATTCTTAATGCTCTAACACTGTCTAACCATTTATAGCCAATGTAATAAATGACTAAATTACAGTTTTAAATAATTACAGTTTAAAAATACATTTATTTATTTAACCCCCATAATGTAGGTTAGAATTTACTGGTATTACTATATTCGTGGGGACATTTGGTCCCCATAATGTAGGTAATACCAGTAAATTCTAACCTTAAGGGAATATTTTTTAGGTCCCCATGATGAAACAAGCTTATAAATCATACAGAATGATTGAAAATGTAAAAATGCAGAAAGTTTCGAGTGATGCTTAGGTTTAGGGGTAGGGTTATAGAATATACAGGTATGTATATTGTTATTTTTACTGTTATGTTTACATTTGTACTGTTTACCATATATTTTTGTAGTGTTAAATGTTTTGTCCTGTTTTGTTTAACTGAATCTGAATTAAATAAAGCAAATAAATAAATGTATTTTTAAACTGTATTTAAAACTGTAATTTTGTAACTTATTACATTTGCTATAAATAGTTAGCCAGCTTTAGAGCAACTGTACCCACTTTACCACCTTGTATATTTCTTAAAATGCTATGTAATCCTTTTAACATTCATGTTAGAAAATATGTCCATTAATAATAGACAGTTGAAATATCACAAATATATTTTTTTAACAGAATTTGCGTAGCATATGTGTAAATGTGACTTTTATCCTATTATCATAACACTGTACAACTAAACAGCATGTGAAGCAATAGGAGACCAATCCGGTTTCATTTGATACTGTGTCTCAACCGTACCCCACTGAAATGCTAGAGCATTTCTCTAGATTATGAAAAGACCTTGCATGGCACAATGTCATAAAATATGTCTATTTTTTTAGAGCACAGAGTAACGATTGCAATGATATATGTTAAGTTTAACAATCATAAAAGAATAATAAGCTATTCATTGTGGAAGGGACATGGTGAAATGAAAATCTCAACTTGGAAAAAATTACTTTTGCCAATATCTTCAGAGTGGAAAGATGCACAGATTTCAAATTTCCCACAATCAAAGAGAACACTAAAACACATGTGTGGAGCAAAAATCACGGCTCGGGGTTCTTGTGTATGCAAGTTATTTATATGTTTCAACTGTACACATGTCTCAAATGTACTCAGTCTACCTACTATATCAGTTATTATCAGCCAATGTTTTTAATTTACTGGTTTCGGTTGTTATGTTATCTTTCCTCTATTTATACATATAGACAGCCTTTTTCTGTCATTTAACATTCTTTAAAAATACTAATAAATTAATGACACTTAAATGTAAGCTTTTTAAGTCACAACTTTTTTATATTGTATGTTATAATCTTATTAGTTATATGTTATAATCGTATTATTATAATTTTATTCTCATATTCTGTGTTACGAGATACAAGCTCAGAATTGCGAGATGTAAACTTGCAATTCTGAAAAGAAAAGTCCCAGAATTGCGAGAAGCAAAGTAAGAATTTTTAGATTTATATTTACTAAACAGGGCAAATAAGCGTTAGAGCGCAATTCAATAAAAGCGCCGATGGAGATGGGAGAGAAAAATTATGCATGTGATTTACTGACAATGCGCACATTAAAGAACACAGACGCAAAGTCTCATTTCCATAATGACCAGCACAATCTACTAAGAGCCCCACACATTACCGCCTGCTTTAAGACATGCTTTTTTTGGCCTTAAATAATGGTGCAAATATCAGTAATTTGACGAGCGCAAACATTAGTAATTTACATTGTATGATTTATTTTAATACTGTCATCCCATTAATTGTGTCTGAAAGTGAAACTCCTACAAATGCATATTCAATAAGGTCAGGCACAAAAATAACTGTGTCCATGCCTTTTCAGCGCTAATTATTCACTGCGCCTCTGACAGCACTATTTTAATGCCAAAAGACGTTTGCATTGGCGCAAGCTATTATTAAATCTGTCACAAAGTCTCAATTTTCTTTTTAATTTCTTTTTTAATTCTGTGGCAGACACTTGCTTCCATAACCGACAGAAATTTAAGTCGATATTCATTAATAAGCTTCCCCTCCAGTGAGCTGTTAACTGTAAATCACTAAATCAGTGAGCTGGTTTTCTGATCTCATTAAACTGAAAATAATGATTTGTTCATGAATGTGACAACATGTTTCGAACAACAAGAGGATAAAATATGTAAATCTCTTGAATTAATACCCATACAAGATAACATTTTCAGGCTGTTTTCAATTTTTAGCAATTGCACTCTACAGTATAGACAAAGTGTGCATTACTTCCCATGCATAAAAGATGTGCGATGTTCCACCGACTGAACAGCTGAGAAGTGTGTGAAAAGAGATATGCACTCTGTTTTTGCCCAGCAAACCTTCTAAGATCCCTACTGAAACACATTCTGATATCCACACAAGATATTGAATATTGATCTGAACACAAAGTTGCTTTCAGAGAGTTAATGAGTCATGAGACCCATCATGAGAAGATTCCTATCTGAGCACATTAACCCACCTCAGTGAATTTCTCTAGAGGTACAGCATCAGCTGAGCGTCACAGTTTGGCTCCAGAGTCGTGGGAAGACATCAAGCCAATTACTCCACTACAGCATCACTTTAACAGGATTTACTGTTGTACACAAATGGACTAGTCTGGTGTACTGTAGGTGTCTGCTGCATAGCGAGCATTCTAATTTACATTTATGCATAATTTGTACTCAAATTAACCCTTAACATGTTTTTAGTCAGAAAATAGTCAGATGTAGTGCTTTTGTGACATCTTGTCATCATCAACAGCAAGAGGGTAACTCTGTGCATGTCACTTGTGCTCTGATAATCGTTTCAGTCTCTGTGGATTTGACAGTTGCTGGAAAGGAAACATACTTTGATCAAGAGTTGAAAAGAGGAGGCTTTGAAGAATTTGAAATTACTGATTTGTTTGGTCGTGATTCAGTAAGAGAAGATTACATGTTCTAGGTGCCACTGGATATTTCTGCTTTATGGATTATGGTTGTACACTTAATTAAATGGACAAATCTCTTATTGATGAGCATCTTAAGTTATAAATAATGCTTAAGGATTCCTTTTAAAATAATTCACATTGCAAGGACATTTCAGAACTGAATTATGCTCATCAAATGATGCCTCTTGTTGAAAATTGTATTCCCAACCACTCAGACTTTCAGACTGATGGCAAGATGAAGTTCTTCTTCACTGTGTTATTTAATGGGTTCAGATTTGGGATGTTATAGGTCTTCCAGAGGATTATGAGACGGTGGTTCCTTCTGGGCTCAGGGTTACTTTTTTTCTTCTTCCTTAATTAGTTTTCTTCACGGTTTTTGATGTGGACACGATACATGACTGGTCCATTTAGTCTACTTCAAGTGACAGAATGTTTTTTTTTTTTTTAAGGAGGCACAGCCTTTGATGTCAACCAAACATGTGTTTTACAATCTCCTTTAAAAAGTCGATAATTTATTTTCTGACTCAAAAATCCTTAAACTCACAATAAAATGCTTACCATAAAATGTTATAATGATAATGATAATCAATCATAAAACACAACCAATTATATAGATCGATCATACACACAAAGACAAAACTCCATCAGGGTAACACACATGACACTAAAATAATGCAATAAACATCAACTTAATGACATAAAATGTAACACAAAACACCTAATGTACTTTACTAATAACAAAAATCAAAAGAAACTATTTAAAACTATTTAAATAAAATATGATCATATGTTATGTGTCATGCAGGGCTTCTAGAAATACCACTTTACTGTTTTTAACTGTAAATTGTACAATAATTCATGTTTTTTATTTGCAAAAATCATAACTTTGACAGTATTTTACAGTAAAAACATAACGTGATGCTAAATATATATTTTGTAACTATGTGTAACTATGCAGAATTACTTAGTTATAATTTAATATTAATCTTAAAAGAACATTATTTTATTTTATTTATTTTCTTATTATGTATTAGCATTCTATTATTGCCAATTAGCAGTGTTTTCCCTGTTGTCAGAGAAAAAGACCTGCAATCCATTTGTTGGTCATGACCCAAATTAGAGATCCACTGACTGAATCAGATATGATAATGAAGTTACTAATCTGATTTTTTTTTTTTTTTGTGTGTTCTGCTGTTTTAATCACAAAAATAGGCCTATACGCTCCAGTAAACCTGATTAATTTCCTCTCATTTTCTGTGACTGCTAAGTGAATTCTCGTGGGTGGGTGTGTGTATGTGACTTTTGTTGATTAGAGGTTTGTACTGATTGGTGTCTTTGTGTGAATGAACAGGGAAACAAACTGCCACGTCAAAACTGTATTCATTAGCATCAATAATCATTGCCACAAGTGGCCATTTTTCACTCCTGTGATAAACACTAAACCCATTTGGGTGAAATGGCCACTGTATGCCTGAATGATAATAGGTGAGGGATACAGTTTATGAGGAGCATTCTGGGTCTGTGCAAAAGACTCAAGAGAGCAGCAAGAGAGTAAATCAGAGGAAACAGCTTAGACACCATCATTCATCTTAATCAACCCTCATAAATGTCTCTGTCTTAGCAGTAGCAAGTTTTGTATTCAATCACAAACTGCTACTTACTTGCCTCAACACTTTTCACAGTTCTTATATCAACACTTTCATCCATCTACTCTGTATAAATAATTCACCATCTTATGGGTTATATAACCAGCGATATGCTTTGCAAAAACTGATGGGTTATTTTAAGGATACTGCATATTGATTGCAACTTGTGAAAGGCAACCCAAGCAAATTAATTGATATTGAGTGATTGTGAGGGTTATTGTATATCCTTGAGAACCAGGAATAATTCAAGCACAACTTTTAGAGGAAACTTTGCAGCAAATATTGCAAAATTAAGTTTTTATGCAAATAATCTTGGTAAAAGCACTCTGAGTGCATTTGCATGTACAATTTTACATTGTTTGCTATGCTTAATAACCCAACAATGTGTGAGGGTGAGAAAACACCATAAACTATGTTATTTTCACCAAGTAACTGATCTGTAATAAGATAATTACCATAATTTACCTCACCATGTAAACATATTTACCTTTGCATTCTGGCAGGTTATTCAATGTGTGCATCCCTTTTTATGCTTTAACGTCAAAACCAGAGAAAAATATTGTCCAGTTTGTTTGTGTCTGTGAGCTGATTTTGCATGTAAATGCACTGGCCTTGTCAAAAAGAAGCCCTACAGTATGTAGCTTAATAAGCAGGTAACAGTATATGTTACACGGATAACAAGCTTTTCATGACACTTCTAAGCCACCATACAGACGAGCATAGAATTCAGACTCTGTTCCTATTCAGATCTCATCAATATTGCAGCAACACTCTCCTGCTGCTGGTGGGCTCCACCATCATTATTAATTTAGCTTTGTTTTCTTTTTTCTTTTTTTGGTCTCTTGCTGCTCAGCTGCTGTTATACAAGATTTTGGGCTGACTCCGGGGCTGCATTGCAGATGCAGTGTTTCTTGGCTTCACATAGTGGAATATATATCGTGACAGAGGGTTTTCCCACAACATTACATCAACATTTGTCCTTTAAGGCAATCTGCTGCTAATAGCAGTAGTGACATTGACAAACACTTTAATAATTCACACAGTCCGACCGCAAGTGCTCTTACCACTTACCTTTAAATTCATTCTCACATTCAGCTGAATGTAATTGATAACGTTTGGCTGCTTTTGTTTATAGGCTAGTGCTAAATGGCCAGAATGGTGCCACCTTAAAAATGACATTGCAATAGAAATTGACCATCGTTTTTCTCCGGCGTCACTGATGGCCCATTAATATGCACCAGTGTCATCGCCTCATCTGTGTACTGAGGGAAGAGAAGGTACTCGATATTGATCCTGATGTCAAGCATGCAGATTGTCCTTGTTGCGCAACACGTGTTAAATTGTAAACCTGCTATATTTAAAATTCTCAGACTGAGAAAAACTGGCTCTGATGTAGCTTTCAACATATTACGCCTGAAGTACAGCTGTTAGACATCTCATATTTCTTTGTAATGAATGTTTTGTTGCACCAACTTGCAGATAATACATTATTCATTACTCATTATAATTCATTACTCTTTATCATGACTCATTATGATAATTCTTTGCCCATTATCAAACTCTTTTTATTCTCTCTGTTGATTCTTCATGTAATTTATAGTAAATGTTGTAAGATGCTTTAATGAGTGCATCAAACAACAATAAACTAACAAAATATTTAATTATTTTTATGAAATGCTACTGACAAAACCCATAATATTAATTTTTACTTAAATGATCAACTAAAATCACAGTTCTAAGTATGTGCTTGATTAGTTGCACAGAAATGATTGGGGTCATTCCTTCAGAAATCAGACTGCACTTACTCTGCATGTTTTGACTCACAAAAAAGAATCAGCTCCTAAATGAGCCACAGTGTTCCTGTGGCTCAGTGGTAGAGCATTACGTTAGCAGCGCAAACGGTTGTGGGTTCAATTCCCAGGGAACACATATACTGATAAAAAAAAATGTATATCCTGAATGCACTGTAAGTCGCTTTGGATAAAAGTGTCTGCTAAATGCATAAATGTAAATGTTCTTTAGAAAATCTGACTATACTTGTACAGTTATGCTTATGAATAAGCCAATTCATAAAGGTCTTTAATTTTGTAATCAGTCTACAACAGTGGCTCCAGGGTTACCATATGTCCTCTTTCTTCAAATTTTCTGAATTGCCTAAAATGTCCAGGATTTGGCTTTGTTTACCTATTGAAGTGCTCAATGCATTCATCATATATTATATGTATGTGTATTTGCATTGCTTTGACCACAGATCCCACCTTCTTGCAAACAATGATTGGCAAATTATGTACAATTCCTGCACGCTATTGTTCAAACTTCCTAGTCATTACCTTCAGCAAGTATGAAAACAATGAAAATAAAGTCAAAACCTGCACATTTTAGGCAATTTAGAAATCCTAGCCAGGACATGTACAGGATTAAGAAGATGTATGATCAAGAGGATATGCCAAGTTCTGTTATGAATCTTTAGATGGCACAGGCTGATGGGTCGATAACGCAAACTAATGATATTCACAGTGTTAAACTACTCTGCACAAACTGATTGGTTCACGTAGCATACGCAGCCAGTGAGCTTGCTGCTTTACATTTCAATGGCTGGTTAGCATCCACTAGAGCATTTCACAGTTCAGAGATCCTCTGAAACCTCTACCTCCCCAGCTCCACCTGTATAGATCTGCTACAGGTTACTATGCTATTTGTGCAGCAGCAGTATGTCTTAAATACTCACAGCAGCATATTGTCATATGTATTGGCAATAGCAAGGTCCAGCCGCAGCAATAATATACAACAACAGCAATAACCAACAGCAGCAGCAATTCAGCAGCAACAGCGTATAGCAGATCTATTCTGCCAAGACCAAATACATTAAACACTGTCATATCCATTACCATGCTAAAATCTTCAGAGAGTTGTCTTGATAGAAATATGATATCCATGGCCCAATGACTTTTCAAGTTGTTTGTATGTTTTTTATTCAGAATTTCTACCTCTACCTCACAATTCTACCTGTTTTAGAGCCGATACATAGGAGACATAACTAGAAAAATGTATATTCATAAAATGTAAAAAAAGAAAAGAAAAATCCAAAATGTATAAAAATGCTCATTTTATGAATTTACATGACTTTTCCAGGTCTATAAATCACACTTTTAAAATTCGACTTCTTCATATATTTTCCAGTATAGTAGGAACCCTGGTTCTTCAAAAAAAATAAACAAAAATTAAAAGTTATTGAGGGGGTGAAACAAAATTATATACAGTGGTGTGAAAAAGTGTTGGCCCCTTCCTGATTTTTTATTTTTTTGCATGTTTGTCACACTTTAATGTTTCAGATCATCAAACAAATTTAAATATTAATCAAAGATAACACAAGTAAACACAACATGCAGTTTTTGAATGAAGTTTTTTTTATTATGAAGGGAAAACAAAATGCAAACCCACATGGCCCTGTGTGAAAAAGTGCTTGCCCCTAAACCTAATAACTGGTTTGGCCACCCTTAGCAGCAACAACTGCAATCAAGTGTTTGCGATAATTTGCAATGAGTCTGTTACAGCACTGTGGAGGAATTTTGACCCACTCATCTTGGCAGAATTGTTGTAATTCAGCCACATTGGAGGGTTTTCGAGCATGAACCGCCAGGTCAGGACTTTGACTAGGCCACTCCAAAGTCTTCATTTTGTTTTTCTTCAGCCATTCAGAGGTGGATTTGCTGGTGTGTTTTGGATCATTGTCCTGCTGCAGAACCCAAGTTCACATCAGCTCGGTCACGAACAGATGGCCGGACATTGTCCTTCCAGGTCCTGAAGCAGCAAAACAGCCCCAGACCATCACACTATCACCACCATATTTTACTGTTGGTATGATGTTCTTTTTCTGAAATGCTGTGTTACTTTTACGCCAGATGAAATGGGACACACACCTTCCAAAAAGTTCAACTTTTGTCTCGTCAGTCCACAGAGTATTTTCCCAAAAGTCTTGGGGATCATCAAGATGTTTTCTGGCAAAACTGAGACGAGCCTTTATGTTCTTTTTGCTCAGCAGCGGTTTTGGTCTTGGAACTCTGCCATGCAGGCCATTTTTGCCCAGTCTCTTTCTTATGGTGGAGTCATGAACACTGACCTTAACTGAGGCAAGTGAGGCCTGCAGTTCTTTAGATGTTGTTGTGGGGTCTTTTGTGACCTCTTGGATGAGTCGTCGTTGCACTCTTGGGGTAATTTTGGTCGGCCGGCCACTCCTGGGAAGGTTCACCACTGTTCCATGTTTTCGCCATTTGTGGATAATGGCTCTCACTGTGGTTCACTGGAGTCCCAAAGGTTTAGAAATGGCTTTATAACCTTTTCCAGACTGATAGATCTCAATTACTTTCTTTCTCATTTGTTCCTGAATTTCTTTGGATCTCAACATGATGTGTAGCTTTTGAGGATCTTTTGGTTTACTTCACTTTGTCAGGCAGGTCCTATTTAAGTGATTTCTTGATTGCGAACAGGTGTGGCAGTAATCAGGCCTGGGTGTGGCTAGAGAAACTGAACTCAGGTGTGATAAACCACAGTTATGTTTTAACAGGGGGTGGGGGGCAAACACTTTTTCACACAGGGCCATGTGGGTTTGGATTTTGTTTTCCCTTCATTTAAAAACTGCATGTTGTGTTTACTTGTGTTATCTTTGATTAATATTTAAATTTGTTTGATGATCTGAAACATTAAAGTGTGACAAACATGCAAAAAAATAAAAAAACAGGAAGGGGGCCAACACTTTTTCACACCACTGTATATTTAGCTAAGTCTTAGTTAGTTATTTTAATGCTTGTTTTGTCTTATTTTAAATAAATTTATATTGAGGCCCCCTTTGAAGTTTTAATGAGGCCCCCTGGTTTAGACCCACTGGTTGGCCTGTATATTTTGTGCTGTAGATTCAGTAGAAATAAAGTATAGTGCAGGAAACTCTGTATTTTAGTAGTGTTCCATTCACATCTCAGGATAAGATTGCATGTGCAAGAACCTTTACCTGCTTTTCTGAATAAGCACTGTTTCTCAATTCCCAACCCTTCTTTTATTAATTTGAGAGAAAGGGTGTGAGGTCCAAATCACGGTTTATTAATCAGCTTTTGTGAGCACTCTCACTAATGTGCCGCCATGCACTGAGGTTCATCCTCTGCCCCGCCCTGCTGAAAGAGATGTTCTCCTCTGGACATTACCCAGCCCTGCCAATATCGTACTTACAGTAATATCCTATATGGAGGGAGACTGCAGAGTCTAAATGACTTCCACATCATGGACAACACATGGCAAAGGCACTTTCCTCCATTCTGGCCAGCATTTTTTTTGGTAAGACCACGTGGGCCACAAATGCCTATGACAGAAGACATGCCTTTATGAAACTAAGAAGCTTCTGCTAAGGTCAGTGATTGTGAATCACAAAGAACACAAAAAATCTCTATGCAGATCAGTAGCTTATTTGACCTTTTGTGTCCCTTTAAGGCTGTCTAGAAAAGATCTAAGTTTAATATTTATCATAATGCACTGGGAATAAGCCAAATGCATGAGTTCAGTGAGAGCTTTGAGAAGCTCTTCTCATTCATCCATTAGTTTCATTCAGCTGTTCGTGCATTCATTCATAATCCTTTGCGCTCTTTGGTTTTACAAGAACATCCGCTCTATTCAAGTTCAGAGGTGATTATTGAAAGGTTTTCTAGCACCTATAAGCATTACGGCTGTGAAAAGCACATTAAATCAATCATCACCTTGTGCTCTGAGAGGCAATGAGTTAAGACCTGTGTGCTTGTCTTCAGTGACCACTGTGTTGGGGTTGGTCAAGCTTCGACTTAGATTATGGAGCAGCTCGTCCTGTTTCACCAGAAATAGCTCAACCCGATAATCCCCTAACTGAGCAGAGGTGACATGAACGGCGTAAGGATTAGCCGTCGCTGAGTGAGACAGTGGCCAGGTGAAAGTGCCGCCTGCTTCACAGGTCTCTGAGTCAGGCAGAAATGTAACACCAGTAACCCTGCACGCAGTTTCCTTTGGTTGTGTGTTTTACCTTGCAGAACTGCTATCAGAGAGGGAATTGTACTGTGAAAAAGAGGGCTTGCTTACTGCCTGCATGCTAATTTAATGTTGAGGATTCATGGTGGGAACTAATTCTTGTTTTCTTAGTGATAATTGATTCTGTGATCACAGAATTTAACACTGTGTTCATTTATTTTATATTTTGGCTAATTTTATTATAGTTTCAGCTATTCAAAGTGTAGAGCTCACAATTTTGCACGTTTATATTGATGGGCTGGATATTGACACAGATTCCCTGATTCATTTCAGTTTCACTTTGATTCTATTTGCTTCTGATTCATTTGTGTGTTTTCAAGTTCAAGTTCAAGTTCAAGTTGAGCTTTATTGTCATTCCGCTGCATGTGGGGACATACAGTGGAACGAAATGTCGTGCCTCACAGGACCACGGTGCTACATAAATACAGACATACAACAATGAAGTAAAACACTATAAACCTATACACAAAAACTAACCTACTGACAGATTTGACTAGGTATACTATATATAAATGTTTACCGTATACAACTAAAGATAAGGATAGAAAATACAAACTATACAATCTGTTTACCCTAAATGTTTACCCTGTACAACTAAAGATAAAGATAAAAATACAAACTATGCGAATGCTTCACATAAATACCTTACATGTGCAGAGAGAAACATTGCGAGTCAGCAGCTGGCTGGGGAACAGTACAAGATGGTTTGTAGTGGTGCATGAGCATGTAAACATACATATATTGCTGAGTCTTTTTGTGGGATTGTGTACACATAGTGTTAGGAAAAGTGTCTAGTGCATAGAGGAGAGTGTGTTACTACAGGTGGTTTGTAAAGGCCCACTCACCTGTGTGTAGCACACTTGGATTGCACAAAAAAAAGTTTACGCTGGTGTGGTAAGGTTGGGGGATGTTTGGAGAGGGGAGAGGAGAGGAGGGGGGTCCATGTTTCAGGAGGTAGGGGGTTGCATGGGGTTTCAGAGGGGGGCGGGGTGATCTGAGTTCAGGGCTCTCACAGCCTGGGGGAAAAAGCTGTTGAGCAGTCTGGCGGAGCGGGCTCTGATGCTCCGGTACCGTCTTCCTGATGGTAGGAGCTGGAAGAGACTGTGGGAGGGGTGGGTGGGGTCCTTCACGATGCTGTTGGTTTTGCTGGAGCATCGTGCAAGGAAAATGTCCAGGATGGATGGGAGAGGGGCACCGATGATCTTAGCAGCCGTGTTCACTGTCCGCTGGAGGGTCTTGCGGTCAGCAGCACTGCAGTTCCCGTACCAGACAGTGATGCAGCTGGTCAGCACACTCTCGATGGTGCCCCTGTAGAATGTGTTGAGAATGGGTGGTGGGAGACTTGCTCTTTTCAGCCGGCGGAGAAAGTGTAGGCGCTGTTGTGCCTTCTTGGAGAGTGACATGGTGTTGGTGGTCCAGGTGAGATCCTCTGTGATGTGCACCCCCAGGAATTTAGTGCTGCTGACTCTCTCCACAGTCGAACTGTCGATGGTCAGTGGGGGGTGGTCAACGGAGTTTCTCCTGAAGTCCATCACAACCTCCTTTGTCTTCTCCACATTGAGGGACAGATTGTTAACGCCACACCACTCAGCAAGCTGTGCCACTTCCTCTCTGTAGTGCGTTTCATCGTTGTTGCTGATGAGACCTACCACTGTTGTGTCATCAGCAAACTTGATGATGTGGTTGGAGCTGAACTTGGCAGTGCAGTCGTGGGTCAGCAGCGTGAAGAGAAGCGGGCTGAGCACACAGCCTTGTGGGGCACCTGTGCTCAGTGTGGTAGTGCTCGAGGTGTTGTGGCCGACACGGACTGACTGAGGTCTTCCGGTTAGAAAGTCCAGGATCCAATTGCAAAGGGAATTGTTAAGGCCCAGCAGGTTTAGTTTATTTATGAGCTGTTGTGGGATAATTGTGTTGAATGCTGAGCTGAAGTCGATGAACAGCATTCTAACGTAGGAGTCTTTATTTTCTAGGTGGGTAAGAGCCATGTGGAGGGTGGAGGAGATTGCATCGTCCGTAGAGCGGTTTGGACGGTATGCAAACTGCAGCGGGTCAAGTGTGTTGGGGAGGCTGTTTTTGATGTTGTGCATGACTAACCTCTCAAAGCACTTCATCATGATTGGAGTCAGTGCTATGGGACGGTAGTCATTTAGACAGGACACAGGTGATTTCTTTGGTACCGGTATGATTGTTGTGGATTTGAGACATGTGGGGACGACTGCCTGGCTCAGCGAGGTGTTGAAGATATCTGTTAGGACATCCGTCAGCTGTGCAGCACAGTCTTTCAGTACACGGCCAGGTATGTTGTCAGGACCCGCAGCCTTGCGTGGGTTAATCCTAGATAGGGCCTTCCTTACGTCGGCTGGAGACAGACAAAGCGCCCGGTCGTTGGGAGGTGTGGGCAGTTTTTGTGCAGGTGTGTCATTCTGCATTTCAAACCGTGAATAAAAGTGGTTGAGTGCATCGGGGAGGGATGTGTCCTCATCACAGGCCTGTGGCGGGGGCTTGTAGTCAGTGATGGTCTGAATGGCTTGCCACAGGCTCCGTGTGTCTCTGCTGTCTGTGAAGTGATTGTTGATTTTTTGAGCGTATGACCGTTTTGCAGTTTTGATGCCACAGGACAGATTGGCTCTTGCTGTTTTGAGGGCCGCTTTATCTCCTGATCTGAATGATTCGTCGCTGGTCTTTAGCAGCCCACGAACCTCTACTGTCATCCATGGTTTCTGGTTTGCACGTGTGGTGATGGTCTTGGTGACTGTCACATCATCAATGCACTTTTTGATGTAAGCAGTCACAGTTTCAGTGTACTCATGCAGGTCTGTGTGGTTGTTGTAGGTGGCTGCCTCTTTAAACATGTTCCAGTCTGTGCACTGAAAGCAGTCCTGTAGTGTTGAGGTAGCATCATTTGGCCAAATTGTGATGAGTTTTTGAACCGGTTTGGCAAGCTTGAGAAGTGGCCTGTATGCTGGGATTAGCATAACAGAGATGTGATCCGAGTACCCGAGGTGGGGGCGGGGTTCAGCTTTGTATGCGTTTTTCCCTGTTGTATAAACAAAATCCAGTGTATTGTTTCCCCTTGTCGCAAAATTCACATGTTGGTAGAATTTTGGCAAAACTGTCTTTAAGTTTGCGTGGTTAAAGTCACCGGCTATGATGAAAAAGCCGTCGGGGTTATTTGTTTGTTTGTTATTTGTTTATTATTTGTTATTTGTTTATTTGTTGTTTATTTGGTTATTTGGTTATTTGGTTTGGTTTATTTGGTTATTTGTTTATTTGTTTGTTTTCAATTTTTATATACAATTTGATTACATATGAAAGACTTTCTCTCTTGCTGTACAGGGATATTTGCTGTACAAATGGATATTAATAAAGATTTATTGATTCAATTCAGATTCACAGTGATTCTATTTTAGTCAAATTTTTATTTGATTCCAATTCTCGAGTGTTATAATATCCAATTTGCCTTATATAAAAATTGCTTCTCTCTGCTAAAGCTGTACTGGAAACTTTTTCTGACTGATAACATCGATGTTTACAGCTAGTTATTACATATTCCCCGATTCCATTCAGATTCACAGCAATTTTATTTGATTCTTATTTGATTCTAATTTTGATTTGATTCAGTTATAATGTCCATTTTCCTTATATATGAAAGAAATCCTCTACTGAAGCTGTACAGGACAGTGTTTCAGATTGATTCAAATCTGTAACTTATAAGATCTGAATCATAAGAGTCATTTGTTTCATGAATCAGGCTACACTATTTGCACTGCATGTTTTTGATTCACTAACGAGAACTGGCTCATAAGAGGAATTTCTTTTGAATCAGGCTAAACTGGTTGTATGATTTTTGTCATAGTAATAGGCTATCTCATATATTTAGATCAATATCAGGATTTAAATAAATAACCTGAAAATCAATATTTTTATCTAGTGCTATGTAAACATTTGGTATTTTTTAAAGGTATTGAAGATATAGATTTTAATTGATTTATACAATCCCTGGGAATCAAACCTATTTGACCTTGGTATTGCTGTGTCATGCTTTACTGTTTGAGATGCACAGATTTTCCCCTTAAAATCAGGACAGAATGTGTCAAAATGTCTATAGGTTATGTCTAGGCCTTGAGACTCCTGCGAAGGTGCTTTTTGTTCTTTGTGGTAAGACTGTTGTGATATACCCTAGGCTTTTGATTCCAGTGTATTTCAAAGCCAAAACTGCCCTGGAAGAAAAAAAGAGGCAATGCATGTAACATTAGGAGTGAGAAAAAGCAAGTTTATCTCTGGAGCTTGGCTAAGAAACAGAATAATGCTTGACACAGCTAACAAACCAAGAGGAGCAATCGGATGAGGAGCAGTGGAGAAATTCAATCACACAGTTTCTCATTCACATAGAGAGAGCTAGAGAGGAGAGAAGAGGGAGCTGAAGATATAGCAACACTAATGCAATCAACATCAGCTGAGTCAGAGTTTTGGCCTGGGATAAGACTCCGCACCAGCCGTCTCCATCTACCAGTAAAACGGCCACTCAAAACACACACACACACACACGCGCGCGCACGCGCACGCACGCACACACACACACACACACACACACACACACACATGTTGGTTTTTGTGGTTTATGGGGACTCTCCATAGGCGTAATGGTTTTTATACTGAACAAACTGTATGTGCTATTGCCCTACACCAACCCTACACCTAAACTTAGCCCTCACAGGAGACTGTGTGCATTTTTAGATTTTCAAAAAAACACCATTTAGTATGTTTTTTTAAGCCTTTTGAATTACGGGGACATAGGCAGTGTCCTCATAAACCACCTTCAAATTGTAATACCTCTGTCATACCCATGTCATTATACAAATATGTGTCCTCATAAACCACATAAACCCGCACACACACACACACACACACACACACACACACACACACACACACACACACACACACACACACACACACACACACACACACACACCTGCTCTCATAGATCATAACATGATCATCCTCAAGATCTATTCCCCCAGGATTTGATTAACGTTATTTCAAGCTCTTTGCCCAGTCTTCCATGAGACACTTCAGTCATGCTTCTTGAGACTAAACTTAATAATGACCAGCAGCATGATATTTAAAGCAGACCATTCAACTTCCTATTCATTTCAGTGAACAGTGATATTTTAATTTGTTAGAACTGGAATGTAAAACTTCACTGTTAAAAATTCAGCCCTTGATTTCGAAGATTAAAATCTATTCTAAGAAATATTCGCTAACAAAGCTGGACACATTTTGGAATTTATTCATGAGTGTGAATTTGACTAGATTTGACCACACATTAAGAATGAAATTGACAGGAAGATTGACAGGAAGAGGATATTTGGGATCTTTTAAAGACATTATGGGAAACAAAATGTTTTCCCTTGTGATACATTTTATATACTGTATGTATGTATGTATGTATAGATAGATAGATAGATAATGGATCACAGTGGAAAATTATTATTAAATATACTGTAATTAATTATACATTATCAAATAGGTACGTAGCTGGTACTGGTACCCAAAGGTGCAAAAGGTAAAAAGGTACTTCTTTGTACCTTATTTACCCCTAAATGATACATATTCATACCTTAAAGGTATATATTAATTCTTTAAAATGACATATTTGTACCTGAAGTGTATTAGACCCAGTGACAGTTTTGTATCTTTTCTCTGAGAGTGTATACGTTTATGTCATTTTGAAATGAAATAAAAAATGCATTATTAAAAAAACCCCCAGCATTTATATACATTTCTTTACATTTTACTCTATTTTAATTCTTGGCCACCTCAATTTAAATTCAGAACCTGAATCTGCATTTTCAATTTTTGTCTAATAACGAGAGGTTTTGTATAATATATATTGACATTCTAAACCTATTCATGGTTATCTTTTTAATAATTTTTTTGCAATATTCTGCAAGTAGCTGCAAATCATTTTGTCAGGAAAAAATGCATGATTTTTGTCTCGATGTTTGCCTTCCTGGTGGGTCATCGTGCATCTTGCGCAGATCCTGCTGGGAAGCTGTTAATTAGCCGGATCTCTGTCAAAGCTCTGCCTGCCTGATAGCCTTTAAGATCATGCATTAAGAGGTTTTAAAGCTACTTAGTCTCACACTAGAAGAGATCTCATGGTTTGGATCCACCTCGCTTTATTGTATTTCATACTCTTTTGTTTAGTAAAAGGAAAATGTGTTTTCTACACACTGTAGTGTCTAATGAGACTATTAGAGTCACAGATTCACATTATCTTGTCCATATGTTATTCTTCTCTCAGTAGTGATACCTCCTCATAGCCAGGGCAGGATTACAGATTGGGAATGTGAGGCACCCCCGCCCCCCCGGGGCCCCAGGCTCTCAGGGGCCACATGCAGTGAGATCACAAATAAATCAAACAGAGGCATCCCTCTTAAAGGGGTCATATGATGCTATTTTAAAGATCATTATTTTGTGTATTTGGTGTAACAGAATATGTTGACATGGTTTAATGTTCAAAAAACACATTATTTTTCAAATACTGTACATTATTGTAGTTTCTCTATGCCCGCCTCTCTCAAACGCTTCGTTTTCGACAAAGTCCCTCCTTCCGACAACCGCAGTCTGCTCTGATTAGCCAACTGACCCAGTGCATTGTGATTGGCCGAATACCACAAGCACACGTCAGAAATGTAACGCCCCTTTCCATAATGGCAAGCTTCAGCTTTGAAAGTAAATATAAAGACAGTTAATAATGTCCTTAGATTTACCATCAGTTCAAGCCCGAAAGGGGAACAGAGTCGTGTGACAGACACAGTGATGATGCTCGTATAAATTTGCAGTACACAAGCCACGATTAAGAAAGCTGACTCCACTGTGATGTGAACCTGTCTCTCTCTCTCACTCATGCGCGCACACACACACACACACACACACACACACACACACACACACACACATACACACGCGCACACACACACACACACACACACACACACACACACACACACAAACACACAAACACACAAACACACACACACACGACTCGCAAAACTATGCATTTGAACAGTCAAAAGCAAATACTTAAACTAATAACAAAACATACAGTCGCTGATTCAGAAGCGCCAGATTGTCATAGCAAAATCAGAATTACCTCCTCTCCTAGGTTCACGAAACTGTCCTCCATAAAATGCGTTGCTGTTCTGTAATGATTCCTAAATACATCTACTTTCGGAAGGAAATAAAGTACTTTTGCTTTCACCTAGAAACACACAGCTTCTCCCTGACACGGCTGCGTCAACACTACTGCGGTTACTGAAACTACGCCTTCTTTCCTCGCGTGAACATTTGGGCGGCATTACGCAAATATTTCCACATCGTGATGTAGACATGTGGGGGTGTGCTTGAATGAGCTGTTTTAGGGGGGCATGGCAGAGTCTTAACTTTGATAAAGAATATCTCTTTGGTTTTGAGACTTTAGTCTTTGCAACTTCAGGGATCTCATCTATGCACGATCAGCTTGTAACACTCCAAAGAGAAAGCAAAACTTGAAATCGCATCATATGACTCCTTTAAAATAAAACAGGAGTCAACCCTCTCTGCCACAACCACCCTTCTGGAATGACACAGTGCTCCCTGTTTGTTTCATGTATTTGTAAGGGCCCCATAGACATTAGTAGATATTTTTGTAGGTAAAATGTTACAGTAGTATGTATACTTGGAATTTAGCATCTATCTATCTATCTATTGTAGATTATATGTCTATCGCTAATTTGTATAAATTTGTAAGATCTCATTCATTCATTTTTTGCATGATCTGCTGACACCCCAGTGGCAGTTATGTTTAGGGGTCATTTTTCTATCTATCTATCTATCTATCTATCTATCTATCTATCTATCTATCTATCTATCTATCTATCTATCTATCTATCTATCTATCTATCTATCTATCTATCTGTCTGTATTTTTGTATGTTTGTCTGTATATCTCTCACATCCTGGCTGGACCCCAACATCAATACGGTTAAACCAAGGTTTAATTGCAGCCACTCTAATGTTTCCAGTCAGCTTTCATTCGTGACCCCTAGCCTACATGAGCTTCTTTTTTTTTAGGTGTTGCTGTACCTCTAAAAGAAGCGTTATGGACCCTGACACAGTAGCAGCTGTCCCATTCGGCGTAGTGACATGTTATTAAAGCGGCACCACGTAATCCTACCAACACCCTCCCCTGCTTTAAATCCGCTGGTCCGGTGCAGTTCCGTAGACGCACAGCCTCCTCCTCCAGCAGAGCAGCGCCGCGGCTCGTGTTCCTCCGGTAACATGGTTTGCAGCGCGCGGCAGCAGTAGACAGTATCGCTGGACCGTATAAGAGTCTGCTCTCCTTCCACAACATATCAACACATCGAGGGAAACTTCGCCTTTCTTGGATACGGTAAGCCCGATATGATGTCCAATCAACGCGCCTTGCTTACTACTTACTGTAAAATATTCATATTTTTTAATACTTAATGACGGAACGTTGGCTCTCCTCTTGCAGTGAGTCTGTATTGTCAAATAGCATCCCATCATAAGCACGCGGAAAATAAAGAGCTGTTTGGGATATGGCGAACGATTGAAAGTAAAGCCTGCAGTTGCAAAAAAGCGACAAAACAAATATAATTAAAAAGAAAGACACAAATAACGCGAATGTAAAATAACGTAGCCTATTATTTCTGCTCCATTGATGGATAGTTCACAACACGGGATTGGGGTCATTGCGCAGCCTCCATGTCGGATGAACAGCACTTTATGAATGAATTGATAGTTTTGTGATTATGACGGATGTAAGGAATGTTTAGATGAGTCAGGGGTCGCACTCGACGGATGTGCGCGCTTCCAGTAATTCTGGACAGTCAGGCGATGCTATTGTTCAAACTGCGCTTCTGAAGAGCTCGAGGAAGCGGGACATGGATCCTGCGCAGGCAACCCTCGGCTGCTGGGATCAGTCAATAGCTCGAAAACTGGTCAAAGCAAAAAATATTCTGAACCTGAAGCAATTATCTACAATGTAAATGGAATTATTATGAAGAGTAGCATACTGCTCGGCAACGTGCATTACGCTGCAGTAGACTCCAAAAGCAGCCTATGTTAATCAACAATAATCTCGAAAAAAAGTGGCATATGATATTTACTTTTGTGCTGTAGCACAAGTGAGTCAGTGTGCTGTATAGCTTATTTTATGACTCAATTTTACTTAAAATAACCAGCTAATTATTTAATGATTCGATTAAAGATGGGCCTATATAAAGAACCATACAATAGGCTATACATTATAGGCTACTATAATAGCTAGTGTACCATTGGCTACTGTACGATATTTATGAAACCCCTAACTACCAACAGACTGCAAATTTCTTATTGCTTCACAGTTAAAAAATAAACATTTTAATATAGCATTGCATAGTGTGTGTGTGTGTGTGTGTGTGTGTGTGTGTATATATATATATATATATATATATATATATATATATATATATATATATATATATATATATCAGATGACATTTTATTGACTTTTATATGTGCATATTTTATGTATGTTCTAGGGGCCCACAGGTCGTAGGGGTCTCAAATTTTCCTTTCAAAAACCCATCCTTTCAAACAAACAAACAAACAAACAACAACAACAAAACACAATCCTTTTATAATTTGAGTGACACACACTTGCATATGAATGGGTTTTCTCCATGCCATTGATATTTGTGAAGGCTACGGTTATGTAAGAAGATAAGAGTGGGAAAGGCGGGCTCACACTCTGTTTGTAATCAGGCTGCTGGTCCCACTGAATCCCTTCAGGACATACTTTATTCAAAGTCACACATTGATCGATGGAAGGGTTATAACATCAGGTCAGGGATTTCTTTTTGCGTAAGATGTGCTGAGAAGTGTGTAAGTTTAATGTGTGTATGGGCTCATATGATAGATTTGGTTGGGGGTTGAGCTGTCAGAATTTCATTTAAAATGACACTGAACACAATCTTAGATTTTGTGTGCATTGTGCTGTTATGGTTTTTTTTATAAGTAACCAAAGTAGAATTGTTACACAGCTTTTTCTCCAATAAAATGAATGTTTATATTGATTAAACACTACTGTGAAGACAAAAAGACAAAGAACAACATAAATGTATTATAAAATTAGTCCATATAACTCTTGCACTATATTCCAAGTCAAAGCTTTGAATGATGAACAGATTAAATTTTACGAAGAGCAGCATAACCATTTTTTTTAAATCTCTATTTTTAAATTCAGTGAAAAAGTAAAATCATATGGGTTTGGAACAGTGAGTGAATAATGATATAATTTAGATTTTTGGATGAACCATTTCTTTGAAGAAAGTGCTTTCCTTTGAAAGTTACTTTGCATCTAAATGTAGACTGAAAAAACAGAAGATGCCAGTGACTCAAGGGCTCTGTAGATTCCGCATGCCATTAACAGCACCATTTAAAGTATGTGATCAGTGCTTGAGACACATGATGCATTGCCTCTGTGAGGCTAGAATCTCCCGTCAGGGCTTTTCCTTGGATTTCTCTTAGAAATCACATGGTTTCATTAGCTGTCTCATTAGTTCTCACTCTGCTGTTTGCTTTAGTGGCTCGAAGCACATGATCCTCTTTGGCTTTGGTGAAAGGCTGAATGAAAGGTGGATCTCATCTACTTTGTTCGTTTTCAACAATAAGTTACGGCATATGCACTCACTGCAAAGAAGCTGTGCTGCACATAAAATGTAACTTTATGACATACGTTAGCGGAAACACAGGTCCATAAAACACCACATTACTGGCTTGTGAGTTAATGGACATTAGTGATAATATTAGTCATGGCACTTAATCTAAGATAAAGATGACGTTCATGCTAGTTGTTAGAATAAATTTCAGTGCCCTTTGTAGTTAAGATATGGAAATCAGATCGGAGGTGCCATTACTTTCAATGCAGCAGGGACACTGCAATCAAAAAGGCCAACAGAAATTTTTAGAGGCATTTAAAATTTCGAGAATTTCAGATTTCACTTTTTTGCTTTAGTGTGACTCAGTGTTATACTGCTTATTTGAACACTGTGAGTAACCAAGCCCTGCATGCTCCTTTCCCCTGACCACTGCGTTCCACTCAGCCTAATTGTGGCTTCGCTGTGGGATGTGATTGTGAGTTTGAGAACCTTTTCAAGGGAGGATGTGGCTTTTGCCCCCCACTGAGAACTTCTTGCTTCCTTTTTCCATAGTATACCCAAATCTAGCCTTGCCCTGCGTCTTCCATTAGGCTGCTGAAAGGAAGGCCAATCACTCCCAGCAGCCGTGCTGTGGTTGATTCTAAGGAGCTCTCTCAGAAATGCTGTTCTACAGGGAGAGTGTGTGGTAGGATGTGTGTTTTTGTGTGCTCAAGTGTTTCTTGGCGAGCCTCTGTCTGTGAGTAAATGCAATCAATGTCATGCTGTTTTTTAAGCTCACTGGCTGCATAGAAACTTAAGAGCACATTAAGTCTGTGGCTAGTGCTAAAAAAGCACGAGTGCCCTGCTTAAGTATGGTAACCTCCAGAACTCTGATATTAAGGGGACCGAAATGTGAAGTTGTCTCAAGTACTTCTGTCTCCTTTTCTGTGAGGTTGTGTTGACCGGCAGTGCTTCTATACATCCAGTCTGACGTAGTTTTGGCTCTTTCAGTGGATCTTCCCACTGTTCAGATGGACTGGCTTGTTTTCAGCATGAACTGGGCCTTGGTGAGTCAGTTCCTTTTGCGGTCATGTCTTGGACGACCTTTCATTGACACTGGGGAGTTAGGAGGAACTCTTGAACTTGATGAGAGTCATACTTGGTGTTTTGGGATGACTTAGCTGTAGGCAGAGATAAGAAGAGGAAAAGCAAATATAAAGTCACTTGTGTAGCGGTTTCCTCGTTTGTGAAATTTAGAGACCAACACAGAAGTTCACAGAAGAAAACGAGAAAAAGAAAGCAGTGTAGTGGATTCAAGTTGCAATATTGATCTTGAACTTGAGAAAAACTGTTGCTAAAAGAGTTCTGAGATTATTTACCCTTTAATACAGAAATTATATATTTTTATATTTTTTAATTTCTTTGAATTTTATTTAATTTGAACAAATATGCATATTTTTTGGATGGTGCCTCCTCATGTACGCTGCCACGTTGAGATCACATGACCGACTGAATACTACTCACTCTTGACAACTTCCCCATTACTGAACACTTTCGCTTGCTGAATTAATTTTAATACCCTGGTAAAATGGTAATTTCTACAATGCCATACATAACGCAAAACCTTTTATTGTTATGTGGTTTGTCATCCATGCCACTAGGTGTCAGTATAAAGTTCAAGACCACTGTTGTATTAGTTGTTTAGGAAGATGAATGAAAGCCAGTGCATGAAGCTAAAAAGTGAGAACTGAAATGCTGATAAAAAGTTACTCTTTGAACATTACGTGAATATTTTCTCCAATGCAGCTGGAAGTTTCTACTTCTGAAAAGCTTGAGTATCTGGCAGAGGTGTATTAATTAAAGTAGGAGCTAAACTCTGCAGTACTTTGGCCCTCCAGGAGCAGCATTGGGCACCACTGCTATAAAGTAAATCACAAGGACTCTTATAACTTCGAAATCTTTTCACCCCCACTCTCATTATATAATGAACAAATATTGTCAGTATTCCCACAGGATATATGGATACTAATATACAAAATGAGAGCAACCGTTGAAGGTCAGTGCACGCAATTAGTTTTCACACACCCTTGGTCTGATACGCTGCTGTTGAGTCCTGCCAAGATAGTGTTCTCGTAGACTATAAGGTCAACACAGTTTACACAGACACAACTCATTACAGGATCAAAGTAAGCCAACCGTGTGGCACATTTGATCCCAGGCATAGGGATTGTGGGGGTTCGCTTCCTGCTCTGAGACTGTGTGCTGTGCTACATGATAACGGTTGAAGGAGAAATTCGTGCTGAGGGGGCAATTTGCGTTCTGACGAAAGGGGATGTGTATTTTTAGTCTTGGCCTCATCACGACAGGAAATGGGATAGTGGGCTCCATAATGTCTCAAATAACATACTTTTTGAGACTTTTCTCTTTCCCTGTCTCCCAACCCTTAACACAGTTTCCCAAGCCATCCCACTAAACAATAGGTGGAACAGTTTGTCCTTATTTGGGAATATCACTGCATTGGTTTGAAAACCTCATATAGTTTTAGCATATAGATTTGTTTTACCAATTTGACTGTATAGCCTTATTGTGAACAACTCTGTATAATTGTTATTGAAAATGAATTTATTGCCGTCACACTTATCAAAATGAATCCTTTGTATATCGTCTCTTAACCATGAGTTTGAATCCAAATTTCAGGTGTGATAGAAAAGAGTTACTTGTCTTGGTGTCCTGTTATGGGATGTGCTGAGTTTGGCATGTCAGGCTGATGTCTGGACATCCATAAGGGTCAGCACTTTGAAGATCTGGCCGTGACTGGCCACTTTGAAGCCTGTTTTGTTCATCGTCGGAGACCTGCGAAGTGAGAGATCAGTTCTCCTTGACCTGAATACTATGATGCCGTGGGCAATTAAGGTCTGGTGAGAATAATTACGATGTGGGATGGAGGATGTCCTCTGAGTCTGGCACATTTCAGTGTGTAGTGTTAAAAATGGGAATGTGCTGCACTACATTCTGCTTCCATAAATGGAAACTTCCACAAAATTCGTTGTACATTCTGGTGTGACAAAAAAAATCACAGAATAAATTGGGACCAGATATCTCCTGAAGAGTCTGAAGAGGCTTTACGGTTTTTGCTTGTAATCTACTAATATATGTTATTTAATGTTTGATTGTTGGATATTAGTGGTTGCCTGCGTTTTTGGCCAACACCAGTTTGTCTGATATATGTAAGTAATGTGGTTAAATGATAGCATTTAAATGTAATATTACACATTTCGGTAACACTTTAGTACAGGGACCAATTCTCACTATTAACTGTTGCTTAGCATGCCTATTATTAACATATTGGCTGTTTCTTAGTACTTATAAAGCACATATTCTGCATGACCATAATCTACATCCCTAATCTACCCAATACCTAAATTTAACAACTACCTTACTAACTATTAATAAACAGCAAATTAGTAGTATATTGAGGCAAAAGTCATAGTTAATGGTTTGTTAATGGCGAGAATTACACCTTAAAATAAAGTGTGACCCACATTTCTAATTATAAATCACTATAAATATTTGAAAATGCCAATACACTATACTATAAAAGCTGTCAATTGATCATTCTTGGGCCAATAATCTCAAATCAGCCTGGCCCTTATATAATATAAATAATAAATAAAACAGTTAAATTATAGCAAATGATGAAACAAGAGAAATTGCACACAATAATTTAACCCTAAAAATGTATTTGTTTATGTTTATTATCTGTAGACAAGGCTGTTTGTAGATTTGTATGAAGCCCCTAAAAGGACATAGTGATGTTAAAAAATTAGATGGGTGGAAAAAAAAAATATTTCATTGCTTTCTCCTGAGAAACTTTGTGTTTGAATTCAAAACCTCTTTTAATATGAGAAGGAAAACTATATTTCAGTGCTTTTTGCAAGCAAATACAAAGATTCTCAGGGGAATGCTGTAGTTTTGCGAGAGAACGTAAAGTTTCCTGGGTGAATGCAATAATTTTGGATTTACCACAAGTGGATATTAAAAAATATCTGTTAAAATGTACAAATATTGTCTGACCAATTGGTCTGAATGATAAATTGGTATATCACTAATTTCTACAAACATATTCTTCACATTATATTCTTGTTCAACATGACCACAACTTTTTCTTTTGTGTATAGATTTTATTGTTAAGTAATGAAAGTAAGAAGAAGGCAAGGAAAAAAAAACTTACAAGCTAGAATTGTTTAATTCAATTCAAGTTTATTTGTATAGCGCCTTTTACGATACAATCGTTGCAAAGCGCTTTACAGGAAATTAAGTTTCTACAATATATATATATACATTGTAGAAACTTAATATTAACTTATGGCAAAATTTGGTAATTCTGCATGTTGTTGGGGGATCAGAGGTTGGCATCCTCTGAGGTCCTCCGAGGGGTCGGCATCATCTCTTCTCAGGTGTTTGGTCATCTCAGATCATTTAAGGGCTGGATCCAGACTGAAGCTTGTGTAACTCCTAGTTACCACGGGATGTTAATCCCGTGGCAGAAACAGAGAAACAAAGAGACATAATTAGCGTAGCTGTTGTTCCATTCAAGCAAAAATTATTTGTTCAACCCAAGCTAAAGAATAATAATGTGCATTTTGATCAGATATAACTGCAGTACAAGATTATGAGATGCATTATATGAATGCATTATGTGAATGCTTGGCTAAAGAGATGTGTCTTTAATCTAGATTTAAACAGAGAGAGTGTGTCTGAACTCTTTACACTCTTTAATCATCTCGAGTTGAAGTTAAAGGGGTCATCGGATGCAAAATTCACTTTTCAAGTTGTTTGAACATAAATGTGTGTTGGAAGTGTGTGTACACATCCATCCTATAATGATAAAAATCCACCCAGTGTTTTTTTAAAATCCCCTTTCTCAAATCAGGCTGTTCTGAGATTCCTGTCAGAATGACACAGTTCGGTACAAGCCCCTCCCACGATAGTTGATTGACAAGACCGTCTCACCTTAGACCCGGCCTGAGTGAGCTGAGAGCTGTCCGCCTCCAGTGCAAGGGAAGACAAGATGTCTCAAATTAAGCGATTGAGGCATTTTGTTGTTGGATGCAATAATGAATATAGCAGTCATCATTTACTCCCGACATCTGAGTCGCTGAAGACGCAGTGGATTAATGTTACTTTCGTTTTGAAGTGAATGCTCCGATCCCCGATCTGCCTAAATGCGTCTATGTTTGCACAAACAATTTGTGATCCAGCTTCATCTACAGAAGAAGTGAGTATAATTTTTTTTATGAATCTTTGCAAATTGCCTTTCCTAATAATGTACTATTTATCCAGTTTCCTGGCTGAAGTTTACTGTCTGCTCGTCACCCCACAGAAGAGAGGGGTGGGGCCAGCAGAGTTATGAGCATTTAAAGCAACATGGACTAAAAAACGGCTTGATGAAAACAGAGCTGATGTTGACATGGTAAAGAAGGTGTTTTTTACAATACCATTGAGAAATTTTAACCAAAGTATGTTATAGACTTTTCATTAAGGCCCTAAAGTATCATATCAACTTATGTCAAATGGGCATCCAATGACCCCTTTAATGCAGTATGACACTGGACTAAGGGCCTTTATGAATTATATCCAAAAGGAACATCCTCAAAACAAAGCTAAAAAAGCTCTATAAAGTTCACCCACAAGCTTGTTTAGGTTGTTTGTGTACATTTAAATGTGCCAGCCTGAGGATGTGGACTCCTCATCTGAGTCTTGGTTCCTCCCAAGGTTTCTTAGGTCTTTAGTCTTACTAAACATCTTAGGGGAGTTTTTCCTTGCTACTGTCGATGCCGTGGCTTTTCTACTGGGGAATTCAAAGCACTATTCTATGTACATATGCTTTGGAATGATTTGTATTGTCAGATTGGTTAAATATAGTTTAAATAAATTTGAATAGAAAATATGGCATAAAATCCCTGATGTGATTTAGCTGTAGCCACAGAGACTACAGCTGGTACTCTTCTGTTAATGCTCTCCCCACTGTCTGCTTTCTCATTCCTCATTAGTGGATTCTGAAATGTTGGTAATGGAGGCTTAGGGAACATGTCCATATTCTGGCTCAATATGGCAATTGGAACAAGTGTCTGTCGGAAGAACAGATGTGATTTGTATGTCTAGCAGTTGTTAAGTGCCTGAAGACCACCAGAAAACAGGTTAGCAGAATTCACAAGCTCAGACAAGTGACTGCAGAGATGTTCCAATCAGTCATGGTGTTTTTATACCATTGTCAGCAGGATAACCTGTTCTTCTTGCCTTAAGGAAACCTCACCAACTTCTAGCCTTACTAAAGCAGTGCAAGAATGAGATCAAAAATAATTCTTTGAAACTGTAATAATAACTGTAATAAATCCCTAACTGTAATAAAAACTGTATTTTAGATAAAATAATTGGAGCCTTGGTGACCATAAGAGACTCTTCAAAACATTCAAATTGTAATTATTCCAAACTTATGAGTGGTAGTGTATGTGGCTTTTTGAATTATATTTTGAGACAAACTTATTAGTTATTCCTTTGTTAAAAGGATCGTTCACCCAAAAATGAAAATCCTGTGAAAATTAAAATTAATTTTGAAAATTAATTACTTACAGTCATATTGTTTCAAACCTGTAAGACCTTCGTTCATCTTCAGAACACAAATTAAGATATTTTTGACGAAATCAGAGAGCTTTCTGACCCTGCATAAACAGCAATGCAACTACCATGTTCAAGGCCCAGAGAGGTAATAAGGACATCGTTAAAATAGTCCATGTGACTCCAGTGGTTCAAACATAATTTTATGAAGCGATGTGCGTTTTTTGAATTTCATCCAAAATATCTTAATATCATGCCAAATATTGGCTCATTTTGGATTTCATGAGAGCTACACATTCCAAAAAAGTTGGAACAGGTAGCAATAAGAGGCCGGAAAAGTTAAATGTACATATAAGGAACAGCTGGAGTACCAATTTGCAACTTATTAGGTCAATTGGCAACATGATTGGTATAAAAAGAGCCTCTCAGAGTGGCAGTGTCTCTCAGAAGTCAAGATGGGAAGAGGATCACCAATTCCCCCAATGCTGTGGCGAAAAATAGTGGAGCAATATCAGAAAGGAGTTTCTCAGAGAAAAATGGCAAAGAGTTTGAAGTTATCATCATCTACAGTGCATAATATCATCCAAAGATTCAGAGAATCTGGAACAATCTCTGTGCGTAAGGGTCAAGGCCGGAAAACCATACTGGATGCCCGTGATCTTCGGGCCCTTAGACGGCACTGCATCACATACAGGAATGCTACTGTAATGGAAATCACAACATGGGCTCAGGAATACTTCCAGAAAACATTGTCGGTGAACACAATCCACCGTGCCATTCGCCGTTGCCGGCTAAAACTCTATAGGTCAAGAAAGAAGCCATATCTAAACATGATCCAGAAGCGCAGGCATTTTCTCTGGGCCAAGGCTCATTTAAAATGGACTGTGGCAAAGTGGAAAACTGTTCTGTGGTCAGGCGAATCAAAATTTGAAGTTCTTTTTGGAAAACTGGGACGCCATGTCATCCGGACTAAAGAGGACAAGGACAACCCAAGTTGTTATCAGAGCTCAGTTCATCTCTGATGGTATGGGGTTGCATGAGTGCATGTGGCATGGGCAGCTTACACATCTGGAAAGGCACCATCAATGCTGAAAGGTATATCCAAGTTCTAGAACAACATATGCTCCCATCCAGACGTCGTCTCTTTCAGGGAAGACCTTGCATTTTCCAACATGACAATGCCAGACCACATACTGCATCAATTACAACATCATGGCTGCGTAGAAGAAGGATCCAGGTACTGAAATGGCCAGCCTGCAGTCCAGATCTTTCACCCATAGAAAACATTTGGCGCATCATATAGAGGAAGATGAGACAAAGAAGACCTAAGACAGTTGAGCAACTAGAAGCCTGTATTAGACAAGAATGGGACAACATTCCTATTCCTAAACTTGAGCAACTTGTCTCCTCAGTCCCCAGACGTTTGCAGACTGTTATAAAAAGAAGAGGGGATGCCACACAGTGGTAAACATGGCCTTGTCCCAACTTTTTTGAGATGTGTTGATGCCATGAAATTTAAAATCAACTTATTTTTCCCTTAAAATGATACATTTTCTCAGTTTAAACATTTGATATGTCATCTATGTTGTATTCTGAATAAAATATTGAAATTTGAAACTTCCACATCATTGCATTCTGTTTTTATTCACAATTTGTACAGTGTCCCAACTTTTTTGGAATCGGGTTTGTACATAACTGTTGCCCCAGGCATCCAATTTCCTCTCTAAAGCTCTAAAACATGTAAAGAACTTGATTATAATTTTATCTTCAGTGTGTCATTCGCTATAACATTTAAAGTTAATATATTCTATATGTACTAAATTGTAATTTTGTCATTGCAAAAATCAGCACATTTGGCTGCACACTTTAACCATGTTTCAAAGATAACAGAAGTATTTATAAAATTACATTAAAATATGTACTTAACAGTGTTGGGTAAGTTATTTTCAAAAAGTAATTAATTACAATTACTAATTACATCATCAATATTGTATTTAAATTACTTTACTAATTACTCTGTCTGAAAAGTAATTTAGTTACTCAATAAGTAATTCAAATAGCTAATTAGGCTACATCTTAAAATACCTATAAACATAGGCATAGACAATAGAAATTAAACTCTTTATTCTTTCAATTTGAGTCAAACATAGAAGAGTATAGCCTTTTAGCTTTAAAACAACTTTAATACTTAAACATTTTTATAAAAAAAATGTAACCTTCTTTAAATAGAAATACTCTACAAAATATCTGAATAACAAAAAAGCTTAAGAAAAGTTAAACAATACATGTCAGTTTGGCAAGATGTTCAGGAAAAGCCCTACTAGTAAAATCCGTACAGGTTTATGTAAAAATAACACGTTAACTATAATGTAGGTAAGAATAAATTACAGAAATGATCTTCTCCGCTGAATAAAGCCGTGTCAGATCGCGCAGTTCTTCTGAGGTAAATTCCAGCTTATTCCTCATAGCAGGTCTTCTTTCAAAAACGATGAAAATTAGATGAATCTTGATTATTTTTTATCTATTTTTCTGTATCTAGGTGAGGGCATTTGCGGGCAGGTGATTGCATATGAAAGACTACCTCAGTTTCATACTGATTACATAATCAGATAATATTCGTTTTTGATTTGAATTTCTTCATTTAAAAGTAGACACTTCAAGGTTTATATACGGGAAAGACTGTACCTCGCTTTCATATGGATTACATAATCAGAGAATATTCATTTTCGATTTGAATTCGTTCATTTAAAAGTAGACACTTCAAGCGTTCTATAGACATATTTATCATGTCTGTCAAGTATTCTCTGAGTTTGTGATGCGTAGAAAGTTGCTCACAGAGACCTAGACACCCTTTGTTTTGTTTATTTTAGAAAAGCAAAATTTTTTGTTGTTATTGTCAGTGTACACAAATAAAAGTAGGCCCTTTTTAGATTCGCTTGATTTTAGTCTTATCTGTATCTGAGTATTTAAGGTTTCTCTGTGAATTTGAACTTAGGAACGCGTTACACCCAACACTGGTACTTAAGTACTACTAAAGTGTACTACTAAAGCACTCTAAAGTTCATCTAATTGCATATATATTTAAACTTTAATACATTTTCATTTAATTGTAATTAACATGCAATTAAGTGTCCGAAAACGTTACATTCAGTTCACACTTGAAAACTGAATTGCTCACAACCTTGATCACCTCCTTCACTAATAAGATCAGACTCTCTGCGAAAAGCTATTTGTGTTCCTCGAGATAGTACACTGAGAGCTGACGCCCAAATCCCAGTCAGTGGGATTTACAGCTGCAGAAGGACTCACGCAACAGGTAACTCTGGAGGGATGAATGATATGCTGCCTTCGCTTCACTCCACTGCATTGCATGTCCCAGAGGAAAAATGGGAAATCCAAAGTAGAAGTTACATTCTAATTACATTGCCTCCATAATTCAGGTTCTCCGGATCTAATATGCAGACCGAGCCATGTCTGTTTCTCTACCCTGATCGTGACTAATGACCTTCAGGCCCAGTTTGAGGAGATACTGTAGATCTCAGGAAGGGGCAGCAGCAGGCGGCTCCACAGCCCTGCAAGGTGATTTATGTGTATGTGTCTTCTCGCGGCTGAACAGTCAGCCAGTGCTAGACTGGTTGGCAGGAGACCACCACCAAATCTGGCAGCAGGAACTCACAAACCGATCCCTGAGCAACTTCCAAGCAGGTGGATGTTTGAAGAAGAAATAATGAATTTGTTAAACATCAGTAGTTTTGAAAAGGTTTTGAAGCAACACTCTGGGGTGAATCCAAATCGTGCTAATTGCAATATTTTGATAAGCACTGCCATATATTTTTATCCATCTACAATAACAGAATAGCAGACCTTCTGTGTGCATTTGTTATCTGAATTAATATGTGCTTGTACAGCTGGGAGATTATCCAGCTGACATATCTCTATGTTGATGTTATGTTCTTATAAAAGGCACATGGAGGCTAAACCAGGATACATTTTCTCCCCGATTCTGTCTCTGTAATATTGTCCGAATTCCTTGGAGTTTCATATTAATATGAGGTGATAAGAGTAAAGTGACATTTCAAATGGCTAAAAGTTATTAAATTGCATAGTGCAGCTGGTTGCACTGAAGTATTTCTTTTTAAAGTCAGCATGAAAGGACATCCACAAACCATTTTGCTTATGTAATCTGACCTTTCTGAGTCAAATGGGATATAATAAAAAAATGTAAAGTGAGAGTTGATTTAATGCATCAGGAATTGATTGGATCATGCAAAGTGAAAACAAATTATAGAGGGGTTTCTGTTGGCTGAACTTTAAGCTACATTGATTTGCTATTTGTCAGCTGTACTGGAATTGGAAAAAAAAATATTTTAGTTATGAGTTGTGAGATTGAAGTCTAAATTGAGAAAAAAAGATGATGTACTGAAAAATAACTGCAGTATGTTTGCGTTTTTTGCAACATGCAAAACCAGATATAAACAAATGATTCTTATGACCAAGTTCTTTTAATGAATCATTCAAAAAGACTTATGAGTTCAGTCTAATGAATCCTTTTCTGAATGAACTCATTGATACAGGTCTCTAACTGATTCAACATCTAACTCTTTTAACACCAAGGATGATAACTATAACTATGAATGATAAATATAACTATAAAGGGTTGTGCGATATACCGGTAGACACGATTAACTAAATTTGTCAAGGTACAGATTTGGTAGAGATTTTGAACTATCGTGAATCATATTGTGAGTATTGATTCTATTTTTGCCGCTTTATAGGCGTTGAATGATAAAATACACACACTTTTATGTGTCAAAATGCCCGTCTTTGAAAGTATCCTCATAAACACAGTAATTTAGGTCTTAAGTGAAAGCAAACAGCTGAGAAAGGAAACATACTGTATGTGTGCCAGTATATTGGATTCAAGCAGCTCTTAAAGTGACTTGTCTTCATTGAGCCAGATTTGTTTTAGGCTAGTATTAGTTTATTGTGATATTGACACTGATGACAAGAATTATGAAATTTCTATGGTATCGAAAAATTTGATATCATAAAGACCTTATTTAAAGCTAAAATAACTATGCCTATATCCTGTTATATATAATTAATATGAAATAAAATTACTCATATTGTGATATAAGATTTTTTTCATATCGCCATTCCCTAACTATAACTGTAAAATATATTGGCACAGTGGAATCACTTTGACAATGTATTTTTTCCAGCTGATGAATGATACAATATTGTCAGCCAATTAGAATCCACCCTGCTTTAAACAGCTCAAGCGTCAAAGTGGCAGATGACAACTGCAGCACACTTATTATAATAAACACAATGTTACCATGCGTTGATGTGGATGCTAATATAGTTATCTTTATAGTCTATATCTTTATCGTTATTGGTGTAAACGGGCCTTTAAACTGTAAGTTATTACTCTCAGTGATGTCCAGTTTTAAATGAAGCACATTTTAGTACATGTGCATCAAGAAACGTAGCTCAGTAACACAAATCAAACAGTCTTTATCATTGCAGTATTTTATCCTTTCACACTGACTGTAGTTTGTAACATCTCTGTAGCTTAAATAAGTCCTTAGGTTACTTTCAGTGCCTGTGTCTGTAATTTAGCCATCATTCATTTGTTGCTTTTGGGCACTCTGTAAAAGATATCACCACTTTATACCCTTTGGGAAAACAATGGCACAGAACCTAATACATACTCATTCTATTTAAGCTACTGCCTGAGGGGTCATTAGACAAATGCTAAACCTCTTTGTTGTTTCCCACTCCCTTACACATTATTCCCACATTGGGAAGAGATCCTGAGGGGCTGAGAGTCAAACTCATGGTCCAGCTGCTCTATAGGTGTTGTTCTCTCGCAGCTCCAGTGGCTTCTGTCAAAGAGCATTTCTCGCAGTTGAACGTGATCAATGTTTATTTCCCAGCACAGGGCTAACGAACATCTTATCTGAATTTTAATACACATTTAGAGAGATTTCGGGTTGAAGGGTTTCTCATCTATGCAGTATTTCAGAACAGTGTTTCAGTAGATAAGCTGACTTTTATGAGTGCCATTGCAGTGTTGCAGTATTTGTGTGTGTGCGTTCGCTATCTTTACAGACTGCACAAGAAAGTTTGGGAGCCGACATAGCAAGATGAGTTATGTTTTGGCCTGAGTATGAGGCAGATGAATAGAGGATAGGATTGGCACTTGCAGGCTCCATATAAAGTGTATATTGCGATGTAAAAGCTCCTGCCAACTACGCATCAATAAGGTGACAGGTAATAAAGCTACAGACTTAGGTCAACAAGCTGTTAAGATGTCCTATTGTTATCTATTGAATTCCACATCTATAACGAGCAACTCTAAAGAGGCGAACCTTGATTAGTCCCTGAGAATGATTTTTTCATGAACATCCCAATGCTCTTGAATTCTTTGAAACTGAATGCTTGACACAGACTTTAAACACTGCTTTTCCATCTGGGCTTTTGCTTGCAGCATACAAGTTATTTCAGAGACTTTAAAAGGTTGATGTCTGTTTTGAGAAATGTTTTATTCTTAAAGACTTTCATTTAGAGATGAACTGATATTAAAATTCTGTCCGATAAAGATACTGTAAGTCGATAATAACTCTCATGATAACTTTTGCTTTTGTTTTTATTTAATTATTTTAACTCAGTTTAAGGATTTTCACATATGTTAGCCTGCAAAGTCTGAATGCTATCTATCTATCTATCTATCTATCTATCTATCTATCTATCTATCTATCTATCTATCTATCTATCTATCTATCTATCTATCTATCTATCTATCTATCTATCTATCTATCTATTAAAATGTTGTATTATTTAATTAAAATAAATACATTTAATTAAAATAAAACATTAAAAATTAAAATCTGTCATTTTAGATGCTAAACTGAATTTATGCTTCACAACATCATAATTTATGATAAAAATCTATATTTATTTTGTGATTTACTTAAGAAACAGTGTTATTAAATTAGAAGAAAATGAACTTTATTGAGTTAAACTGTAAAATGGGCATAACTGATTAAATATACAATATTGACCAAAAATCAAATATCGATCAATATGGTAGTTCAAATCTATTAACATATTTACATTTAGCAGACGCTTTTATCCAAAGCGACTTACATTGCATTCAAGTTACAGTTTTACATTTTATCAGCTCTTGCTTTCCCTGGGAATCGAACCCATGATCTTGGCGTTGCTAGCACCATGCTCTACCATTTGAGCTACAGAAAAGCCTTTACTTTATTTACTGACATATCGCTCGAGACTTACTTATATAAAAATTATAATTAAACTTTATTTGGAGTACTTGTACACAATGCACGTTTCTTAATATTAAGCCTAAAATGTGTTTTAATGTCACTATTGATGAGGATTGTATGATCTTTGAATAATATCGGTCTTTAAATGCAAGATATTTATACTTAAAATATACTTGCAACAGTTCCACTTTAGCACAATCAAAAATACTTCAGTATATCTTTAGTTGGACTTTAGAACACAATTAAAGTACACTAAGCACAAAATGAGTTAATTCAATTTAGAAGACTTTAAGTACACCAGTTTAGTATACTAAAAGTACAACTGCATGGTATATTTATTAAGTACATTTGAAGTATACTTAGCATGAAATAAATACATTTTAGTATATTTATTTTTCACTAAGGTACTTTCATTTCCCTGAAGTGTATGCTGTTTGATGCCAGTGCCAGGGTAATAAATTAGACTGTAGTGAGCATGAGTGTACAGCTCAATATAAACAGCATTCCTTTCCAATATGGCTTATTTTCTTTCAATGTCATGATCTGTTCCTGGTTTGTGAAATGCTTCAGTTAACGCTCCAGCCCAAATGTTTTATATGTTAAGATCTTGAATTCATATGTCAGCTCTCAGTTACATTAGTAAGTTATGATGCTATGTATATTCAAAGAAGCACTTAGCTCATTTAAAGTGGAATGTGAAATAGTTGTTGTGTGCTTTTGTGCGTGTGTCCTTCTCTCATGTCTCTATTCTTTCCTCTTGTGCTCGGATGCTGTGCCAATGTGGATGAAGGCTGCTGGTCCCTTTCTGTGTGACCCACATAACCATAAGTGCTTCTAAAAGCCTGAGTTCCTCTAGGGGTCTCCAACATGTCCTACCAGTAGCTCGTGCGTAGTGATGGGAAGTTCGGATCATTTTACTGACTCGGACCTTTGAGTCTTGTTCAGCAAAATAAATGAATATTTTCGTTCATTTTAGCTAAATATAATTAAAATGTTACGTGCTACTTCCCTAACACATCTACTACTTTTGCAAACGTTGATCAAACTACAAACAATACAAAACTATAATGGTATAAGAAACAGAAAAAAATTTATTCATTGTTTACCTGGGTCTTTAGTCTATGATTAGCTCACCTCACCTCTTATCTGACAAGTCTTCAGGTTTGAGTCGTTTGTTCATCACGTGACAGCCCCATAAGCTAAACCTATACAGTATGAGCCGGAAAGAGAATTGATTAGTTCACCTCCCGAGTCTTCGGGTTTGAGTCGTTTGTTCATCACGTGACAGCCCCATAAGCTAAACCTATACAGTATGAGCCGGAAAGAGAATTGATTAGTTCACCTCCCGAGTCTGCAGAACCTATAGAATATTGCGCATGCGCGACTGAACGAATCACTCCCCGAATCACTCCTTGTTCAAAATGAACGAATCGTTCAAGAACGACCCATCACCCTGATTGGAGGTAGCTCGCCAAGACATATATTGACATATCGGCCATGAGGTTATTTTAATGATCCCGTTACGTATTTTAATTATCATTAAACTCGTATTTTATTATCGCGATTTGAAAAACTCACAGTAAATACAGTTCAGCTTTAATCAAAGTTATTAAGAATCTCACGCAGAAGCAACACATAGAGTAGTTTCGTTTTGTGTGAAAACATGACTGAAGGCAGACTGCTGAGTGAAATTATATGAAATAACATTTGATTTCATTGTGTGAATTTCATTTCATTTGTGTGAATGCATAATAGGAAACCGACTGTCTTCAGAAATGTTTCGATTGCCTTTGCTTTCCATCTTCTCTCTGTGTGTAATGCGTAATAAAGCAGTGTTTAAGGGTGCTTTCACACTTGGTTCGCTTGCCTGGTCCAAACCCGAGTTCGTTTGCTCCCCCCTCCCCCTGCTGGACTGCGTTCATATTATTTTATTTGGGTCCGAACCGCGGTTCGTTTTCGTCATCAAGCCAGCAGCTGTTTACCCCGTTGCTTGACGGCACAGGAGAAGGCGGCAAAATGCATAACATTGCTCGCTGCACTTTTATATATTTGTTTTTGAACCGTTCGTTTGTTTACAAAGCTTAGTGCATAAGTACACTTATGTCTGTCTTACTAATGTACTGCAAATGCTCTAAAGAACGCTGAAAGCGAACATAAATGAGACATACAGCTTTCTGCTTGCAGCGCGTCAGTCACTCTCATCAGGAAAGTGAGTGAAACACACACAAACACACATTTTTATCAAATAATATGGCATTAATAGCGGTTCACTTCCGCGATTTGGTGCGATTGCGTTCACATCAGCAGCAAACCGTACTGGAGTTCACTTGAACCGTACCCCAGAACACCCTTTTTAAGCGGACTCGGGTTCGGTTCGGTGTGAACCCGAGGTCGGATGACAGCGTTCACATCATCCAAACGAACCGAACTCTGACGTCAATCGAACCCGGGTGCGCACCAAAAGTGCTAGTGTGAAAGCACCCTAAATCGCAGCTCAGCTTTGTTTACAGAGGTTACCGTGGAAACAGCTCTGCTCTGCAGTTCATAAGCGCCATCTGCGGTCAAACTGTGGATTTACAAATTCATTCAGTCTGTCTGACATATTTTTGTTCAGACAAATGCGAAAATCAGACCACATTTTTTTTGTAAATCTTATTTTTTTTAAATGGTCAAAACTTTATTTGAACATGTAGTACATGTCAGTAGATAACATGTTATGAATATTTCTTGTTAGTTCAAAAGCTGGACATTTTTTTATGTTTTATTTCACTGTTTATGCAAACAAAAAGTGCATGGTGTTGCTAATTTTATTTGTTGGCTTTTGTCATAAAACTTTTCATAAAAATAATTTCAGTGTTTATCAGTACTTTTTTATATTTCCAGCACATTTTAATAACGCCGTGTATAACAGTTAGCTCTCAGCCGCTTTCATTTTTAAAAAGTAGCTCCCGAATGAGATAAAGGTTGGAGACCCCTGGGAGATGTGCTCAGGGTTGACCTCGATGTACCACTTTTTTCAAACACTCCATCTCTGTGTCATCTGGCTCAGGCCAAGTAACTTGATAACTGTTGGTGTTTACAACTGTGAGTGGTTTTTCTTCATGATTTAGCAATGCTTACTAATGCAAACATCACTATTGCTCATATTTAGATACTATTTTTCCATATAAATGACAATTCTGTCATAATTTACTCATCTTCATGTCATTCTAAACTTGTATGATTTTCATAGACTTTCAACACAGATACTGTTTTAACTTGGACCTGTAAGAAATCACCTAGCAAACAATGAACAGCCTTGTAGTAATTAGGACTGCATGATTAATCAGAATAAAACCAAATTTGCAATATGGCTTTGTGTAAATTATTATATTTGTAATGAGAAGTGCTTAGAAACTGGCTGCATTAGACTGCATTTTCCACCAAAATAAAAGCTTGATGGTTTAACGATTGTAGAATAAAGAAATTAAGACAGCCGTGTTTTTTTTATATATTATAATATATATATATTTAATATATATTATATTTTAATATACTTTTAGTATTTTTTAATTTTACAGTGAAATATTCCACTTTACTAATATTACATATTTCTTTCTTTTTTTTTTTATTCAAGAAAAACACAAACATCTCAAGGCAGAATACAAGTATCAATCTGTTACAGAACTAAATGAAAAAGAAAAAAAACAAATAAGGATAGTAAATGTCCATATACCTATAAACGTTACTTACAGTAATGTAAACATACAGATACATATCAAGCAAGAAGAAAAGGAGGAGGAAAATAAAATAAAAAAATTATAAGAAAAAAAGCACGCACAAAACACATTTTATTCAAAGCCAGCCTCCTTAAAATGTTCCAAAAATGGGCTCCAAGATTTTATAAAAAGATCAGGTTTCAATCGAACTCCAAATTTAATCTTTTCAAGTTTGAGGGCAAAAAGAAGGTCAAAAACCCACTGACGATAGGTTGGAGGAGATGGCAGCTTCCAGTTAATTAGTATAAGCCGTCTAGCCAAAAGTGTGCAAAGTGCAATATTATCCATCTCTAAAACTGTCAATTTCACATTTTCCGGAATAACCCCAAATAGAGCGGTCAAAGGGTTGGGGTCTATTGCTGTTTCTGAGAAATTTCTGAGAAACTCTTAATTTTTTTTTCCCAAAACCTTAATAAATTAGAACAGGCCCAAAACGAATGAAGCAGGGATGGTTCCATACAGGTAGGGTCCAAATCAGGAAATATCCTGCTAAGTTGTACCCTAGACCAATGAATACAATGCACTACCTTAAATTGAATAAGCTTATGTCTAGAGCTAACTGAAGAAGAATGTATTCTTTTTAAGACAGCATCCCAAGTTTCATTTTCTAACATAATACTTAAATCTTCCTCCCAGAGAGATTTTAATGATCTACTACATGGGGTTTGTTTGTTATTTATTATATTATAAATATTTGATATGGCACCTCTAATACATCTATACTGATGTAAAATGCCCTCCAAAATACCATTAGGTGGAGCAGCGGGGAACTCCGAAAAATGTTTACGGGCAAAGCTTCGAGCTTGGAGATATCGGAATAAATGTGAATTAGGCAAACTAAATTGTTTTTTTAAGTTGGTCAAAGGAAGCAATATTGTTATCTATAAATAGCTGGTCAATCGTGACTAAGCCTTGTGAGTTCCAAATATTGAAGGCCCCATCAAAAATAGAAGGTGCTAATATTACATATCTCAATAATAACATTTACATATTATTTTATAGTAATATTGATTGTAATATCAATATATCAAATACTCAAATACTGCATTTATTAATCTTAGTTCATGTTAATTTCAGCATTTACTAATGCATTATTAAAATCACAAGTTGTGTTTTTAATTTTAGTTAATGCACTGTGAACTAACATGAATAAACAATGAACAACTGTATTTTCATCAACTAACATTAACAAAGATTAATAAATAATGTAATAAATGCATTGTTCATTGTTTGTACATGTTAACTAATGTTAACAAATGACACCTTATTGTAAAGTGTTGCCATTATTATTATTATTATTATTTTATAGTCATATTGATGTAACGGTTCGCTGATCCAGGAAGACGGGAAGACGAGGGATTCAGGATAAATAGGTTCTTTAATTATAGAAAGGAAATAAATGGCACAGAATACAGCATAACCTAAAATTACGTTAAGACACGACAACGGCTAGAACAAAACTGAATGCTTATAAAGGAACAGGAACAAAATAGTAAACGAGATGATTAATTAAACACAGGTGATATGACTAAACGATAATGACTAATGAATGGAAACAAGAACAGGAAAAACCAAATAAGGGCAAAACAGGAACTAAATGGAAACTGACACGTGACAGATCGCCCCCCTCCCGGTAGGCGCGTCCCGCGCCGTAACAGTTCTACCGGAGAGGGAGGGGTGGGCGCCCTGGAGGCCAGTGCAGGGCAGGATACTGGGAAGGCCTCCAGAGCGGGTCAGGCAGCCATGGCGGGACAGGAGACTCGGGAGGCCAAGGCGGATCCGGGGACTCGGGAGGCCATGGCGGATCCGGGGACTCGGGAGTCCATGGCCCTATCTTTTCAGGTGGCCAAGGCAGGCCAGGGAGCTCCGTGGCCTTGGCCCTAGGCCCGGCCAACCAGGCAGAGGATATATGTCCCCCCCCCCCAATTTTTTCTTGGGGAAGTTCCCCTCTGGGAGCCGTTCAGGAGGAGCGGGATCTGGTGGGTGCTCAGGAGGAGCGGGCACTTGAGGGCGCTCTGGAGGAACGGGCTCTGGGGTGCGCTGGCGAGGAGCAGGCTCTGGGGTGCGCTGGCGAGGAGTGGGCTCTGGGTTGCCCACAGGAGAGCACTTGCGAGGAGCAGGCACTGGAGGGCACTTGCGAGGAGCAGGCTCTGGAGGGCACTTGCAAGGCGAGGACACTTGGGGCGCTCTGGAAGCGCAGATACTTGGGGGCGCTCTGGAAGCGCAGACACTTGTGGGCGCTCTGGAATCGCAGACACTTTGGGGCGCTCTGGAAGCGCAGACACTCGGGGGCGCTCAGGCAGCGCAAACTCTCGGGGGTGCTCAGGCAGCATCATCTTCGTCGTGGGCGGTGGCATACTCTTCGCCGCGGGCGGCAGCAGGCTGATGATCCCCGGACCATCTTTGCGGGAAACCAGCATCAGCCTCCTCATCTTCTGTTAGGTCCTGTCTTCTGTAACGGTTCGCTGATCCAGGAAGACGGGAAAACGAAGGGTTCAGGATAAATAGGTTCTTTAATTATAGAAAGGAAATAAATGGCACAGAATACAGCATAACCTAAAATTACGTTAAGACACGACAAGGGCTAGAACAAAACTGAATGCTTATAAAGGAACAGGAACAAAAGAGTAAACAAGATGATTAATTAAACACAGGTGATATGACTAAACGATAATGACTAATAAACGGAAACAAGAACAGGAAAAACCAAATAAGGGCAAAACAGGAACTAAACGGAAACGGACACGTGACAATTGATATATAATCACAACATTTTTGACCAAATTGTGCACCCCTACTAACAGCACTTTATAAATCACATTTTAAATTGCATTTGCAATTTTTATCTGAAAAATCACAATTTCAGTCCCCCCCCAAATCAGACATTACCACCACCGATCACACAAAATACCTTAGAAACTGCATGGAAATGTGCTAAAATGCTCATGTAATACAAACACTCAAGCATGGTGGTGGTGATTTTTGTTCAGACAAATACTAGTTTGTATTCACTTTTCTTCTTGAGAGATGCTTGTATTCTACAGCAGTATAGTCATATACAGCTTACTCATCGAGTCACTGCAAGAAAGCATTTCATTAAAGGCTAGTCAATATTGTCTTTTGTTGAACAGAATAACCCTCCATCATTGCATGTAATGGACTGCATTCTTTCTGCAGCCGCAGTGAAACCAAATGATTGTTCCTGAAACAATAAACGACAGATGAGCAGTTATACTCTTTCAGCACCATCTGCAACTCTATCCAGCTTATGATGCAACACACATATACACACATATACTGTATATATGCACATGTGGACACACACACATGCGCTCACGCACGGGTCACAGAGGTCATCCCGTCTCCTGTGATTATCAGGCTTACACGCTCAGAGCGGGTCCTAGTCGCATTTGTTTGTTATGATCAAGCGATCTGCCTACAGTACGCTGGCAGGGATGCCAGGAATTTATTTATGTGTCTCTCGTTAGGGTGGAGGAGGGATGGTGTAATAGCGGCACACTTCAGCTGATGTGTCGGAAAGCTTGTTAATGGAGGTGTAGGTCATACGCTGGGGGAGATGCTCACAGCGCATGTGTCCATCTATCTGCTTATGCCATATTTTTTCTGCATATAATCTCTTTTTTTTCTCTCTCTCTCTCTCTCTCTCTCTCTCTCTCTCTCTCTCTCTCTCTCTCTCACAATAATATCTCTAACGCTCATGCCATCATATGCCCCTACTGTAATCAGACTGAGAGATAAGAGATTCAGAAATGTCATGTACATATATATATATATGTACTTTTTTTCTTTTTATGACAGAGACTTGGATTTGATACAACAGCAGTTTACGTATTTTCCCAATGCCATTCTCCCCTCTTCTTGTCATCATTTCCTGTCCTCTCTCTACTGTCCCATCAATAAAAATGGTAAAAAGGCAAAACACCTCTCCATACACACCCAGCCAGTGCTCTTCCATCTCTCTGATGGGCAGCCAGCTGAGATCAGCTGAAGTCCCTGTTGGCAAGAGGTATGAAATGACTTCTACAATGTGAGCTGACAGAAGGGACCTCACTCACCGAGGACACAGCCTCATTCTTATTTTTACCTCCTTCATTAGCGTCTTTTCTCCATCTTCCTCTCGCTCTCTCTCTCTTTCTCATTCTCCATCTTCCTCTCACTCTTTCTCTCTTTCTCCATCTTCCTCTTGCTCTCTCTCTCTTTCTTTTTCTCAGTCTGTTCTTATTATTATGTCCTCTAGCCCCTCCCTCTCTCTTGAGTAATGTGAAGCAGATTCATTGATTCAGGTCAGGGCTCGACCCCTGCTGTCTTTATTAAAAGCCATACCTGACAGCTGGATGAAACGAGTCCTGCTGTGTAATGCTACGCTCAAATGTTAAACCAAATCTAGAAACATCTAGAAATGGCTTTAGAGTCTTTTCAGACACTGATGTCACGTCAGAATTGTTTAGCAGCTAAACCGTGATTTGAAATCTGCATTTAGATTTACTGTGTTACTACACTTGTGGAATGAGATTGGCAGGCAGCCTTTAGCCTCTGTAAGCTACGAAATTTGATGGATTGGGGATTTCAGTGCTGTGTTCTTAAGGAGAAGGTCTGTCCTTTGGCTCATAGGAGATGTTCTTGTAAATTGTCACAAGATTCATTTTGTGAAGTGTGAGTGGTGAAAAAAAAGTTGTAATTTCTTTCCTCACTACCACACAGAAGAGGAAAAAGACTGGAAAAAATAGAAAATGGCTCTGTGCCAAAACATAGTGAGCTGCCTTGTTGTCTACCTTCTAAGAAAGCATATTAACCTCATGGAACCTCTGACTGATTGACCTGACTGAATTGGAAAACTCTTTACAGATTTGGTTTGGTGCGCACACTACACATAGTGTGACTCATTAAATATAACTAAAAAAATAAATAATTAATATGCACGCATGCGGCCAAAATACACAATACCATTTTAAAATATAATTTTATGTAATTATAAAAATATAATTCCTATTTTAAATGTTCTTTTTTCTTTTTAGAATAAAATATATTTATAATATGCTTTGTTATTTATTTAGTGTAATCAGTTATATCGAAGTTCCCTTCAAACATATTGACAAACTAAGGGCCAGATTTACTAAACACGGCAAATTAGCGTTAGAGCGCATTTCCATAAAAGCACTGATGGGAAGAGAAAATTCTGCAGGTGATTTACTGACAATGCGCATTAAAGAACACAGACGCAGCCAGATAATTTCCATAATGACCAGCACAAACTACCAAGAGCAGCGCAAATTACTGCCTGATTTAAGACATGCATTTTTGGGTGTTAAATAATGCTGCAAAGACCAGTAATTTGACGAGCGTGAAAGTTGGTAAATTGCATTGCGTGATTAATTTTAATCACGCAATGTGATAATTCACATTGAATTCGCAAAATTTTATTCTCTCCTCCTATAAATTTTGCGTCTGAAAGGGAAACTTCTACAAATGCATATTCAATTAGGTCAGGCGCAAAAATAACTGTGTCCACGCCTTTTCAGCGCTAATTCTTCACTGCACGTCTTCTCCTGACAGTACTATTTTAGTGCCAAAAGACAGTTGACGCTGGTGCAGTCTGTTGGTAAATCTGGCCCTAAATTGTAAAATGGACTGTGGGCCAGTGAGACTAATGTGCAATGAAATTAAAATAAAACAAATATTAATAGACTTCTAAAGCTGTGTCAAAAAATCAAACTATTCATTGATTTTATCCATCTTTATAATGTATTGTCTATTGATCTATTGATCAAGGGGTTTTCTCAGCAAATATTGAAATGTTGTATGTAGTATGTTATTAATTTGATTAAAACTGTTAATCAGTTGACAGCCTTGAATTTTTTCAGAGCATTATGGGATTGCTTTCCCCTCAAGGGATACATCCTGAAATGGTGGTGTATTAACAGCCTTCGTAATTATGCTATCTTCTTTTTGGAACAGCTGGGCGGCTATGATCTCTTAAAATGCTGCCTACAGAGACAACTCAATAGGTTTTGGAACAGGACTTTTGGGAAAAAAAGAGAGAGAGAATTTAAAAAGGGAGATGGTTCATGCAAAGTTGCGCAATTAGAATTAAACTTTAGAGAATCAGAATCAGAATCAGAACCAGAAAGAGCTTTATTGCTAAGTGTGTTTGCACACACACAGGAATTTGTCTTGGTGTTAGGAGCTTCCAGTACAGAAAGTACAAACATAGTGCAGACAACATATAATTAAGGTAATAAAGAACACTAATAATGAAGAGAATAGACAATAATTAAGAATAACAATAGTAATAAAAAATTTAAATATACAGGTGCTGGTCATATAATTAGAATATCATCAAAAAGTTGATTTATTTCACTAATTCCATTCAAAAAGTGAAACTTGTATAATGTATACATTCATTCCACACAGACTGATATATTTCAAGTGTTTATTTCTTTTAATTTTGATGATTATAACTGACAACTAATGAAAGCCCCAAATTCAGTATCTCAGAAAATTAGAATATTACTTAAGACCAAAACAAAGAAAGGATTTTTAGAAATCTTGGCCAACTGAAAAGTATGAACATGAAAAGTATGAGCATGTACAGCACTCAATACTTATTTGGGGCTCCTTTTGCCTGAATTACTGCAGCAATGCGGCATGGCATGGAGTCGATCAGTCTGTGGCATTGCTCAGGTGTTATGAGAGCCCAGGTTGCTCTGATAGTGGCCTTCAGCTCTTCTGCATTGTTGGGTCTGGCATATCGCATCTTCCTCTTCACAATACCCCATAGATTTTCTATGGGGTTAAGGTCAGGCGAGTTTGCTGGCCAATTAAGAACAGGGATACCATGGTCCTTAAACCAGGTACTGGTAGCTTTGGCACTGTGTGCAGGTGCCAAGTCCTGTTGGAAAATGAAATCTGCATCTCCATAAAGTTGGTCAGCAGCAGGAAGCATGAAGTGCTCTAAAACTTCCTGGTATACGGCTGTGTTGACCTTGGACCTCAGAAAACACAGTGGACCAACACCAGCAGATGACATGGCACCCCAAACCATCACTGACTGTGGAAACTTTACACTGGACCTCAAGCAACGTGGATTCTGTGCCTCTCCTCTCTTCCTCCAGACTCTGGGACCCTGATTTCCAAAGGAAATGCAAAATTTACTTTCATCAGAGAACATTACTTTGGACCACTCAGCAGCAGTCCAGTCCTTTTTGTCTTTAGCCCAGGCGAGACGCTTCTGACGCTGTCTGTTGTTCAAGAGTGGCTTGACACAAGGAATGCGACAGCTGAAACCCATGTCTTGCATACGTCTGTGCGTAGTGGTTCTTGAAGCACTGACTCCAGCTGCAGTCCACTCTTTGTGAATCTCCCCCACATTTTTGAATGGGTTTTGTTTCACAATCCTCTCCAGGGTGCGGTTATCCCTATTGCTTGTACACTTTTTTTTACCACATCTTTTCCTTCCCTTCGCCTCTCTATTTATGTGCTTGGACACAGAGCTCTGTGAACAGCCAGCCTATTTTGCAATGACCTTTTGTGTCTTGCCCTCCTTGTGCAAGGTGTCAATGGTCGTCTTTTGGACAACTGTCAAGTCAGCAGTCTTCCCCATGATTGTGTAGCCTACAGAACTAGACTGAGAGACCATTTAAAGGCCTTTGCAGGTGTTTTGAGTTAATTATCTGATTAGAGTGTGGCACCAGGTGTCTTCAATATTGAACCTTTTCACAATATTCTAATTTTCTGAGATACTGAATTTGGGGTTTTCATTATTTGTCACTTATAATCATCAAAATTAAAAGAAATAAACACTTGAAATATATCAGTCTGTGTGGAATGAATGTATACATTATACAAGTTTCACTTTTTGAATGGAATTAGTGAAATAAATCAACTTTTTGATGATATTCTAATTATATGACCAGCACCTGTACAGAAAAGAAAAATGTCCATAGACAGAACTGTGAATGTGCATGTGTCCTATGTACAGATGAAGGTTTGATGAGTTATTTACAGATGTACAGTACCGGGGTGTGTTATGTGTTGTTCAGGTGGGATACAGCCTGGGGAAAAAACTGTTCTTGTGTCTAGCTGTTTTGGTGCTCAGTAATCTGTAGCCCCGGCCAGAAGGCAACAGTTCAAAGTGAGCTGGGTGTGAGGGGTTCAGAGTGACTTTCTTAGCCCTTTTCCTCACTCTGGAGGTGTAAAGTTCTTGAAGGCTGGGCAGAGGGGCACCGATAATCCTCTAAGCAGTCCTGACTGTCCGTTGTAGTCTTCTGATGTCTGTTTTGGTAGCTGAACCAAACCAAACAGTTATAGATGAACATAGGACAGACTCAATGATGGCAGAGTAGAACTGTTTCAGCAGCTCCTTGGCAGGTTGAACTTCCTTAGCTGGCGGAGGAAATACAGCCTCTGCTGGGCCTTTTTCGCAATAGAGTCAATGTGATTGTCCCACTTCGGGTCCTGAGAGATGGTGGTTCCCAGGAATCTGAATGACTCTAATGCAGCCACAGTGCTGTCCATGATGGTGAGTGGGGGGAGAGCAGGGGGGCTCCTCCTGAAGTCCACTATCATCTCCACAGTTTTGAGAGTGTTTAGCTCCAGGTTGTTAAGACTGCACCAGACAGCCAGCTGCTCAACCTCCTGTCTGTAAGCAGACTCGTCTCCGTCCTTGATGAGGCCGATGACTGTAGTGTCGTCCGCAAACTTCAGGAGCTTGACAGAGGGGTCCTTTGAAGTGCAGTCATTGGTGTAGAGGGAGAAGAGCAGTGGGGAGAGAACGCAACCCTGAGGGGTGCCAGTGCTGATGGTGAGAGTTCTGGATGTGAGTTTGCCCAGCCTCACTAGCTGCTGCCTGTCTGTCAGGAAGCTGGTGATCCACTGACAGATGGAGGTGGGCACAGAGAGCTGTGTCAGTTTGTCTGAGAGAAGGTCAGGCATGATGTATTGAAGGCCGAGCTGAAGTCCACAAATAAGATCCTTGCGTAATTCCCAGGTTTGTCGAGGTGTTGCAGGATGTAATGCAGTCCCATATTGACAGCGTCATCCACAGACCTGCTTGATCTGTAGGCAAACTGAAGAGGATCCAGCAAGGGTCTAGTGATGTCCTTCAGGTAGGCCAGGACCAGTCTCTCAAGTGACTTCATGACCACAGACCTGTCGCACTCACGTCTGTGGTCATGAAGTCACTTGAGAGACTGTGGTCTTCATGACCACAGACGTGAGTGCGACAGGTCTGTACTCATTAAGTCCAGTGATTTTGGGCTTTTTGGGGACGGGAATGATGGTGGAGCGTTTGAAGCAGCAGGGAACTTCACACTGCTCCAGAGATTTGTTGAAGATCTGTGCAAAGATGGGGGCCAGTTGGTCAGCACAGACTTTTAGACAGGCAGGTGAAATACCGTATGGTCCTGAAGCTTTCCTAGATTTCTGTTTTCTGAAGACCCGGTTCACATCCTCTACACAGACTTTAAACGCAGGTAGAATGGTGGGGGAGGGAGGGAGGGGGGTTGCAGGGGGGGAAGGTGAATGTGTGGAGTGCAGATCAGCGCGGATGCTGGGTGTCAGTCTGGCCTTTTCAAATCGGCAGTAAAACACATTCAGATCATCAGCCAGTTGTTGATTCTCCACATAAGACTGTGGGGGTGGTGTCTTGTACATGGTGATGTTCCTCAGACCAGTCCATACTGACGGCGGATCCTTTGCTGAAAGTCCTTTTTTCAACTTCTCAGAGTAGTTCTTTTTCGCCACTCTGATCTCCTATGTTAGTCTGTTCCTCTCCTGGTTATACAAGATTTTATCCCCACTTCTGTAAGTGTCCTCTTTGGCCTGACAAAGCTGTTTGAGTTTCCCAGTAAACCACGGTTTATCATTATTGAGTGATAAGAATGTCCTGGTGGGGATGCATATATCCTCACAGAAACTGATGTATGAAGTTACAGTCTCTGTGAGCTCGTCCAGATCGGTGGCAGCAGCTTCAAAAACATTCCAATCAGTGAGGATAAAACAAGCTTTTAAATCTTGCTCTGCTTCATTAGTCCATCTTTTAACAGTTCTTAATACAGGTTTAGAAGATTTAAGTTTTTGCCTGTAGGTCGGTATGAGATGAACCAAACAGTGATCGGAGAGCCCCAGAGCTGCCCGTGGGACAGAGTGATATGCATCTTTAATTATTGTGTAACAGTTATCCAATATATTACTGTCTCTGGTGGTTAATTCCTCTTAGAGGAATTAATAGCGTCTTAAGCAAATGAAATGAAGGAAGGGATAGAGCTGGCAGATTATAAAGGAAGAGGCAGAGAAAGAGATGGCGGCTGATTTAGAAAGATCAAAAGTCACTTGTCGGGTCAGATTGATTCTCTGATTACCTCTGTTTCCCATAAATGGATGAGAGATAGAAACGCAGGAGCGGGGAGAAAAATCAATTCTGTCATCCTCTTTCCTTTGGCTTTTTATAGATGCAGGAATAAGATACTCTTGTTGTGAGATTCATCTTTTGGCTCTTTCTCCCCTCCTCTGATGCACTCTTAATTCCCTCCTTTCATTTCTCTTTTCTCCTCTCGGCCTTGCACTTTTATTTCACTGGTGTGTAGTGGTTCATTCACTCTCCGCTCTCTTGCTGGCAGGGATTTTAATGAGGCACTTGTGTTTCAGATATTCAGCCGCATCAGGCCTCAGGCTTTCCCACACAACAAAAACAACTCTGGGGTGAATTCACTGAACAGTTTTGAATGCGGTACACTAAGTGTTCGCAATCCTGCACTAAATGCACTGCTCGTTTAAATGAAACATTTTTGTCAATGCGAACATGGCTATTGATAGCTGTGCTTGAAGATTTTTTTGTTTATGTTGTGCTGACCAATACTTCAAGTGCCACTATACTGACACCTGGTGGATGCAGCATTGAGCAGACGCAAAGCAAACAGTGCAGTTCTTGATTAATTTTCGCCTCTGTCTTTTTCCCAGAGAGCACAGCATTCCTCTCCTTTTCATCCATCCTTCCATCCCTCCACAGTTGGATTAGCAGTCCAGATGTTGCTGACCCACATAGAGTAGAGGAACAGCTGTCTGCAGGATGGGGTGGGAAGGCAGTCCTGGATTTTAACAGTCAGAACAACCACTAACACATGTGGGACACTGTGGAGAGAGAGAGGATTACCCCTTAAGCCCAAACATCCAGAGGGAGGAACAAGAGAAACTGCAAAGAACAAGAAAAGGAGAAATTCTGTTTGAGGTTGCGAGGGGGTTTGTGCGCCAGCGTGCCTCGGCATATCTGACTCTTTTGTATCTGCTGTCATCAGGGGTTTTCAAGAGCACTTGTCCCACTTCTATATCATAAATAAGCTCTGTTTGTAATTTGTTTTTTTGTGCACTTTTGTGTTTGCAGGCTTTTCTAGATGAACATTTTATTGCTCAGAGGTTTCTCGTTCATAACACAGGAGGCTTAAAGTCCAAATGAAATCAGATATGATCCATTTACTTTTTTCATGCTCTTGCCTGGTATTACAGTGAATGATTTATTCGGTGTACATTAGGTAAAGACTTTTATAATAATTTTTTCTACATTAATAAATGCTGTCTATTGAACAGATTAATCAAAGAAACCTGAGAAAAGTTTCCGTAAAAATATTAAGCGGCACAACTGTTTGACATTGATAGTAATAAGAAATGTTTCTTGAGCAGCAAATCAGCATATTAGAATGATTTCTGAAGAATCATTTGACACTGATTGACATGGAAGACTTTGCCAACACAGAAATTAATTACATTTTAAAATATATTCATAATTTAGAAAACTAATATAGACTATTGAATTGAACAGATATATTGAATTTCACAATATTGATGTTTTTACTGTATTTTTGAGCAAATAAAAATAATGCAAAACAAATGCCTTGGTGCCTTGGGAAATAAGATATTTCACTGAAAACATTAAAAAATCTTACCGACCCCAAACTTTTAAATAGTAATAATAGAATCGAGAATAGCATAAAAGACCGTTCTTGCTCAAATCTCTTTCTGACTTCTATGACTTCTATGACTGAGTGCGATCTTGGCTAATTTAAGCGTAGTTTGAGAGCTTGCTGAAAACCCTAGGGAAGACTATTAGGGTGTTTTTTTGCGAGAAAAAATAATAATAAGCAGGATATTTAACTTCCTTTCTAAGGAGAAACACAATATTTAAAATATCTCACTGGTGATTTTCCCTTTGGGATTGGCCAAGGGACAGTTATGTGAGAAAATGTGAGTGGATGAAGTCATTTCATTCTTTATACATTGCCCTCATCTTCCTCCAGATGTATTTTGTTCCACTCCTCTTGGCTGGAGCTAAGGAAATGTTTTTTTTAGGCAGGCTCGGTTCAGCCTTCTTTTATGAAGTCTAATGAGTGTAGAGTGCTAAAACTAGCGTGACATGTCCCGGTGTGAGTGATGACATTCAAGCCCTGGGGAACGGCACTCCTTCCAGTATATCAGCAAGGTGTCTGCTACGCAGAGAGAGAGAGAGACATGTCGCTTGACATTGCTCTGATAGCCAGTTGGAGTTTTTTCTGGTGCAGATGCAGACACAGTTACTTCATCCTGTAGTTTCAGTTTTATATTACCTCTCCGTTTTCTGGTTCCTGTAGAAGGCAACATAGAACACAATTGCTATAGTCATCCAACAATTATCCAAAGGGCTGGTTAAGGCACAGAATGAGACGGCATAATGGAAACAACATGCACGGCACAGATCCATTTGCGTGTCTGCTGGTCAGTCCAACACCAACACTCAGCGGTGATGCTCTTTCATCACCACTGGGCCTGCCGCCAGTGTAAGCTGCTCCTGCTCTGCATTCTTGCCATTGTTGTTATTTTTTTCTTTCCCATCAGCCCTCCCCACCCACACTCCCTCGTTGGCCTCATTGTGATCCCTGTGCTAAATCATTTGCTGTAGCTTCAACCCTAAATGGCTAAGTCTGGAGATCAGCCTCGAGCTATAAGTATAAAGTGTTTGGGACATATAATCACAGGACTCAGCTGAGGTTAAATACTTTGAACCTTGAAGCAACCGGCAAACATTCAAACAAGTTCAATAATAAAATAAACAAAAACAAAAGTAAAGCGGCAGCCCCTCGCGGACGACTGCCGCACACAAAACACAAAATAAAAGTCCAGGCTTGGGCCTCTCTCATCTTCCACTGTCGTTGCTCCTCCTTTTATCCTTCCAGAGCTCCTCCGTGGCACTCGAGACCGATGAGTGGTGCAGGTGTTGTTCATTATCATCAACTCCACCAGCCTCGCTCCGCTCCCACGGCTCTCGGCCCCGCCCCACTCGTCACACAGTAATTTTATTTGATAATATAACTGTAATATTACAATACTGACATTTATAGCTAGATTATTTTTTTTATTTTTTAAACACTGTACATCAAACTTTTTGGTGGAAATCTGCAGGGAGCTATTATAGCTTCTCTTTTGTCAACAACAGACGGTTTGTAAGTGCTTCTTATTACAAGTTTGGGAAGATGAACAGTGCATGTTGCATTCCCAAATGCATGTTATAGGCACCCCAAATACAGAGCAGATGGAGTTTGTGCAGAGCGGCATTTACTGTGACCTGAGCTGCTTTGAGAAACTGAAAACACCGGCGCATGAGCTGCTCACGTGTAAATAAACACACGCTTCACTCTGAAATAAGTTTAATTACATTGCAGTCTTTGCGTCATATTGCCATTTCAGATTCATTTTGATTAATTGTGCAGCACTCATTGCAATGCAAAATAGTTAACTTTAATACATTTAAACTGACTTACTTAAAGGGATAGTTCACCCTGAAACGAAAAATCTGTCATCATTTCTTCTGTGGATCAAAATAATAGATATTATTTTGAAGAACTGCTTTTTGGGGCTGTTTTTATTGCAGACCCACTTCTAGTTACGTCCCTAAACTGAAATCTGAACTTTATCACTGTTGTTTCCTAAAACAATGACTTCTCCCCCAGATCATGCATCTGGAGAGCTAAAAAATAGTTTTAAATTAGGTTTTCCTCATCTGATCCCTCTCCGCTGGGGTTTATTTCTCCCTTGAGAGTACATGCACTCAGCATGGGGTATCAAATCAAACAGACTGCTATCATATGTAATCGTGGAAAAATTAGCGTCCCTGAAAGTGATATAAGTTTGGAGGATGTTCTTTTTCTCAATGCTTATGTAAGGTAATTTAGCTTAAACTCAAACCAGGCTTTTGCCTCTATCGCATACTGTCAGATAATCTTTCTTCATTGAGCTCATACTGCTCCCTGTGCATTTGAGATAAATGTGCCTAGTGCTCAGTGCTGGATGCTTTCATATATCTTGTAGAGTCTTGTTTGTGTGTACTGATCCTCCTCCAGTGTTTTTATCATGGTGCACTACGCAGTTTCGGATCGCTACCCATCTCGCAGTAATTGTGGGCGGCTCTGTTATTAATTAGCGCAGGTAGCTAACTGTGTTCTCAAAACATCATGAGAGAACGGCTGTTTTTCTGCCTCACATTTGGACCAATTAATTTGTACATTTCCTTTTGCAGCGTTACAGACGTTTATGTATTTTTATCAGAGCACTTTTTGTGCCCAGGAATTGAGAATGAGTCAGCTCAGAAGGGTACTAATTCACTAATGCATATGTTCATACACACATATACGAACACACGTTCGCACACAAACACACTGTCTCTAATTATCCATGTAATGTCAGGGGAGACATTAGAGTTCACTGAGCCCTGATGGGTGTCACACCAGAGCAAGAGAGTTCAAACACACGTTGTTATGATTTTGAAGAAGCCTGTGGTTTTTAATTAGCTGAAATTTCATGTTCACTATGCCGTGACCGCATCTAATCACTTGACCCCTGGCCTCATAACTAAAACTCCTTCTTACCACTTGAACTTGTATCCTAGTCTAAAATGTTTTCAGGTCTCACCTCATTGGCCCTCATATCATTTTTGCCGACAGGTCTAACCCAGTGCCTCGGTGTTGTCACTGCACATACAGAGACGTATCATCATGGGAAAACAGAACAGCAAACTCAGGCCCGAGATACTACATGACCTGAGGGCGAACACGGAGTTCACTGACCACGAGCTACAGGAGTGGTACAAGGTGGGAACATCTTGAGACATGCACAGATGCCCCTAAAAAGTATCTGGGTACTTAAGTCACACAAAATGTATTAATTTCATTGCATTGGCAAGCAAAATATCAAACCAAGTATCAACAAATTATGCTAGATCTTTTCTCAGAACTAATTACACTACTGAGACATTTTGCATTTACTTTTTTGGTTTTCATTGTGAACGTATAAATTTAAAGGTATTTTATTTATTTATATATTTATTTTTGCTTGAAAATCTCCACGTGTATACTTATTTTCCAATAGAAATATCTAAACTTGACAAATGACAAATATATTAAGTCTTGTTTTCTGAAAAACTTATCAAAATTAATTAAGTTTCTACATAAAACAAGAAAAACTTTTGCCAGTGTGGTAAGAATAATATTCAATTTAATTAATTGTATTTTTCTGACCCCACTGACAGATGTTATTTCTTGTTTTACTCATAATCTCACTTAATTTTCATACTTTTTTCAGATATTTTATATACCCCAAGTCATTTTGCTTTACAAGTAAATACGTCTTAATTAAAGAATATTTAGATATGTGTATTGGAAAGCAATATAAAAATACTAAGTAGGAAAATCATATTTGCAGTTGGTGCCTTTGGTCCAAACAGTTATTGATGCCCCACATGGAGGGTAAATTATTAGACTTATAAAGATACGATACATTCATGCCCTCCACAATAGTGTCACAAAAATCGCACCTTTAGTTTGTCACTGGGACAGTAGCCTTTGCAGGGGTGCCCAAACTGGAGGGCCGGTGTCCAGCATAGTTTAGCTCCAACCCAATTAGAAACACCTGAACCAGCTAATCAAGCTTTTTACTAGGCATACTAGAAACTTCTTGGCAGGTGTGCTGAGGCAAGTTGGAGCTAAACTCTGGACACCGGCCCTCCAGGACCGAGTTTGGGCACCCCATGCCTTAAAGGGAATTAAATAGCAACTTTGAACCTTCTACCCCTAAAAGGTGCATATTGACACGTTGGAGTAGTATTAAGTACCCTTAATGTACTACTAAAAACATTTTATAGGTACATAAGATGCAAAGTTGTCCTCATTTTCTGAGAATATAGGCCTATGTGTTGTTTATACATAGACTATATGCATAATTGAACATAAAAACAGACACCCCTCACAAAAATATGGTTAAATGAAGTATTTAATGTATGTCACTATAAGTGGTGGTCATGGGAAATTACTTACTTATCCTACCCTGGAGGGTGCCTCAGAGGAGACATGTATGCCACTTGTACAAGAACGTTAAGGGCCAATGTATGTTTATATGTATGTAAATTTGAGCAGCTCTATTATGAGCCACAGTTGCCCTGGGACTGAAAAGAGCACATCATATTGTGCATTCAAGTGCTGTTGGAAATGACTGTAACATTTAGTTTGCCTACACTATATGTACTGTTGATGTAGAATGTATGAGCTGACCAAATCACTTTCTATAACAGCACAGAATGATAAAATACACAAACTATATAATTACATTAGTGCTGAAAACTGTTCCTGTCTTTATTGGGAAGCAAAAAAGAGATAAATATGAAATTGTCTGGTTAGTCCATTTTAGTGTTAAAAAATCACTTTAAGTGATCACAGCAAGTAGGAATTTCCCAGGAGGACATGGATGCAGCAATAGACCTTGCCACTTAGTATTAAACCAGCAAACGCTTGGCTGATTGTGAAAGTTGAAGACTTGAGTGGAAATTACAGCATCATCATGAGAATTTATTTATGAGTTTAGGGGTTTTGGGATGCTTGTGTCTGACCTGAGATGTCATATTCTAATAAAGGAGCCTCTTAAAGCATGCCACTAATGGCAATATATGTTGTTCACTCTAAACAGGGGTTCCTGAAAGACTGCCCCAGTGGGCATTTGAACGTTGAGGAATTTAAGAAGATCTATGCCAACTTCTTCCCATACGGTGATGCCTCTAAGTTTGCTGAGCATGTCTTTCGTACGTTTGACACCAACAATGACGGGACCATTGACTTCAGGGAGTTCATCATTGCTCTGAGTGTGACATCACGGGGAAAGCTGGAGCAGAAGCTAAAGTGGGCCTTCAGCATGTATGATCTGGACGGCAATGGTTACATCAGCCGCGAGGAAATGCTAGAGATTGTGCAGGTCAGTGGCATTCTGGGACGCTTGTGCTAAAGTCTGCAGCCTAAATCCACTTCTAACATAAAACAAATGTATGTATATTGCATCCATACACTAATTTTCTCACTGCTATGATGCTTTTGTTAAACAAATATGTTTTTTGGGACTTTAGATGTTTGATGCTAACTGCTAATTGTCAACGTTAAGGTGCTCAATAATCCTCAACGTTTGGTTATCTGGTCTCCCAGCCTTGTCAAACTGATGTTTAGCTGGTTGGCCAGTTGGTCTCCCAGCCTGACCAGCTGACAAGCACCCAAACTACCAAAACAGTCCAACCTAACCAGATTGGGCAGGCTGGGAGACCAGATAAGAGCCTTGAAAAACTCCACAAATACACTGCGAAAAAGCCTGATCAACCAAACCTGCTGGTTACCAGAGCAGCCGTTTAGTGATTATTTTCTACTATAACAGGTCCTGAACAGTGTGCAGGATTGTTTTGCACACAGTTTCAACATCTCTGAAGCTTCTGGCAGATGTTCTGATAGACAGTAGTCCACTGGAGACTATTCAAAAGTTTCACGAGCCTAATTAGGCATAGTAAAGATCCATTTCCAAAAGCACAAACCTAAAATAACATTTGAAAAGTGAAAAAATATGTAACTACTGTATACAGCACACAGTTCGTGAAAATGAATGTAATTATTAAATACAATTAGAAAATGTAAAGCACAATTATTTGCTAAATACAGTTTTATTTATCATGTTATCATATTTATTTATTTGTATTTTTGCAATGCATCTGTAAAGTCATAGTTTTATATTATAATTCTCTTTAGATCTGGTTGCTCTGTGCAATGGTTAGCATTTACAATTTTTCATAGTGTAATTTTATTAACTCCAGTTTGGGTCCATTTGACCGGCAAACTGCGTAATAATTAGTAATTATAATAATAGTATATGGAAATTACAACAATAAAAAAGCATTGTCCCCATTTAAAAAAATAAATAAATTGATTCATAGATATACGGTGGTGGCCAAAATTATTAGAATTTTCACTAGTGTTTTCTAGTATAGTAAACTTTTAATAGTACTGTGGCTTTGCAGGTAGTTTTCTTGAAGCATCTTGGAGACGTGTGCACAGTTCTTCTGGATTTAGTCTCAGTTTGTTCTGTTTCTTCATGTCATTCCAGACAGACTGGATGATGATCAGATCAGATCTCTGTGTGGAGCACTGGATGTTGTCAGACAAAAATCTCACAGGATTATTACAATTGATGGCAAAATATATGTTTGGAAATGTAAACTGATATTTCCTACTGACACACTACAGCAAAAGATAGAAATAACTGACTTAAAACTATTTTTTAGCTGGTGAAAATACTAGTGTTCTAATAAATTTGGCCACCACTGTAGTAACATGACATTTCACAGATATTTTGACCACTGAACTAGAAAATGTCCCTGGTTTCCATTTCAGATATCTGCTCACCTTTTCTTTCAAGCAAAGTTTTCAGCAAGGATTTGTGATTTATAAAAGTTCAGGCTTATTGAGCATGCTAGTCATACTAATCTTGACTCAAAAATTCCTCCTGTTCGCTGACTTCTGTACTGACTTTGTGTCCTTATAATGTCAGATGAAAGAAAAATGCTTGCTTTTATCTTTGAAGAAATTAAAGAATTAAAATATGTCAAGGAAACAGATGCGATTTTTAATTTATGTTGAGCATTTCTTTTTACCCACCCAATATATTACTTAACATATAACATATATATTTTCTTCTTTGATGTGCGAAATGATTGATCAGATCAGAATTGATCATTAAGAGACAACTATTATATATTTTTACTATTTCTGAGGTATATAGTATGTAGGCCTATACTGTGCATATGCTACACCATCTGATTCTAAAAAAGTAGCATTGTATTTTGAATAAATTACATTAAATTACAAGGCAGCATACTGTGTAGTATTTAGAAAGTAGTGCGCTTCAATTCTGCACACAGGCAGACATTCTCCTTCTACACCAGCAGTCACTTCTAAGTGTACGTACAGTACAAGTCTGCATAATTTACAGAAAGCACAGAGATGAGCAGCCTGACCCCTGGTGGAGAGATCAAACACAAACATTAGCGCGCTGTCCCAGATGATCGCTCCCCTGTCAGCCTGTGCTGTGGGAGTAGAGGAGCTATTAGCATGTGCTTAGCATGCTCAGTTAGTACCAGTCTCCCTCAGCTAGGCTTGGCAAAGCTCCGGTCTCCGCGATTCCCCTCGACTAGCAAAGCCTGTGGGGAAGATCGCAGAGTTGGCTTTGTTGGCTTAACGAGTTAAATTTAACCGGGGTTTATCCCCATGTGTGCAGAACGGCGAGATTATCCACAAGCTCATGGAGGTTACAGTTGGCTGGCACTCAGAGATTGCAGTGTTGCATATTTTATCACGGCGGCTGCTTTTAAAAGGTGGAGGGCTAAGCCAAGCACCAGCAGTCTGCCCAACTGTGAATCTCATTATCTCTCAAAAACATTACATAATTGATTGACGTCTCTGATTTAGTGGGCATGGCAGGTAAATGAGCTGAAAAAGCCTGTGAAGTTTCCCTGCTCGAGTTTGCTTTCTGCTTCATGGCTCGTGGTGAACCTCAGTGCAGGATCAAATACTAATGGAACAAAATATTGGATAAGATGAACCTGTGAAGGCCAGATAAAGGTGGTCCACTGATATTTTAACTTGGTTCATTATTCATATCTCTAACAGGCCATTTATAAGATGGTGTCATCGGTGATGAAAATGCCTGAGGATGAATCCACACCAGAGAAGAGGACAGATAAGATATTCAGACAAATGGACCTGAACAATGATGGTAAGATGTGGACCAGTTCTTGACTGTTTGAATTTATTTTGAATTTAAATCACAAAATGGCCTGGTGTGATTATTAAATAGCAAAAGTGTGTGATTTAATTAAATAAATGTATAGTCTACGGACATCAAGAGCATGTGTAGGTCTCATGAAAGGCAGTCTCAAGTAAATAAATAATATATATTAAGTAGCCTGTATAAATCATAAATAGCTATCTATATACATAAAAATAATATATATAATGCAATACTGGTGTACAACACAGGTGTAAAAAATGTATTTTTTTTTTTTTTTTAAGAAATTTTATTAATACTGGTGTGTGACACTGGTGTAAAAATAATAAATAAATAATAATAATAATTGTATTCAGCAAGTATGCATTAAATTGATCAGTAAAGTGACAGCAAAGACATTTATAAACATATTCTTTTGAACTTTCTATTCTTCAAAGAAAACAATTGTATCACATTTTCCAAAAAAAAAGATCTATCTATAATATATATATAGATAGATAGATAGATTTAGGGCTGTCAGTTTAACGCATTAATTTAAAGGGATAGTTCACCCAAAAATGAAAATTGTCATTAATTATTCACCCTCTTGTTGTTCCAAACCTGTAAGACATTCGTTCATCTTCGAAACACAAATTAAGATATTTTTGATGGAATCTGACAGCTCTCTGCGCCTCCATAGACAGCAAGTGTCCTTACACGATCGAGGTCCAGAAACGTAGCAAGGACATCGGTAAAATAATCCATGTGACATCAGGGGTTCAACCGTCATTTTACGAAGCTATGAGAATACTTTGTGCGCAAAAGAAAGAAAAAATAACGACTTTATTCAACAGTTCGTCTCCTCCGCTTCACCCTAGCACCATTTTGGAGAATATCCGCTGGACGGAAACTGCGTTCGCTCTTCTGTGTCAGCCGCATACCGGATGTGCTGTTGTCGTTCAAATCAAAGCGTAAATATACGTAGAAGACGTATCCGCTCGGTGTGGCTGACACAGAACAGCATACGCAGTTTCCGTCCAGCGGATATTCGCCAAAATGGCGCTAGGCTGACGTAGAGGAGACGAACTGTTGAATAAAGTCGTTATTTTTGTTTTCTTTGCATACAAAAACTATTCTCGTAGCTTCGTAAAATTACAGTTGAACCCCTGATGTCACATTAATTATTTTACCAATGTCCTTGCTACGTTTCTGGACCTTGAGCGTGTAAGGACCCTTGCTGTCTATGGAGGCTCAGAGAGCTCTCAGAATCCATCAAAAAATATCTTAATGTGTGTTCTAAAGATGAACTGTCACAATGCACACAGCGGGGAGGAACGAGGAACACGAGATGAGGAGTAAACTCAAATTAAACAGTCTTTACTCCGGACAAGCAAGGCAGGGCAGACACACAGGAACACCGGGAGTAACGAGTAGACCAGACGAAAACTAACTAAACAGACAGAAACTTAAATACACATAATAACTAAAACACATCAAATCAATGCATTCACTTATTTCGCTAGTAAAGTAACGTTAGCCCGGCACAAGAGTGTCTTTATTTTAACGTGCAGATTAACAAGAGAAACAACACTGCTGTGTGAAAGGAACTGGACTGGACAACTTTCTGTAACATCATACAGTGTGAGTTCAGTAATGCGTGGATGTAATCTATGTCAGTTGAAGGGTTTAGATTAAGGTGCTGCTTCAAAGTCTCAATTTTAAATCCAGGGATGGAAAAATAGGAATCGTCCTATTGCTTAAATGTGATCATTAACGTTTATACGGCTGTGATTTATTTAATTAAACGCGAGCACGGCATGTTTCAGAATAAAAACGCAGTTAGGAATCACCAAACAATCCACATTTATGCCAACATGTTGTGTTGTTTCGTTCTACTGATGACGAATAATGAATATTTTGTGTGATTTATGATTTTTAAATCATACCTGTAAGCTCATATTTCAGCCAGGAAAGTTTTGATGGCATTTTCTTTTCATATTACCGCCGTATAAAGCCTGTAGTAACGTAGTGTTTACTTTATGTAAAGGCATGAAAAAACATTTTACGCAGAACAGTGTTGTGAATGTTAACTGGCATATTAACAAGAAAAAAAAAAAATCGAAATTTGACATAATTGTCAGGAAGCTTTAAAAAAAAAAAAAAGGTTTTCTGGGGTATAGGGGGCCTGCCGTAATGCTGTAGCCCAGGGGCCTCTGGTTCTCTTAAGGCGACCCTGCACACGACACAGGACTGACATGGGTTTGAAACACATGAGGGTGAGTAATTAATTACAGAATTGTCATTTTTGGGTGAACAAACCCTTTAATTAATCAGCTTTGCGTCACATGAATAAATAAAACTTTAACTTTAAATCCTCTAAACTGTAATAATGTTTCAGTATATTACTGTATTTTTTTAATAAAATAAATTCATCCTTGGGAAGCATAAGAGACTTCTTTCAAAAACATTAAAAAAATTCTTACTGAAAAATTTTAACTTTTGAATGGTATAGTGTATATGCAAATTACAAAATTATAACAGAAATGAATTTAGTAAATGTAAATTAACTTAATTAAAATTAGTAATCACTAGCATTAACTTGCTAGTGCTGCATACTAAAATGTTGACCAAAAATTCACGTTCAGGTTGAACTTCTATTATATTGCAATATTTAAAAAGAAATCTGCTGCACCCCAGTTCATATCAGGTCAGGTCTTGTAGTGTCTTTTCTCTCAACTTTGTTTCTCCCCACCGTTTCTGTCTTCCCATTCTAGGCAAGCTGTCTTTGGAAGAGTTCATAAAAGGTGCCAAAAGTGATCCCTCCATTGTGCGGCTACTGCAGTGTGACCCCAGCAGCGCTTCACAGTTTTGAGTCGCTCCAGACAAGCGGCACTCAATGCATGAAAGCTCTTATGTCTCATTCTTCTTTGTGTTCCAGACGGAAGTTTTAAGAAAAAAATGTGCAACAATTTTACTTTCCGTTTTTCCCAGAAAGGACATGCGTACATCTGAAGAACAAAGACAACACCTGCTAGGACATTCTCTGTCTGCTGCGTGTCTCTGCAGAAGCTGATGGAGTTCTCGACTCCAAAAAAATATATGAAAAATCGGCTGATCGTGTTCTAGGGTCCATATTTTGAAAAAGGAATGTTCCTTTTTAGGAATTGTGCATGCGCTCTTGATCTTCACCACCCTTCTTGTGTTTAATATCTGTGCTGTTTTGTTTCTCTTCCCCGTTGTTTTGTGAGGGCACAGTTCCCCATCTACTTTTTATATTGATATTTAAGTGTGTATACAGTATAAATGCATATAGAAACATGTTAGGACTACAAAGGAAGGCATTTATAGATGTCTTTTTACTCACATGCATCTTACGGCAGTATTATGTAGCTTCAGGCTGTGTCCAAAACTTCGCCTCCAATTGACCCAGTGGACTGATGGACTGAATGTTGGGATTGTTCTGCTCTGGCGCTCATGATCTTTATTTTACAAAGAGAAGGCTGAGGATCCCATTCTTAAATTCTGTTCATTTAATTTTATTGTTGTAAATATGTGGTTTGCTTCCATATTTCGTTATTTATTTTTTGCATTTTTATGGTGTTTATTTTGCCAAGGGTGATTTTATTACTGTCAAACCGAGACGTGAGACACTTGGTGATGTATTACGCCGTTTGGAGTAAGTTGTTAGACATTCGAGGCTTTTCAATGCATTGTGAGAAATATTTGCATCGGGGACACATTCCGTTGAATGGAAGACACTGGTAGCACATATCATTTGAAGCGCTTCATCTGTGTGTGTGTGCGGTTATGCACGTTTGTATGTACGCAAGAGTGACGGTTTGCATGTTCTGGTGTATGTATGCATCTATGCTAACTTTATAGTATCACTTTGTGTAGTTCAATACGATATCTTTGTATGCAAGTAAGTTTTTGAACCCCGATTTGAAGCAGCAAACTCGTGACACCTTTATCCTGCGTCATACGGTACTCAAAATCACAATCTTAGGTTTCCATCAACAACATAGACAGGAATGTACAATGCTATAATTTATAATCATGTCTCACCTTTAGATAAAGAGTTTGAATACTGAAAGCGATCACTAAGGGCTTATTTCCACTCTTGAATGAACAGGTGTAAGGAGAAGGCCACTGCTTTGGTTTTTCTTTTCGTTTTATGCAAGGACTGACATTCCATGACCTGAATTCTCCAGGTGCTCCTGCTTTTGTAACATACAGTTTTAGCTCGTGAACTCCATACATGCCCACTCTCAAAACATGTGTAGCTCTCTCACATTGCTGGCATCCATGTTGCTTCCATATTTGTACCGAGACCATATTTGATGCTGCACCCTCTTATTGCAACTTTCCTCTATTATGTTGCATGAAAACCTCATGCGAGGACATAATGATTGTCCCCTTTTACTGATGTTGAAAAATATACTTCTGTGTTTAGAATGTCGCCTGAGAGTGATTCTTACACAACGCTGTCCTGTACGTACTGTACACTTAATGTTGTTTCAGTAACTTATTGATCAACCTGGTCACGTGATCACAAAGTGTGCTGCATTCCAATACAATTCTTGATTTTGGATCGAAGGTAACAAAATTGGAATAGTGTAAGGAAAATAAAAAATAAGCTGAAATTAAATTTAAAGAAATTCATGTAATTTAAGTAGAAATTCAACTAATTTAAGTGTAGAAAAGCAATGTTGACTTGACATTGTTTCATATTCTTTGAAGTTTGAAAGTTTTATGCTGTAGATAGATAGATAGATAGATGATAGTGTTATAGTATTATTTGTAAACTTTTATGTTTATTAATATATTATATATTTTGAATAATGTTTTATATCATCAGTTTTAATTTTAACTTAGTTAAATTTTTGTGTTGTCATTTTTATATTACTATGTATGTTTAATTTATTTTTTATTTCAGTTTTACTTTTAGTTTCTGTTATTTATATATATATATATATATATATATATAGTGTGTATATATATATATATATATATATATATATATATAGTGTGTATATATATATATATATATATATATATATATATATAATTTGATTTCAGCTTTATTTCAATAAACAAAAACGCTTTAATAGTTTAAGTTAATGATAATAATATGGTAGATAGATAGATATTTACTAATTTTTAATAAATAATTTTTTTGTAGACCAGGGTGGACAAACACTTAGGCCTGGTTTCACAGACAGGGTTTAGAGGATTAGGCAATAGTTCAATTATTAGGACATTTAAGTAATTTTTATAAACATGCCTTAGAAAAAACATTACTGCATCTTGAGACAAAACAGAGGCACTGATATATTTTAAGATCAGTCAGTGCAAGTTTCTTTCAGTTAAAACAGCTCAGATTTACATTTTAGTCTAGGTTTAAGCCTTGTCTGTGAAAACGGGGGATAATTTCCCAGAATGCCACAGAGATCGAGAGTGTCTTGAAGGTAACAACCAGGATTCATTTTAGTTTAAATATGAATATAAAGAAATTAAAATGTTTTTTAAAATTGTGAAATTACAAAAAAAAAAAAAAAAAACATTTTAAAGAAGAAAAGTAATGTTGGCTTCACAATGTTTGAAAGTCTTGGAAGTTGATAGACTTTATATTGTTTTAGTAAGCGACGATATTCGCTAATGACCAGTGATGGGAATAACGGCGTTATAAATAAACGGCGTTACTAACGGCGTTATTGTTTTCAGTAACGAGTAATCAAACTAATTACTGTTTCCCCCAACAATAAAATAACAGATTCTTTGGAATTCTTCAGCTTTTAAGAACTGCTGGGTTCTCTGCTAGTGGGCGGAACTAATGCGCAAACGACAATCTCATTGGCCGGCGCTCACCTATTATCATCCCTGTTTTGATTTCAGCAAATCAATTCGAGAGAACCCATACAACGTGATTAATATTCATGAACCCAGCAGCTCCTTTATCCTTAGTGCGTTTTTTATTGTTATTAGTGATATAATTCGTTGTCTTATCAAAGTTTTCCCCCTTTTTTATAGAAACACTAAATGACAATCAATATCTTAAGCACCACCACCAGTCCTAAGTTCAGTCAACATGATAAATATGAATTCATACTTGGTTATTCTAATTACTAAAGTTCTATCATCATATAATGCTAAATTATCATAATATCATATTATAATGCTTGACTGACTGATGCTAAGTGTCAGTATATAAATAGTGTAGATTAATGTACAATGTTTTATAATAATAATTTATTCTATTTAGTGTCCATTTCATTCATTTAACATATTTAATATTGGGGCATCCAAGTTATTTGACATATGAACATTTAAAAAAATAAATAACGCAATAGTTACTTTCCCTGGTAATTAGTTTCTTTTATAATGATGTAACTCAGTTACTATTTGTGAGAAGTAACTAGTAACTATAACTAATTACTTTTTTAAAGTAACGTGCCCAACACTGCTAATGATACAGTTTAATAAACATACATTATTTAGTACGTTTAGCCTTTTTAAGATTTTGAAGAAATTTTTCCGCCAATGTATTTATAACCTGACACACGCACACTTTCTCTAGACAGCATAACAGTTTTTAAATACGTATGTTTAGTCACAAAGTGACGATACATGAGTGACAAAACAGATCCGACCTGTACAAGCACCAATGTAACATTTCTACAGAAGGGTTAAAAATGCACTTGATCCCTGAATGATGCCAGAGCCATGGACCGGTTGATAATCAGATCCAGATACTGGACCTCTCCAGCGCCGCGCGGTTGAACGGGGACGCGGAGGGGAGCTGGCGGTGCTGACCGGAGGACGCGGAGCGGAGCGGTGGCCTGTGCCGCTCTGGGGGTCTAATAATGGACAGCTTCCGTTCCTCGTCTCCTTGGCAACGGCGGGACGGGGGTGAGTAGCGGGGCTCGGCCGCTCCCGGGGATTTCATCTGAAATGGAGCAGTGATGTCGCTTTAGAGTACAGTATGAGTCACCGAACACACCCTCTCTCTCTCTCTCTCTCTCTCTCTCTCTCACACACACACACACACACACACACACACACACACACACACACACACACACACACAAGCAACTATTAGGACAGGGGTGTCAAACTCAGTTCCTGGAGGGCCACAGCCCTGCAGAGTTTAGATGCAACCCTAATTAAACATACCTGATCCAGCTAATCAAGCCATTAAGGCTTATTTGAAAACTACATGGTATGTGTGTTGGAGCAGGGTTGGAACTAAACTCTGCAGGGCTGCATCCCTCCAGGAACTGAGTTTGACACCCCTGTATTAGGAGGACCGCATGAGTTGTCAGATGTAGGTTATGAGTCCATGGAGGCCAAGGTTAAAACCTGATTATTTTTATTAGTGCAAATCTGAGCACCCTTGAGCCGGCCAGCACATACCAATCTGCTCCCATCTGGTAAATGTTGTTTGCGGAGGCACCAGGGCAGACCGAGGTAGGAGATGGAGACCTTAAATAAGCGGCATGAGAACACCATCTCCACTGCACTCATTAGTATCAGTGGGACCCACAGGACTATCGTGGTGCTCTGAGAGAGAGAGAGAGAGAGAGAGAGAGAGAGACTTCATTTATTGCATATTTACTGAGTGCACTGCATGGGTGATCGAGATCAGTGCACTTTTCTTTCTGTTTACAGTTTGTTCCAGAACAATTTTGCATCCCCAACCTTGCTGTAGCCTTCATTTTGTACAAACAACAATATTAGCTACAGTATAACCAAATATGTCAGGGGTATATAAGAAAAAAAGTATAGAAATACATTGTGCATCTTGGTAACACTATAAGGTTCCTAGCTACATAGTTAACATGAACTAACAGTGAAAAATACCTCAGAAGCATTTCTTAGTCTTAGTTCATATTGATTTCAACATTTAGTAATACATTATTAAAATCAAAAGATAATATGGAGCCTTTTCACATTTCCTGGGTTCTCAGAAGCAGAAGTCATCATTAGTTGGTATAGGTGAGCAGAAATAATAACAGATGTATTTTATTATTATTATTATTGTTGTTGTTATTTTATTTTTTATGGCATTTTCATTTGCCCCAGTAGCAATGGAAGAAAAAAAAGTAATGTTAGTGTTACACATCAAGTAATAATAATAAAATGTTGCTAGAATTATGATTTGGCTAACTGTTAAAATATCATCACAGTCTGAGAAAAGGATCATTATTTAATGGACGTGAGCTAACATGAGCTAACAATGAACAGTTGTATTTTTATTAAGTAATGTTAAAGATTAACCGATGCTGATGTATTACTCATTACTAGTAATGTAAAGCATTAACTAATGTACTAATGTTAAATAACAGTAGTTAATGTTACCTTATAAATGTTACGTCCTAAACTATTGCATTGTTTGTATTGCTTTGTACTGTAAGTTTTTACTTTTAGATATTGTTTCCAAATACATTTTAATGTCAGTTTTAAATATTTAAAAAAAAAAAATTTCAAACCTTTTGACTTTATGATTATAATAATGAGCGAATATAATAATTAAATAAATAAGTACTAGATTTTTATCACCATCCAGTCCAGTGCTAAACACTGTAGCATTACATCAGCTTCTAAAAAAATAACAGCAATCTTAGCTTCTTTTTGTAAATAATACTGTACATTATACTCACCTATCTACACATCATAAAGTATTTTATTTTATGTTGTAAACTAACCCATATAAAAGTTAGTTTTGCAAAAGCAAAAGCTTACAGTATGCTTATAGCTACAAGTGCCACTGAAATGTTATTTACAGTTTTCCATAATTAGTTTATTCCACTAATAATGGTGGGGTTACTGAGATAAAACAAGTAATTTTTTGACTGGTCATGTGATCTTGGCCCCAATTAGGCTACTGATATGAATGTAGGCTAAAATATTTGGAACATTACGATTAATTTCTCTATGTGTAAAACTTTTTAATGAGGAAGAAATTACTAAGTGCACTTTTAATGAGTAGAGACACAATGAACAAAATGATCTGATCCAATGTGCTCCTTTGAACAGCTTGAATAAAAATAGGGATTATGGCAGAAGAAAATGTTATTTCTACAATGTGCACATTTTTTATTTTAATTTAATGAGCACAATGTGATGAAATCCAATGGAAGAATATTGCATCAGAAAAGCTCCAGTTTAATACTGACAGCTCTGGTAATTTCAATAAACCCCAATGTAGCCATTAAAAAAGTTAATATTGAAGTTTCGATATTAAGATACAGTTTATAATCACACTCTCATATCCTCCTGAGACCCCCCCCCCCCAAAAAAAGTTTTGTGAATTTAGTATTTTTTTCATGTCATTACATTGTTTAAAGCATAAGACAAAAATGGAAAATTAAAATTTTTCAAAAATTATATTTTATTCATATCTTATTCGATGTCCTCTGTAGAGGACATTAGGACTAAGTTTTTCTAAAAATAAAATGGCATGAATAGACATCAAAAAGGCAAAAACAATGGGATTTTTTTAAAATCGCCAATACATTTTTAGGTTTCAGGATTTTTTTATTCTAAACCTTGTTTAAGAATGATTCTCGACTATGTTATAAAATATATAACAAAATGAATTGATATACCATTTTGTTTTATGCAATACAATAAAACTGCAATAATATATATATATATAAAACTGGTTTTCCCATTAGTGTATCTATACAGTATCTAATCATATTAATGTGTTGCTGTTGGGACAGCATGTTGAAAAAATAATTGTCATAATGGGAGTAATAATTGGCCAGATTTTCATAATAATATCTAATATTTCATAAGCAAATTGATATATTATTTATTTTCCTATTCAATTGTTATGTATCCCAAAATGCGTAATAAACATGCTTCTAGTCCTGGTGTCCTCTACAGTGGACATGTATGAAATGATGTCCTGTTTCATAACAGCAAGTCATATTTGAATTTGAAAACCCATAACATTTTCCTGAGATGTTGCTTTATGACAAATAATTTGAAAATTATTCAGATTTAAATGACAATTACAAAATATAATCATATTTCCATAAGGATGTACAATTTTTCACTAAATTAAATTTAGCCATATTTAAAGACCCAGGAGAGGGTGTGGTCATGGTGAAACTTCCAAACATTTAGTATCTCTATAAAGCACTGAATGTGCTCTGTACAGGACATCCAGACTTAAAGCTGTGACATGTGAGGTCTCAGAGAAATACACTAAAATATAATGTCCACTACAGAGGCAAAAACTCCATAGCTGGCTCTCAGGAGGATATCAAACCAACTGCGCATTAAACCTAGGGCCTTGAACCTTTTTTTAGGCTGACGACACCTTTGTGAATAGAGAATATAGACCTTAGTCAGTGCCATATTTAATTTTTGACAAGAATGAAACAATGCTGTGAGGGACAGAAGTACAGTGCATTTAATGGATTTGTACTATAATTTACCAACATAGCAATTGTTCAGCTGACAAAATAACTTTCCAATGAAACTTTCAGTAGCCAAAAACACCATAAAACAGTTTTGAAAGTTGTGAGTTGTGAAAATTATGTGATATAGCAGGCCTACCTTTATACATTCAAAAAACTTTTTTTTTGTCCATGATAAATTCAACCTAGTGACTCAACCCTGACTAAGGTCTGTTGTTACATATTGCATAAAAATGAATGTTTTTAAGCCCTCATTTTAAGTATGGTGAAAAATAATGTGTGTAATACCATATCAATTTATTTGCATACTCTTTTATGATGTTTACACTGCAAAGCTTCGAAGAAATTTCATTATTTATTCACAGAGTCATACATTGCATTGTTGCTTAATACATTTTAATGTGACAAGGACAATTAGACAATTAGCTGAACTTTAGCTTCTTAAAGTGAGCTTTAGTTTGAAGTTAATTGACTTTATTATTGTATTTTTGTTTAATATAAGCTGAGGTTAATTAGTTCTACTGCAGACCCCTTGTTAAATATCCCTGCATAATATATTTATAGACAATTACTGGTGAACCAGAAACTTATTTGAAATGTACATATATAGTTTTTACACTATTTTCTCTCATTTCTCCTTTGGTACTTACAAAAATACGCGTGGGGTCAAAAGGACAGTCATTGGCGATGGTTAGGTGACTCCTGCCATCACTATAGCCGCAGTAAGCGAGTAATCTCTTGTCGCCATGAATGATGGTCTTTACCAAGGACACCATCAATCCAATGACTGAAGCGGCAGCCACTAGAACAGTTACAGCACTTGACACAAACAGTGACCAGGTCTACAATAAAAGAGAGCTGTTTTAGCAATATTAGCAAAGAACAATCAACTCAAGTGCCAGGCAAAGGATTTGTCCTTGCAGGCTTCTCTGTATCACAGGGGTTTTGTAAATTCTGATCTGTGAAGGCACATGCAAGCTCTCTGACAAGCCAGTGATCAAATGCTAGCGAGCTCGACACAAGCCCTGATGAATGAGCGAGGAAGCAGGTGTGTGCCACTGAGGCAGAAAGATGCAAGAGAGAGAAAAACTGACAAAGAATTCACAAACACATAAATCAATGACAGCACTTTCATGGGCTTGTTCTCATTGATTCTTGAAAGAAAGCTTTTGAAGTTCCTCAGGTATTTAAGCAAGCATGGTGAACCAACATAGGATGAAATTTGCATTTAATACAAATCCAGCTTTTATCTAAAGCACAAGTCTATGCTATTAGAACATGATGTTCATGAAAAAAGGGCTGAATTTCATAAAATACAACATTATATTTTACATAAACTGAAGCTTACATTTAGAACAAATAATATTTTATATTGACATTATTTTCATAAAAAATTAGAGCATTTTCCCCTCAAATTTTCTATATCATAAATAAATATTTATGAGTTATATTGAAACTCTCATTACTTTTAAAACATTTAATAGTACAAACATAATAGTAGTAGTAGCAGTATAGTATTAAAATATTTACAATTATATTTACAAATATAAATGGTTATATATAATAAAATAATAATAACAATATGCTTCTTTTTTGATTATGAAGTGAAATATGAACTGAGATATGAGAGGTTTCTTGGCCTTCATCTGCTAAGCATTACAAGAGATCACAGATAACAAATAATTTATGTACTAGACTTTTACACAAATTACTTTTAAACAAAAAAGTACAATTACCAAAAAAAACTTTTACTTACCAGCCCCCTGTTCTTCCTGTTTCTGGACAGAACAATAGTCAATATCCCAATAATGACACCCTATGGATATTCAAAACAGCACATTATTCCGATTTATTCTTGGCCCCAAAAATATTTTGAATGCAAATATATTAATAAAATAGCCTCATTTCAAAATGAATTAATGCCATTGCTCTTAAAAAAACATGAAATGAAAACAAATCGAAATTCTTAAAGAACAAATAGCACAAGCATATATTTCAAGTAACATATTTCACAAAAAGAAATAATGGTTGTGAAAACATATTAATTGGTTAACGGTAAGTTCCTTTACTATATACGGTGAAAAATTGTAATGGACATTTCATGGAATTTTACGGTAAAATACAGTTTTTGGAAGTGGAAAAAGAATGTATAATTTACAGTGGAAAAACCATTAATTGACATTCCCAGAATTCCCTGCGTTACATTTCACATTTTGTGTGAAAATTGTGTGAATTCACATTCACATTCACATTTGGTTTCTTTTTAGATTTTTCTTACCAGTTATGTTCATTATTGGTTGTATGTTACATCTAATGTTGTTAAATTAATGTTTATTGCATTATTTCAGTATACTGTGTTTTGTCACGATGGTGTTTTGTGTGAATGACACTGTGCACTTTCTATATATGTTAGTATTTTTTTCCTCAGCTTGTGGAAAAGCTGTTTGTGATGAGCTTTGGTTCATCATGTGACTTTCTCATCACCACCTGCTTTTGGTGGTTATCAGTGTATTACAAGGTTATTACGGTAAATAGATTTCAGTATTTCAAAAGGTTGGTATATTAACATTACATCAGTTAATGAAATACGGTTTGTAAATGTAAATTCTAGTTAAATCCGTAAAATCTAAAATGTTGCGACCATATTTTTTACAGTAAAATTCTGGCAACCACAGCTGCCAGGTTTTTTTTTTTAACGCAAATTTTAAAGATTCTTTTTTACAGTGAGAGTTTTAAATGATAAAAAGCATTTGGACACCTTCTGGTTGTCAAACATTAGTAGAAAATGTTAATTGCAGACGAACTATAGCTGTGGTTACTCTGCTAAAATAAATTGCTTGTCTTGCGGTAAATTTTCACTTTAATGGCAATGAAAAGAACCTATTCCTTGCCATAAAAGTCAAATTACTGAATCTACACATAGGAGCCTGATAGAAATTCTCATTTTAGAAGAAAATTTCAAACAGCATTTAGAGGCTTTTGCATCTGAACTCTTCAGATATTCCTTTGGTTGATCAGCTAATTGCCCACTTTACATGAATATGTCGTGCCTCACCAGCAGGCCTGCTGCCAGGGCGATGACGTTCGAGATGGCGCTTTCCATGGCCTGTCCCCGCTGGAGGCTGAAGTATCTCAGCACCACACCATGGACCAAAGCACTCAGCAGGAAGTTCACATGCCCTACCAACACCATACTAAGGCCCATCTTCATCAGCCCCTTCTGCTCCTCCAGATTGCCACAACACACCCCTGAGGATGGAGAGAAAGAGCTGATGGGATACCAAATGGAGCCAAGAACTCTGTGCTGAATTTACTGTCAGTCTATGAATTTACAGCCTCTCAACAACATTAACACTGAGTTAAGACTTGGAGAGAAGACAAAGGTCCTATTTTGACATGGCTGTTCTGACAAACGTTACATATATTTTGCTGCTGTGCTCTGGAAAGGGCTGTGAAAGCTGAAGGAAAGATTAGAAGTGGAGCAGAGCAGTGTGGGTGGACATCATTTCACAGCAAACACAAAGTCTCCGCTGATCCACTGAGGACAGGGTTTGGGATGCAGAGAGATGTCACCTCAGTTAATCATTACACACTCTGTACACTCGGCACAGCAAACTCAACAGATAATGGTTAGACTTTTGGGAAAAGAAAAAAGTTTGTGACAGTGCTGATGTGGGCGAAGCTACAGTGATCATAAATTTAAAATATGATGTTCTACTTAATAAGTTTTGCAGCCTGTTGTTTGTTTGGTACAACCATAAACAGACCTTCTATAAACCACATGCTTTATGACATATGAAACAGACTGTATATTTAAGAGACAAATGCATATTGAGTACAACTATTAATTATGGCTTTGTCAGTATTACAAACAGAACAAACATTACCTGTCATTCTGAACACAGATTTAAATTCATTAAGGGTGCATGAAGATTTATTATGGTTGTCTCAGTAACTCACCTGAATTCCCCATTTGAACAATTTCCAGTCTAGTTTAAGTCCTCGGTTAGGTCATGGCACTTCTGAATATATCCCAGAAGAGAGGAGCTGCGCCTCCTGTCACTACTGTCCCGATCACACGTGTTTGTGTGCAGGAATGTGCCCTGGATATTCCCTCAGAGGCTGGGCGGTCTTTAGGGCTGGTGAGTTTATACATAATGTGTCAATGATTAGTTTACCTGTTTTAATTTTCTGAACAATATGTGACGAGTTGGGAGTGAGAATGTGTTGGTCTTTCAGCCTGGTCATACTGTAGCTGGTTTAGCAGGCTGGTGTTAGAGGGGTTTTGACCATATATTTAGCTGGCCAGGCTGGTCTAAGCTGCTCAGGCTGGAAGACCAGCTGAACAACCAACTAAACCCAGCTAAACACTAGCTTGACCAGCTATGCCACGATGGAAAACCAGCTAAAACCAGACAACCAGTTTAAGATTTCAGCAGTTTTTGCACACTCGAAGCATATAAGATTGCAAAAGTGAAAACATTTAGTAACAGCTGAATTCATATTAATCTGTTGAGTGTAACAAAAATAATTTCACATTTGTAAAGAACAAGATGACACATAAAATGGCAATGAAATGATTTGGAATCATTTTGTTTATTTTGAATGAGGGCCATTTTTAAGGTAACTATATCACAGGAGTACGAAGCAAGTAGAGGAAGAGTTCCTCAATTCCCGTCTTTTAACAGGATGAGTAGAGACACTTTTCTACAGATCTTTATGTTTCTGTCCTGTGTCGTAGAGTGTAGCGCCCTCTCTGTGTTAGAGGCGGTACTGCGGCTCTGTCCACAAGGCATAAGCATCATTACCAAATACCGTAATACTGTATTAAATGCATCAGATCAGAATGTCTGCATTTACCTATGTCTAAAATAATGTTTTATATTAACAATATAATTCCTGCTATTATTGTTTATTTCATATTTTGATATATTTAACATGCACATAATTCAAACTGCAACTAGAAACCCCACAATAAATGTCTTGTGATGTCCTTTTGGCATGTATACTGATGTATGATACTGTATTATGACACATTTAGTTTTAGACTAAATAACACAGCATTCTATGTAGTCACAAATTGAGTTTTGATCAGGACCAGAATAGTTTTGTCTTTGGATCATACACAAAAAGCATTAATCTCAAACAAAGCATATTAATTTGGGGAAGGGAGGAAGTCCAGTTCAAGAGATAGCCAGCAGCACTAATAAAGTCTTAGGGAGGATGGTCAGCAGACTATAATAATATTATAGTCATATTATATTATTATGGATATTATCTAGATTGTCTTTGCAGGCTAGAGTTGCAAGATGGATAATCCGTTAACGTCTGTGCGAGCTGGCACACTCATATCAGCATTTCATAATAAGATACAGCATCTCACAGAGGGGCAGCAGGATGTGCACCAGGCTGTGATCACCACGGATACTGTTAAGATAGGTTTCTCTGTAGGCCGGGTCTCCTGAGGACCATCCCCTTCTCATTCAGACAATGAAAATGAACAGCACTGACAACAAACGCGACCTGACCCTCCAGAAAAGTATGTCATTTTTGAAGATCAAGAACTCTGTTGTGGATTATTGTGAATGAAAGTTCTGTTTAAACTTGTTTAATCATCTCGTGCACTTATTCATTATAACTTGAATATTACTACTGTAAATGTATGTATATGTGTATGTTTGGATTTTGTTATTTTTATTAGACAGGATTAAATGTTTTAGAATAAAACAAAACAAATAATACCAACATAATTTGTAACAACATTTTGTTAGTTGTTCAGACACTTATTCATTATAACTTGATTATTACTATAACTATAGAAAGCTATTGCTTTGTACTTGTGTGTTCTGTCTTTTTTATTATACAGGATTGTTTTAGAGTGAATAACTAATAGAAAATAGTAAAATACTGAAAAAAATAGAAAAAAAAACAAATAAAAAAAGATTTTGTTAAAACTTGTTGATGGAAGAGAGAAATTTTTGTAACATTTCTAGTCTTTCTTAAATTGTACATATTTTTCATTTTAGAAAAAGCATTAATGCGAGTGTATTATTTTATCCAATAAAATAAAAGAATAAACTGTACATTATATAGTAAAATATATAAGGAAGATTTTATTGTTTAGTCTGTCATGATTAATGTTTTTGTTTTTCAGACCTCTTGAAACCTCAGATTAGTTGTAGGACTAGGACTGCACATTGCAATAATTCAATTATATATATGATATAACAACGACTTATTTGTGGTCAGCAGTTTAAACCTCAGGTTCTCAGTGCAAACAACTCATTACTGATGCATTGTAAACATTCCTTTTGCTGTATGAAAAAAAGGAAAACATAAATCCGTACAGAATAGCAGTCCTGCGAAAACTGACAAATGTAAACAAACATGACAAAACAGTAAAACATTTCATATGTCACAACTACTCCCAAATATTTCCTCATAACGACTTTCAAAATCTTTTTACATGTCATTAAAGATAGTAAACCAATGGAAGTGTCTTCTGGCTTCCACTTCCTGCATCCACATGGGACTGTCGCTGCGGGTGAGAGGTCAATTGTTGACTTCCATATATCCAGTAATATTATGCTGCGGCATCCCAGGACAATGTGACCCTCCTCGGATCACCTTCATTAGCTAGTTGAAGCGCCTCGGAGTGCAAGTGAGCGCACGAGAGGGCCGGGATATAACCCAGGGTGTGCACCGACCGCGCTCCAGCCGCACCATCTCCAACTCCGGCTGCAGTTTGACGGTAGCGCGGGGAGGTAAGGCGGATAACTGCGTGTAGGGCATATAGCTGTTCATGCTAGCGGCAATACATTGTTACTCTAGCGCTCTGTGCATCAAAGCTGTGCTACTATAATGGCAACTCACACCAGCAGTCATAACAAGTGACATAGCGAGAGGCGAATCTGTTTCAAAAACTACAGCAGTGACTTTTTTTATTGTACTGCGTGACTTTCCGCGTTGTCTTCCACAAGTAAAAGCCGCCCCCCACAAGTAAAAGCCGTCCCCAAGTCACTTTGTTCAGCTGCAAGTGTGAAAACAAAGGCGAAGATAAAGCATTCTTGCATGCAGTTGCACAGCAGCGCGTGCCCGCTGGGGCTAGCCAGTTAGCGCGAGCCTGACACAAAATAAAGTCATGATTACAGACGTGCGTTAGCTGTTATTTGAGGTTGTTATTAAAGCAGACCGTAGACGAGTTGTTTGTATCGTTACTCTAGCATGACTAACTGATACATGCTGACTGGCTGTTAGTAGTTATTGTGATGTTTTGACAGCCCCCCTTGTCCCCTGCGGGTGACTCCTCGACCATGCGACAGTGGTGCCTTCCTGCTGTGGCTCCACGCGCCGAGCCGCTCCCAACGGGCCGATTATCACCTCAAATCTCAGGTAGGACAACAAATATGATGTGCAAACATTTTATATGAAGTTATTATATACTACTAGATTTGCATTTCCTGAAGGAATTGCAGTGTTTGCAAAGTAGCATAATTGATTTGTAAAACTAAAAGGTTAGAAAATAAAAATGATATGAGATTGACACTAATATGAAATATAAGAGAACAATATTGTGTCCAGCTTCGCTTTTGCAGTTCAGTAATAACAATAATATTAAAAACGGTTATTATTTGCTCTACCTCATGTTTTTCCAAACCTGTGACTTTATTTATTCTGTGGAACATAAAAGGTGATTTTTTTGAAGAATGTTCTGCTCACTCTTTTCCATAAGAGTGAGACTCAGAGGGACTGAGGCTGTCAGGCTTCAAAATGAGGGGAAAAAAGTACCATAGAAGTATTATCAAAGGGGTCCATATGACTTTGTGATATATTCCATGCCTTATGGAACAGCTTTGTGTAATCCAGTTCAATGCACATTTATCTGTATTTTGCTTTAAAGCCTGAGGGAGTTTTTTTATTTTTTGGAACAGTCTGACCAGCCAGCAATACTGGCTTAACCAATGACATGAGTTGGGGGCGGGACTATCTGTTCTGCTGACCAATGGAGACTTTTACTGTTTGATAGAGCGCAACAGTGCCCACCCACTTTTTTAGCAGCTTTGGTTCCAAAAGTATTTTTCTTAAATTTTTTCTCATAGGGTTTAAGAAAAGTTTAAGATGGTTAACTGGCTATGAGGTGAATCACAACATGGTAAACTTTGAAGCAAAATTTGATTTAAAACAAAAGGCACAGGAATGTTTACTTTAATGGGAGACGTAACTACTATCTCATGAAGAATTGCAAATGACATAAAAATAACTAGTAATATAAAGATGCTTATGTTTATATATATATAAGCAATATATTTTATGTTTATTGCAAAATGTACATTCATAGTTTGAGAGCATGGGGAAACTGATTCTGTCATTATTATGTGGTTCATGGGCACTAAATAATTATTTTGACTCACTTTTCTTGTTGTGATTCTCTGCTTGGTGGAGATTTCTCTACAGAAATCATCATAGGTTTTAGATATTCTGCTGTTAAACACAACTTAAAAAAATAAGTTTAAATCAATTAATAACCTTTTAGCTTATAGCACGCCTGTCTTTAATGGCTTAGAAATTTATCATTAAAATCAATTCTCCTATGGAAAAAATAAATAGATTTTTACTTCCATAGAACATAATCATTCTACAATCTGCAATTTTTGCTGTTCTTTGTGGTGAAGCTAGTGATGCAGAAATGACACGCTTCTCATAGAAAGAAGTGAAGGTTAATATAATTATCAGCACAACATAATTTGCTTTATTTTTTTGCCCTGTCTTGTCCTGCAGATGTCAGGATGGAGTGTTGTGATGTGGAGCCACGCTATACCATTGAACAGATTGACCTGCTCCAGCGTTTAAGGCTGTCAGGGATGACGAAACCTCAGATCATTCAAGCCCTTGAGTCTTTAGAGAGGCTCGATCCAGACCATCGTACCCCATGCTGCAACAGTCACTCGGCCCAACCCAGTGCCCCTACCTCTGCAGCCCCTGCTGCTCCCTCGTCCTCCTCCTCTTCCTCCTCTCTTACCTCAGCCACCACACAAACCCCTGTTATGGATGCTGCATTATCGCCTAGCAACAGCTATGATGCCTCGCCCCCACCCATGTACCCACCCAGCGGAGTTCAGAGGTCGTTTAGTTACGACTTGGCAGAAGAGGACTGGGATCTGGAGGAGAAGGTGGAGGAATACATGAGGTATCTTTTATGAGCTGCTTCTGTGGGCTTCTCTTCTCAGGTCTACTGAGAGGTAGAGATTAATATAACAGCTGATAATGACAGTGAATGTCCCTGAGCAGCAGTGTAATTTTCAGAGAACAAGAGCCTTTTCTGAATCAGGTCAGGTGGACATTTGGTTCAAATGGATACTTTTTGTATCCACTTTTTCTGTCCCTGCTTTGGCTCTAATGGCACATAAAACAGTATGTTTCCCATTTAAGGCAAGACACACAGGTGAATAGGGGAATAATTAACTAAAAGATATCACCAATACTTCTCCAGTTGATTGATTACGTTAAGAATTGCAAACTTTTTTTGTAATATACGTTTTCTGAAATGTTATGCTTAAATACACAAAAGAAGCATTATCTAATAAATAGGCACTCATTTCCAGAACAGAAATCTGAACACTTTAAAAAGCCAGGTTTAACATTTTTATTAACATTTTTCATTAACATTTTTGTTTTAATTTGTTGAAATATTAAAGTCAAAGGTTTTTACAATCAACAGCCAGAAACAAATCACCATATTTTTAGGAATAAAAGCTATGTACGATGTGAAAATCTTGGTTTTAATTCATGAATAGTTGAAAGGTTGGTCTCTTTTTTTAAGAAAACAAACAGCAGATTATTGAAATGAAAGCATTTCAATAAATTAAAGTGTAAAACGTTTACTGTAAAGAAAATGCACTGTACAAAAAAATGTAATAAATATTTTCTAAAATTCTTTGGAATCTAAAATTGCTGTAAAATTAAAGTTATATGTCTAACTAATTAATGTTCCGAATTTGAAGTTGATATCATAAAAATTGAGGTTCCTGTGAGATTTTGTTTAGGTGCTATATCAAAACCATTGAATTTTTTAAATGCATTTTTCTGTCACAAACTTATAAATTTCTATCATGGTATTACTTCCACCACAAAATAAAAATGCTTGTCTTTGTTTGGACTGTAGGAGGGACAGCAACCTTGTAAAAGAAGAGATAAAGGCTTTTCTCAATAACAGAAGGATCTCGCAGGCAATTGTGGGACAAGTCACAGGTACTCTGAATACTTTCTGTCTTGCAGTGGAAAACGTGTAGCCAACAGAGGCAGTTTTCTTATCATGCAAACCATCAGAAAATGGGGTACTTAAAAGTATTGTTTTTACATCTAAATCTGTTAAACGTAGTGATTTACTGTACATTCACAGAGTATTAATTATTTCCTGTGCTGAACAGGAGAAATATATTATTCATATTTTTATTTTCCTACATGTCAAGGGTGCTCCAAAATTTTGCCGATCAAGACTGTCAGACAGAGAAAATCTAGGCCAACCAAACTTTGATTACCCAGACGTTGATATGGAGGAACAAACTGCAAGCATGTGAAACTACTGCATGTGCGACAAGTGCATAGAGAAATTCAGACAGATATCGAACATGTCTGCACAACAAAATTACTGGAGTTTGTGCAAACAAACTGTGATTACAAGTTTAGTGCATTTCCTTAATTTATTACACAGATTGTTCTTTATACAGTGAAATATCAGCACTGGATCTCTTTAAATACACAGAGTACCGATGTGCTTGTAGTATCGAAATCAGTTTATTTCAAGGACATTCACTTTTCTAAACATAATAGTCTGTGTCTAAAAAGCAAGATGTTTGATTGAAATTTAAGTTTGTTGTGAGTCAATATTACATTGATCACATGCTGAACTATTATTTAACAATTTTATTTAAACAATATTTTAGAAATGGTTTGGCCTTGTATATCATTGTAAAATCACACAAGCAATCTTATTTTAGTATTACTTATACTATTAGTATTTTGAATTAGTTTTTATTTTTATATTTCCATTTTTCATTTAGCTATTTTGCATGCTTTTGGTATTTTATATTACTATTTAGTTTTTTCAGTTTTGCTTCAGTTTTTTTTTTTTTTTCCAAAAATTAAAATTATTTCAATTAGTTCCAAAGGCAACATTTCTCATTTTTTTCCCCAGTTTTTCTTCTAATATTTCTATTTTATTTAAAAAATGTATTTAGATTAACAAAAAGGTTTATAATAGTTTTAGCTACCAATAATAACCCTGGCATGGCATTTCCAGAATATTTGTTTTTATTTTGGTGCATTCTACTTTTCCTGCCATTTCTTTCACCGTCTATTTTCCTTTTTTATGACTGTATGATATTCTGCAGGTATCAGTCAGAGCTACATCTCTCAGTGGCTTCTGCAGCAGGGGCTGGAGATGAGCGACTCCAAACGCAGGGCGTTCTATCGCTGGTACCTGCTGGAGCGCAACAGCCCAGGTGAGTTGTGCTTCCTCTGCAGGGAGATGATTTGCCAAAAATAAGGCAGTGGCCTGAATTTTGAGCTTGGGGCTGGCTTAAGCAGGAATAGAGTTTTATGTTTAGTTTTGATTTTGATTTATTTTTTGGTCTTCATTTGCTATTCTGCCTTATTTTCCCTATATAGTTTGAATGGTCCTTGAGGGCTATACATTAAAGAAATCAGCACTGTGTATTGGAAGGAAATGCTATGTTGCCACACTGAATTGAAACTCAATCAACTGGTGTCATTTCCCATCAATTATGCGCTTAGGTTAATGCTGTTCTTGGCACATCCAAGAAGTGTAGGCTGTGTGAGTCGGAAATATAGAGAACGTGTTGATGCGTAAAGGAGCTAATTAAGTAACGTGAAGCCCTCCAGGACCACTTCTGCTCTGCATCCCCCAGGTTAGACCTTTTTCTGTAGCTCTCAGTCCTGATCCTGGGTTTGTCAAATGCTGGTTTTCATGTCCTCTCTGCACTGAGGTGCAATTAACACCTGACCCTACTAACAGAGCCCTGAGCATGACGCTTTTACATTCTCTACAGTGCTAGAGAATTGAGCATGGCTCCAAGAACCTAATCACTTTGAATGTCTATTAACACTGTTATCTACAATGAAGTTTTCTCGAAGGATTTTCATTGAGCACTATGTTAATATTTGTTAACGGACGTCACCATTAACAGCAAGTTTTCGGCCCTCGAAGGGACTCTAGTTAAAGCTGGCCGCACACTAGAGGATTTTAAGGCCGATTTGCACCCCCGAACGATCGGGGGGTGTGGCCCGATTCGCGGCTTGTCGCAAAGATTTTTTGTCCAAAAATCCTCTATTGTGTGGAGTCATTACTATTATTTATCTGCTCCCGGTCAAGACGGAGCGTCACCGAACTCAAATCGTAAATATCAAATTTATCACTGCCTCTGACGTGATACCCGCGATAGCCAATGAGAGCGAGCAAGCGGCACTCACCGGATGATGCGTGCGTGCTTCTATAGCTGAAACTTGGCAGCCACAAACATGCCACGAAAGCAGAGAACATCATCCATATTCTTTTGTATACTTTGTTTTTCACTGTGAAACAGAACGCACGCCAGGAGAGCCAGCTGACAACGTTGATTGTCCTCTTTTTGTTTTTCTTCTCTAGTCACGTTTGATCTCGCGAGTCTCTGTGAGATCACGTGTCACTGAGAAATCGTTCCTACAATCTTCAAATGTGAGGTCTCCTTGATTTCTGGTCGAATCATCTAGTGTGCGCGTTCAGAGGATTATAGGCTAAAAATCGGTTGAACTGTCTTCATGTCTGTGGTCTTCCATGGTTTTAAAGTCGGTTAAGATTTGAAAATCGTCTAGTGTGCAGCCAGCTTAACACAGTTTTCTGATTGCCCAAATGGGTTAAAGGAATCAGATGGAGTGAAAACCAGCATGCTCAGGTCCCCAGGAGCAGGACTGACACTCCCTGGAATAGGCAGAGAGAACTGCTGATGCACCTCCTCCCCTGGTACTCTGCGCACCAGTCCCAGTCAGGTAACGTCCATGCAGCAGGGAAACACCGCTTCAATTCAGTACATCTGGTTTGGGAAATTAATATTTGTTCTCTTTGAATCTTAAGCCACTTTTTCACAATCTCCAAAAATAATAGACCAGAAGTCATTCGTTTCCAGTGGAGAGTAGTACGGCACCTGCGTGGAGTTCTGATTGTATGCATATTGCATGAGCGAAATTTCAGATCTGATTTGAGCTTCGGATGAGTTGAAATATTTTAACTTTTGCAGCTAGACCATATGCGATTCTAATAAAATATTTGAATAAAAATTCTGAAATTAGAATTAACGATATTCTTGCACTAGTACATTATTCTTTAAATACTATTTTTGTAAAACAGGCAGTTATAAAACATGTCCGAAATAATTACAAAATATATTAAGTTGATTAGCTCTAGAAAACCCATTAGGCTTTTCTTTCAAGCATATTGTGGTCATTTGTTTTGTGTGGAAATACACGTGCGTCACAACCAGTTATGACTGCCACTAGGGGGCGAAATGTGACAAACGTCCGGAACTAGTGGAAAGGTGGCTTTATAATCTTTTAGAACGGCTCTTTAGATTTCAAGGGATAGTTCATAGAAAATTACACTCTCATGGTGTTCTAAACCTGTATGATTTTCTTTCTTGCATGGAACACAAATGCACTGAAAGTGGATGGGGACCAGGGACCACTGTGGTCACCATTCACTTTCATTTTATGGAAAAGAGCAGCAGACAATCTACTTTAAGTATCTCCTTTTGTGTTCCATTGAAGACAGTCATGCTGTTTTGAAACAACTTCAGAGGGATTAAACAACAAAAAAAAATTGGGTGAACCATCCCTTTAAATTGTTTAACTACATGTGCGGTGAAATCATATTTGCTTGTTATTTTGGTTTGTATGCATTTTTAAGTTCTATATTCCATATTTTTGGATAATGTTCACAACAGGTGCCACACTGTCCATGCGTTCACTGGTGAAAGAGGAGCCTGACTGGAGGTTGGCTGGAAGCCCTGCAGACAGGGCAGCAGTTGGGCCTTTTAGACTGCGCAGAGGTAGTCGCTTCACCTGGAGAAAGGAGTGCCAGTCAATCATGGAGAGGTAAATCACAGAGCATTACTGTCTTTGGCACTATTCAGACAATAATTGTTTCTCAGGGTGACATCTGTAAAAGAACATTTGCATTACTCCTTTGAGATAAAACTCTCTCGTTCTTTTTTCAAGTAATCCGTTTCTATACATATAGAAAACTATTTATGAGAGTGATAAGCACATAATACAATGGAATTCACTCCAATATGTGCATTTATAACATATTACCATTTTTATTTTTTTAACCAATATGCATCCAGTGGTTGATTGACCATAGGAATTCTGAATTTTAATGGCACAAACCCCATATTTTTGTAGTGAGGTATGGTGACAGTGTACCCATAAAATTTGAATATTTTCTTCATTCACAAGCATTTTTACACTTAATGTCATTGTCATCAACACTAAGTAGCCTGTTTTATTAATCAGCAGTGTTACACAGTGTTCTAAGGCCTTTCCAGTTTCCTATTGGTTGAACAATGATCATGACGAGTCTTGTTCTGATTTGCTCTGTTTGTTCTCAGTTTCTTTATAGAGAATCAGTATCCTGATGAGGCCAAAAGAGAGGAAATTGCCAATGCTTGTAATGGTGTCATTCAAAAACCTGGTAAGTGATTGCAATCAATATCTGAACTGCCTCAGACCCAGACTAGTTGTAGCGTTGCCATCTTTGTTGCAAATGTTCCCCTGCCTCACTGAATGTATAAATGGCTTTACGTATTGATTTAAATGATTAATTTCTTATATAAATGTTGTTTCAGGATGCAAACTTTCAGAATTTGAACGAGTCACTGCGCTCAAAGTGTACAACTGGTTTGCCAATCGGAGGAAAGAGATGAAGAGACGTGCCAACATAGGTGAGACGGCAAGAATGATGGTCTGACAGGTTGTCACTGATTTTAAGTGACACAAGCATTAAACGATTATCTAGGAAGCCTGAAGTTTTCGGGGTTTTTTAAGCTCACATTAAGCCACCAAAACAGTTTTATTTTAAGAACAAAATCAAGAACTGTCTGTCTGTGGGCCCCCATCCAGTAATGATCCCTGGCTACTAAAAATTATTATTTATACACTACTGTTCAAAGGTTTGGTCTCTGTACAATTTTTGTAATGTTTTTGAGTCTCTTATGCCCACCGAATCTGCATTTATTTGCTCAAAAATACAGTAAGAACAAAAATACTGTGAAATATTATAATGATTTAAAACAACTGGTTTCTATTTGAATATATTTTAAAATGTAAAATATTCCTGTGATGGCAAAGCTGAATTTTCAGCATCATTACTTAAGGCTTCAGTGTCACATGATCCTTCCTAAATCATTCTAATATGCTGACTTGCTGCTCAAGAAACAATGTTGAAAACAGCTGCTTAATGTTTTTGTGTAAACTGTGATACATTTTTAGGGTTCTTTGATGAATAGAAAGTTCAAAAGAACAGCATGTATTTGTAATAGAAATTTTATAATTATATTATAAATGTATTTACTGTTACTTTTGATCAATTTAATGCATTATTGCTGAATAAAAGTATTCATTTATTTAAAAAATAATAATTACTGACCCCAGACTTTTGAACAGTGTATATTAGTATATAATCATGTGACTTGTCTAAAGGTAACTAGATGATATTATTTTGGGGGAGCATTAATCAATTTGAATTTTTTTTTCTTTTTCTTTGGCCCTTTGATATTAGCCTTTGCAGTCTGGCTGCTACATATGAACTTTTGAACTGTCATCGTTATCATCGTTAATACACTTTCTGTCTCTTTTGCTCAGAGGCTGCCATACTGGAAAGCCATGGGATAGAGGTGCCCAGCCCCAGCTGCCACTTCAACAGCGAAGAGGTCGAGACTCAGGAGTTTGGAGATCAAGTCATGAGTCAGCGGTTCTCTGAGCAGGTTAGAGGTTGTTGTTGTTGTAAATGCACTACTTGGACTGCTTTTGTGGTCAGGATTGTTTACTTGAACGTGATGTGTTTGTATCCAGGAGGAGCTCTCTCAGAGAAAAGACATTGAGCCAGAAGGTGCCATGCTACCTCCTGTGGAAGTGGTGTCTCCTCCAAGCCCGACCTCTCAACTCATTGAGCGGAAATTAAATGAATCAAAAAGGGAGGCTACTGATGATGATTAACCAATGAGCCGAGTCATATTTTTGTTCCAAAGTGGCTTGACGTGGTTGTTCTCAGCCAAGCCTGACACTCTAAATTCTCTGGTGCCTCTAGTGGTAGGGAGGCCACTCTTATGTATCTACAGTAATCACGCTTGTAGTAACTGCAATATTTACTCTATACAGTATATCGTGCATTCCAAGACAGTCTTAACGCTTCCCACAAGAGGGAAAGATGCGCAAGGTGCAAAATAGTAACTTTCTCATTCCTCATTCTGCTAAAGCTGTTTGCTTTCATTTCTCAGTGTTCTCATATACAACAGTTTCACCTGTTATTATCTCAAGCAAGCAGTCTAGAGAAACCTGCAGGACAGGTATTTAATTTGACAGAACGGGTGCACTGAACCCAGTTTGGAGTCTGTGAATTTTAAGAGCTTAACAGTCTCTTAATTGTCATATGCAATAGTTAAAGGACAAGATTGGATAGATACACCCCTAACAGATATGCCAACTCAGGTAGGTTTTCACCATCATAGATATCAGTGTTTCTCACAATAATGGTTCATTGGGTAGAAATGTGCCCTGTCTCAAGCATACAGGATTGTGTACATATTGTTTTTCACTTTTTTTCAGATGTTATCTGGAAGTAATATTCAGATTATCATGGCTCTGTTTTTGTATACACAACGATTGTAAGCTCTTTGTATCCAGCTACTTAAGCTATACTGACCCGGACTAGTGTGAGGGGCCTAAAATGCTTCAAAAGTTTTCCCCCTAAAGTATTATTTGCTATAAGCATAATTTACTTACCTCTTTAATAAGGTAATGTAGTATGTAAAACTACAAGTATAATATTAGCATTTAATGCAACAAGATGCTTTTCAATGGATTAAAATCCACGGTTTGTTTTTCTGTGTCTTAACGTAAGCCAAAGCTAGGCCAAGTTGTAAAAGAGTGCTTTTTACATGAACAGTGTCAAATAGACTTGACGATTGCTTAAGGCACATCAACGTGTCTTGTGAGAAGCGCTTTGAGCGTGCAAAGGCTATAAGCTGCACCGTGGTCTATCAGCTCTGTACACCAACAGGATTCAATGCGGCACGCTGTCAAGGCCCCCTACTCTGTGCTTTTTCCTAATGATATCAAACAATAAAAAGAATAAACAAATATAATGTTACGTTTGAATTCAGTTTATGTTTGGAAGGATTTGAAGAAAGTTTTTGCATGCTAATTTTACCCTTTATGTAAAACAGGTAGCATAACGGAGCCCAAGTTTGGGGTTGGTAAGATATATATATATGGGTCATTCCTTGTATCCGGTAACATTTTGGCTTCATAATTTTTGAAAAAATTACATGTTTTTAGCATTCTACCAAAATAGTGACATGTTTATCTATATGGAACACATACTGGCCAAGCTCAGTGACTTAAAAAATAATAATTATGGGTATATTGTTCAGACACTCGCTGTGAATGTATTCCACCCTGTTAGGAATACATAGTTATCACAAAATTTCAATAATGTAAATTTTAAACGATAATGAGAAATAATAAGATAGTATATGTCCCTTATGCCATAATGGTATTTTTTAACTCTTGAAACAAAAACGAAACAATTATTAATGAATAGAATGCACTGGTGTCAAAAGTATTCACATTCATTACTCAGGTAGAAGTATAGATACTATGGTTTAAAAAGACTTCTGTAGAAGTTGAAGTATCAACTCAAGCTTTTTACTCAAGTAAAAGTACTGGTTTCAAAACTACTTAAAGTATAAAAGTAAAAGTAATATACGGAAAAAAAAATGCCATTAAGGACAAAAGCTTATGCTGCGCCACAGGGGCCTATTGTGCACTACCCCAACTAAAAAAAAATGTTTCTAAAGGCCATAATGACTATAATGTTATATTAAAATGTTAATGTTGAAAAATTTGGGATGCACTAGGCTACTTGTTTCAGCCGCATATATGCCCATTGAAAATGAACACATTTTAGTACAATGCAAATACATAAAAAAACATATATGTGTACTACTGAGCATGGGCGTCGCTAGGCCATTTTTAGGGGGGCTTTATCAAATTCAACATTTATCAGGCTTTAAAAATAACTTTTAATTTAAGTGAACTTAAAACAATCTTCACATAAACCCATTATAATGTCATATTTATGTGGCCATCCTACCTGTCTAACAGGTACACTCTTAAGAAAAATGATTCTAAACAATACCAAATTGGGGTTCTTCGGATTTAAACAATAGCAGAATCCTTTTTGGTGCTAAATAGAACCTTTTTTATAAGTTTCCATAAAGAACCGTGCTTTTAAAGTCCTATGTACGACCTGCTGTTATAAATACCCTTTTTAATAATAGTTTATTTTCATTAATCAGTATCTTTACATTATTAATACAATTTAAAAGTTACAATTTATAAAAAAGATTTTAAGAAATAAATAATTGACCTGTTAAGAGTATGTTGACAGTCTGTCTTGAGCTACAGAAAACAGCATATTAGAATGATTTCTGAAGGATCACATTGTAAAAAAAGTGTATACAACAAAAAGTTGAGAAATTTCCTAAAAAATAAGTTGAGAAAACTCAAAAATCTGCTGAAGCTGGTTGCCTTAAACTTTTAAGTTGGCTCAACTTTTTTTACAGTGGACTGTAGTAATGATGCTGAAAATTCAGGTTTGCCAACACAGAAATAAATTGCATTTTAAAATGTATTCAAATAGAAAACAAATAGAACAATTTGTAAACTGTACAAATATTTCACAATATTACTGTATTTTTGATCAAATAAATGAAGCCTTGGTGAGCAGAAGAGACTTGTTTTAAAAACATTAAAATTCTTGCTGATCTAAAACTTTTGAGCGGTAGTGTACATATATACAATTTTGAGCTAAATTAGCTGTAGTTTTTTAAGTGATCAACATTTAGCTCTCTAACCTTCTACAGATGAACATAACTTTTATAACTATGTCAGATATGTTTTTTTTTTGATCGGACAAACATTCTCCATGATATAACCTTTAAGAGTGTGACAAGCAGGAGAACATTTCAAAAACTTAAAAAAAGGTATGAGTGAGAGTTGACACTTACCTCCATTTGTTGAATTCCAGCAGGAAAAAACAAACAATATCACTTCCTGAAAATGATCTCAGTGGAATTGTAGTCTATTTTGGAAGGCGAGGGAGTACATACTAACAGGGTGGAAGATGACTTCAGGGACATGGTAAATGAAGAAAATTGTAAAAAAAAAAATATATATATATATATAGTTTCACAAGTTTAGCCTAGTTCATAACATAATTGAAAAATATTTTGAGTTTTTTTATCATTTCATGGTTTATATTTCTAATGGAAGTTGATTACTTTGCACTGAGGACATGATAAAACTGAACGCATGTATCAATAAAAAGGTGTAAAAAAACAAAATAATATTTTGAATGTCTATTATCTCTGTTTAAGTGATAAAGTAGTCCAAATATGCATAATTTAAGCAATTTCTTATAAATAGGTGACTATTTTAGAGAAAATATGAGTAAGTAAATCATAGAGACAGAAAAGTCACTGTATAACAGGAATGACCCATATATCTTTATATATATATATACTGTATATATATATATATATGCGTAGGGTAGGGTTTCAATTTTATAATGTCTACCACTGTCAGGTTTTCTTTACCTCCTTTTGCTCTCACTGGATGAATAACAAGGTTGAATATGTAATGCTATTGAAAGTCTCTTTTTCATAGAACTGAAGTACACCATGAGTGCATTAACATTTCAAATGAGTAACTTCAGGCTTCCCAGTCAATCAAAAATATTATGGCTTACATAGTTTTATGCATTGTAATGAATTGCTCAGATGCCCCTTTTGAAAGGCAGTGCTAGAATGCAGAGATTTTATTCTTGCACAAGATCTTTAGCTAAGGTGAAAAGACAGAACAAGCTGTTACTGGACTGTTATGTGTAAATGGAGACAGAAGCGTCATCCTCAGGGTCATGTTGATTGGTTTGTTGCTGTCCATGGTGCTGCAGGTGTACGTGTATCAGACCAACACTGTATATAATAGACACTGACTTTCGTGCACTTTTTGTATAAAGCGGAGTTATACATCTCTTCAACGATCCCAGGAACATGATCTTGAAAAATGGAAAGAAAACTGTCTAAAAGAATCTCTGAAAACAAAGCCATTCTGAATGCTTCTTTGTCACAGGGAAGATGGATTGTGGAAAATTACACAACTTCACAATCAAGGCATTGGGGGTGTTTACACTAGAACAGCTAAATTGCCCTGGCAAGCATTATTGTGGTGGATCCATCATTGCAAACAAGTGGCAAAGTATTCTCTGCAGCTTACCGTCTCTTCCTGTAAGTACACTCACAAACTCTTTGTACGTTTCCAGCTGAAATATATAACAATAAAAGTATTTTGCTGTAGCTACTCAAAATTCAAGGCACGATGCCCACAATAACATAAGCCATTTTCAGTTGGAAGTTAAACTAAAAGGAACATTAATTTACATGATTAAGGAATATTCTGTTTCTGTCCTCATGTCTATGTACTATACACTTTAAAAAAAGTCCGTTAAATTTACGGTAAAATACCGGCAGCTGTGGTTGCCAGAACTTTACCGTGAAAAATACGGTAGCAACATTTTAGGATTTACAAGACTTTTTAAACTTACAGTGAAAAACCGTATTTCATTAACTGATACAATGCTAATATACAAACCTTTCAGTTAACTCATTTTATTTGCAGAAACCGACTGCACTTAAATTGTCCAACTGCCATTTGTTTATAAACTAATATTTACGATGTTTAATTAATGTGAGCATAAGGATATTGAGAACTATTTCGCTTGAGTGCATGAAGAAAAACCTACTGATTTATGCAAAGTCATTAAAAGCATCAATTCAACTCAAATCTCTTGCAGATAACAGCAGCGCACACACGTGTGATTGAACTACACCGCTACTCCCTTTAAATAAAGCAACATGCAGCATAACATCAGTGTTTCTCTGTCCGTCCTTAACTTAAACACAGGCTCTACTCTCCAGCACAATGGTGACCCACAAAACACAACAGGAAGTTGACTGTTAGATTTTACAGTATTTTGCTGTTTATTTTCTTGATTTTACGGTGAAATACCGGCAGCTGTGGTTGCCAGTAATCTACTGTTTTTTAAATGTATGGTATATTTCTGTTAAAATTAAGTTTCACAGTGTGTTTTTTTCATCTCACACATTTAACCCCTTTAATCCCACAGCAAAATCCTCAGTTTTAAAGAGCACTTATATGTGTCCACACTACAGAGTTTTGAAGTTAATGAGGTAATTAATTGACTAATTAAATGAGGGTTGAGCTTTTGTGAGGAACACCTGCTGTTTAAAAAGTAGAATCACCGAAGGAAAGAGAAACAAGAGCAGAGAAACAAAACTTACAGCCAAAGATGAAATCAACTGAAATAAAACACATTAAATCTCTGAAGATCTCAGCAGAGGGTGATGAAACAACTCCACAAACAGCATCACCAGCTTCACTTATCACTAACCAGTTTGACTTCATTTCTGTCATATGTGTTCAAAAGCTCTTATTGAGATTTTAGGTGTTGTACTTTCATTTGAAGTCACCATATTGGCGATCAGTGGTTGCTTTAGTTGGGCTCTTGAACCTGGACTTTTTAAAGTTATGTTTTTGGTTGTTTTGATTAGCTGTTTCTTAAATACGGTTTTTTAAAGCAAGAAAAAACAAAAAAAAATATTGTGATGAGAAAAGTGATGTTTGTAATGTCAAAACCACCGTGATCCAGTCTGATTCACTGATCTTACCCAATCTCTTATTAAATATGTGATATATTAATACACTTAAATTGCACCCATGACACTAACGTTATCAAATGTTGTTAAACTGTTCTAAGCACAATATGCACAAATAAATGTATTGAACTACAGCAGAACTTAAACACACACAGACATCAACAATCAGCGTATGAATCTCAAAATTGGTGACAATCAAAAATGATGTAAAAAAAAAAAAATCGGTTCTACTCTGAACATCACAAAACAGTCTACTGAAAAGTCACAAACAAAACAACACCAAAATAAAAGCAAATAAAGAAAATAGTAAGAACATTCAGCTGCATAATTTATTCATGCTGCAATGCATGCTGGGAGTTTTGTACTGGCACCAGCATGCTTTGCGGCATGAATTGTTTTTTTTTGTAATTAATAGTCACCATTGTTGAGGTTCATGTGCTGATTCTTGATGTCTGTGTGTTTAAAAGGTGCTGTAACTCTAAAGGTTTTGTGTATAAAATATTTTTAAATTCATTCATAGTTTTTTAACTTATCTTGTTGAGTAATATTACCATAAACAATATGAAATTAATTACAAATCACCCATATCTTTAGACACTGATTAAGATCAGAGAATCATCAACAGAAATCTATTTAATTGTTATGTGTCTTAGTTTTTCTTGTCATATCAAATGTGTGTTACAAACACAGTTATAACAACCAGAGAAAAACTAATGTTAAAGAGTCAAGGGTCAAGAGCATAACTAAAGCAAACACTGATCACCAAAATGGTGAGGTCAATCAAAACATTTGAAATACAATATAAACCTCTGTTAATTCGTAGATATATGACAGAAATGAAGTCAAACTGGTTAGTAATAAGTGGAGCTGGTAATGCTGTTTGTGGAGTTGTTTAATCATCCTCTGCTGTTTTATTTCAGTTGATTTCATTTAAGGCTGTGGCTGTATGTCAGTTGTAGTTTTGTTTCTGGTTCTTTCCTTCAGTGATTGTGTTTGTTAACAGCAGCTGTTCATCAGTGTCTGAATTCACTCATATGTTCTCAATCACTCTGTCTAGCAGACTATATAGTCAACTAATGTGGGGACTAGTGAATGAGGGTGTAGTGAGGGTGTAGGGTGTGGTTTCAGACACAGTCTATGAGTGTCGACTCTGAGGCTACTTTCTCGAAAACAAAGGTTAGATCTATTACAGTTATTCACTGTATATAGTAAGGAAACTTACTGTTAATCCTTTAACAGGTTTTTACTGTGGCATTTCTACAGTCTTTTACCGTTAAAATCACGATCATTTTTTACAGTGTATATATGGCATGAATATATGTGTCAGTTGTCAATTTTTTATTATTTGTTCTGGTTGTTACTTGTTCTTCTAATGTGTGAAGTCTGAATGTTTTTAGTGAGCAGCATCCATGGATGCTCACGGTTGCTTCATTTTCATTTCTCTCTGGACTGGCAGGGTGATTCTGGAGGTCTACTTATGTGTGAGGCTGATAAACATGGTACCCGTCAGGGATCACTAGCTGGGGATTGGGCTGAGCAGAACCTGATAAGCCAAATGTTTACACACACATTTCTCACTATCTTCACTGGATTAAGAGCTCCATGGACAGTGGTGAGTGTATAAATCTGTGGCATCAACAATATTTTATTTAAAAGCTGAAGACATTAGAAGGCATTTTTATGCATCAAAAATATTATTATTATTTTAATTTTATGTAACCAAGAACCTCAAGTCTCATTAATAATGTAACTGTTGTTCATTTGAGTTCAAGTTAAAATTAGTTTTGTGAATGTAATTTGTCATAGTTTGTCATGCGATTGTCTGATAAAGCTCGCCTCTCACTAAAGGTAAAATTACAATTCAAGATCCTTGTCTATTTTATTTAGCCATTTATGCCGTTTTAGCTGCAAATACATTTGACTACTGACAAAACAACACTTTGGTCAACAGTTTATTATTTATAAAAAACAAATGAATCTAAAAAAAATTAACATACAACTTAATGTATATATATATTATGTGTTTAATATATATATATATATATATACTGTATATATATATATATATATATATATATATATATATATATATATTTTAGTTAATCTTCATTTTAATTTAGATTGATCTTGCAGCCCTCCTGGTTGAGAACAAATTATGTTTTATTAACAAAGATAATAAGGAGTACGTTCAGATAATTAACCTAATTAACACGAGAGGAGAACAATCCGTAATCAACCCAGTTAACAAGATAAGAGGTGTGTATATATACACAGCAGACTTACCTCTGTTCATTAGCAGTTTTCCAGCATCCCTCCGCCACCCCTTCAATGCACTTACAACTATGCCTGTCCTAATCTGTAGGGTGGGGGGGTACTCTGGGTTCGGGCCAAAATTCCGAACTTGGAGCCCTCCCCTCAGACAGCACGCCAAATATGCATACACATTATTCTATTTATTATATGTAAGTGTGAACTCGTGAACTACTATTTGTCCGATGATTTTGTCAGAGCATGACCAGGAGATGGCAATGATGTTTATTAAAGGATGAGATACTGTTATCACTGTATCTTGGAAGTAAACTGGTTTGTTAGGCTCTTAGATTTGATTGTAAATTACAATTGAGTGCATGTAACCCAAGGCTGTCTTCATTGTTGTTTGAAGCTTTAATTGGAAGTTATTATAATGGCAAACTTTGCAATGATGAACTGATTTGCTGGAGTGACTCTCCTAGTACATGAAACACGTGCTAAAATAGCCACAGTCTGCATAGTATAGTGTAAAATGTGGTAAGATGAAGGCACTGTATCAAAGCAACAATACACTGGTAATGGAACATGCTAAAGGAGCATGAACTCGGGTCAGACGTTCTAAACTGACTTTTTTTCTATACAGACTACCTTATTTTCATGTTGACAGGAAAATACAGTGCCCTCCACTAATATTGGCACCCTTGGTAAATATGAACAAGGGCGGCTGTGAAAATAAATCTGGATTGTTTATCCTTTTGATCTTTCATTCAAAAAATTCACAAAATTCTAACCTATCATTGAAGTAAAACAATTGAAAGTGGGGGGAAAATCTCATTGTGAAATAAATGCTTTCTCTAGTTCATGTTGGCCACAATTATTGGCACCCAATTATTGTGACGTCCTTTTCCCAGGGTAACAGCTCTGAGTTTTCTCCTATAATGCCTGATGAGGTTAGAGAACACCTGATAAGAGATCAGAGACCATTCCTTCATCCAGAATCACTCCAGATCCTTCAGATTCACAGCTCCATGACGGTGCTCCTTCCCTTCAGTTCACCCCACTCATTTTCTACAGGGTTCAGGTCAGAGGACTGGGACGGCAATGGCAAAAGTTTCTTTTTTTGCTCAGTGACACGTTTTTGTGTTGATTGTGATGTTTGTTTTGGATTATTGTCATGATTGAAGATCCAACCACGGCCCATGATACAATTTCTTACAGAGACAGTCGGGTTTAGAATTTTTTATCTTTTGGTATTTGATAGAATCCATGATGCCATGCATCCGAAGAAGATATCCAGGACCTCCGGCAGAAAAACAGGCCCACAACATTAAAGATCCAGCAGTATATTTAACCGTGGGCATGGGGTACTTTTTATCCCTAAACCTATCTGGTGGGTTTGCTGCCAAAAAGCTATTTTTTCACATTTATTTTCACAGCCGCCTTTGCTCATATTTACCAAGGGTGTCAATATTAGTGGAGGGCACTGTATCTACCCTGCCTGTTCCTCTGTGTGGGTCATATTCCTTCTTTAGAGTTTATTCTCTCTGTGGCCCCTCCCCGTGGGAAAGCTGGCCTCATGTGATTGTGGTGGCCCATACTGGAAGCTGTGGTCGCAGCACTGACTCTACTGGTGCCAAAAGAATGGAGACTAGACCCACACATGCACACACACACACACTCAAGCCTAACCATTCACTAACCATTCCTAAACACACCACCAGTCTCTCTACACACAGTCCACACGCCACTCGCATGAGAATCTGCCCTCGTTGCGCCACATCCCTCACAGACACACAGTCCCGCCACAGTCTAGCACACGCATACACACATTCCATGCCCATTCTAAAGTTTAAACTGGGGAAAACACACAAACAAGAACCCAAGAATCAAAAAAAGTGCCACGTCTTCATCACATCATCATAGACCAACACTTTGATGATTTGTTTTAATTGACCTTTTGGTGGTAAAACACACGATTATTCAATTTTCATGGTTAACGCCACTTTTAATTTGAGACCGTCTTGAAAATGATGCATACCGTCTTTCCGGTGGTGTCGCTGGAAAGCTGATCTGTTTCTTATGAGTCAGACATGATGGATGCCCTCTGTCCCAGTCACAGAATGTGTTCATTTGTACTTTTGTTTTAAATGCAATTTTGTTTAATTTTTTGTGCAATACCTGTTTCTAGACTATTTGATTCTGACTGCTCAGTCGCAGTCAGATATTTCCTAAAAATCAGTCTTGTGTATATAGCCAACACTGAGTTGGGTTCCAAATATAAAGATCCCATTGATTTAATGATAACTGACTTACTAATAAGAAATCAACTGTTAGTGACAAGGTTGTTAATTGATTATATATGCTTTTGTTAAAGCCATCAGCCCACGTTATTTCAACTTTTTTTTAAAAAATGTTTTACTCCCAGCAGGGCCGTCGCTAGGAATTCTGGGCCCTGTGCACTGAATTTGCTATGGGGCCCCCTCAAAATTGAGTGTTTTTATTGGTTATAGTTTTATTTTTGTGTTTTTGATTGGGACCTCAGTACTACGTTTAATTGCTTCATGTACAGGTGCATCTCAATAAATTAGAATGTGAAAAAGTTCATTTTTTCTTGTAAGTTATTTCAAAAAGTGAAACTTTCATATATTTTAGATTCATTACATGTAAAGTAAAACATTTCAAAATATTTTTTTGTTTTAATTTTGATGATTAGAGCTTACAGCTCATGAAAGTCAAAAATCAGTATCTCAAAATATTAGAATATTTACATTTGAGTTTCAATAAATGACCATCCATATAGTATAAATTCCGGGTATCTCTTGTTCTTTGAAACCACAATAATGGAGAACACTGCTGACTTGGCAATGATCCAGAAGACGAACATTGACACCCTCCACAAAGAGGGTAAGTCACAGAGGGTCATTATTGAAAGGTGTGGCTGTTTACAGAGTGCTGTATCAAAGCATATTAAATGCAAAGTTGACTGGAAGGAAGAATTTGGTTAGGAAAAGGTGCACAAGCAACAGGGATGACCGCAAGCTTGAGAATACAGTCAAGCAAAGCTGATTCAAACACTTGTGAGAGCTTCACAAGGAGTGGACTGAAGCTGGAGTTAGTGCATCAAGAGTCACCACGCTCAGACGTCTTCAGGAAAAGGTCTACCAAGCCACTTCTGAACCAGAGACAACGTCAGAAGCGTCTTACCTGGGCTGTGGAGAAAAAGAACTTGACTGTTGCTCAGTGGTCCAAAGTCCTCTTTTCAGATGAAAGTAAATTTTGCATTTCATTTGGAAATCAAGGTCCCAGAGTCTGGAGGAAGAGTGGAGAGGCACAGAATCCATGTTGCTTGAAGTCCAGTGTGAAGTTTCCACAGTCAGTGATGATTTGGGCTGCCATGTCATCTGCTGGTGTTGGTCCACTGTGTTTTCTGAAGTCCACAGTCAACGCAGCCATCTACCAGGAAATTTTATAGCACTTCATGCTTCCTTCTGCTGACAAGCTTTATGGAGATGCTGATTTCATTTTCCAGCAGGACTTGGCACCTGCCCGCACTGCCAAAGGTACCAAAAGCCGGTTCAGTGACCATGGTGTTACTGTGCTTGATTGCAGCCAGCAAACTTGCCTGACCTGAACCCCATAGAGAATCTATGGGGTATTGTCAAGAAGAAGATGAGAGACACCAGACCCAACAATGGGTCAAAGCAACCTGGGCTTCCATACCACCTCAGCAGTGCCACAAACTGATCACCTCCATGCCATGCCGAATTGAGGCAGTAATTAAAGCAAAAGGAGCCCATACCAAGTATTGAGTACGTACAGTAAATTAACATACTTTTCAGAAGGCCAACAATTCACTAAAAATGTATTTTTTTATTGGTCTTATGAAGTATTCTAATTTGTTGAGATTAGCTGGGGACTAGCTGGGGACTATCACTGTGCCTAGCTGGGGACTACTTTCAGGCGCTGCATAATATCACTGCGCCTGCTGCACTCATGGTAAGGCAGCAAAGTTCCTTGATTATTACGCCAGAATGAGAGTATAGTTCCTAGCCATTTCGGCCTAGAAAATCGCAACTTTTCATTTTCGGTTGGTCTTAGTAAATGATGTAACTACAGAAGAGTCAAGCTTTAAATAGGAAAAATATCGAAACTCTTTGGTCATTTATTTTTGATCGTGATGCTAACGGTCTAATCAGATTCAATGATCTATGCTAAGCTAAGCTAAAAGTGCTACCGCCAGACCCGGAGATCGGCTGAATGGATTCAAAAACGGTAAAACTCAACTGTTTAACTCTAGGGGAGTTGTAAAATGAGCCTATTTCCAAAAAAAGTGGAGTGTTCCTTTAATAACGGGCAAAAGTGGCAAAACAATTAATTTAAGTGTCTGCAATAGGCTAATACATGGCTCAAAACTCAGTTCTGAAGCATGCTTTCTGATTATGTTTGTTGACAGACACCAGCGTTTCCAACAGACTTGCAAATGCAAATTCATTCTCTACCAGCAGGAGGCGCTGTTGGAGCGGGAGATACATACACTGAAAAAAATGATTCATTGAATTTACTCAATTTTTTTAAGGTAAGTGGTTGCAATCAATTTATTTTAGCTACATTTAAATAAATTAATTTAGTTGAAAGTTAGTAAACTAAATTTGTTTATTTAAATGTAGCTAAAATAAATTGATTGCAACCACTTACCTTAAAAAAATTGAGTAAATTCAATGAATCATTTTTTTCAGTGTAGATGTATGTATACATATAGCGGTTTCCTCGGTAACGGCTGTATAAGCGCCGCACGCACTAACGCTACTTTATCAGGCATTACAGGAAAGAAGAAATACAAATGACATCAAAGCTTTTCTGAAGACGGTCGGTTCTTTTCAAAGATACATTCATTTAAAAACATCCTGCCCTAAACTATAAACACTATTCCCCTGCTTTCACACACGAGTCAGATTTGGTGAACTGTTATTGCAAAACTCTACACACAAATCCCTACATTTCTCAGTGCTTACACCATGGTCATTTAGAAAGAACTAGCATTCAATATTGTTCACTCATGTCTGCAAAGTTTTAGCTCAATTAGCACACAATTACCCAAGTGGAAACACTATACGAGTCAAAATTTATCACACACCAATCAGAATCTTCGATGGGTAGCTAAAAGGGCCAAAGTCAGCTCATTCAGGTTTGAAACAATGGATCCAGAGAGGCATGAAGAAAGAGGTTGAGGACACCAGAGGAGTAGGGAGTGGAGGAAGAAATGAAGGAAGAGGAAGAGGAGGAGGTGGAGGAGGAGGAGTACGGAGAGGAAGAGAAGGAGAAAGAGGTTCTGGTTTTTTGACTGGTTTAGCAATAAGCCAAGGTTTTCGAACATCTTTCTGCCTGCATTCTCTCCCTTTCTAAACCCTATAGAGGAGTTTTTTTTGGCATGGCGGTGGAAAGTATATGACCGAGAACCTTACATCTGTGTTCACCTCTTCCAGGCCATGAATGAAGCCTGCTTGGATATTTCAGTTGATGCGTGCCAGGGTTGGGTCAGGCATGCAAGAGGATTTTACCCCCCGCTGCCAAGCCAGGGCCAATATAGCCTGTGATGTTGACGAGGTTCTGTAGCCTGTCCCAGAACAAAGACGGGACGCTGGACCAGAATAATTATTTTTGTTGTTGTTTGCTGTATTGTATTGTACTCTACAGGACATTAAATTAAGGAATAAAAATGTGCAAATGCATACATTTGTTGTGCATTCTGTTGTGTTCATCATGTGAAAAGGTTTTTTTTTTTTTTTTTTTTTTGGAGCACAAGCAATGTAAATTTTTACCGTTTTTTGTAGTATTGTTTTGAATTTATCTCACCAGTGTGTTAGACTGTTGTAGTGTGTGTGTGTCTTTGAGGGTTTATGTGTCATGTCTGAGAGCAAAGTTCGGTTTTTCAGCAAGATTGAGTTGTTTTGAGTGAAGAGCTTCATTTTGACCTGAATATAGGAAGTTTGGGGAATTGAGTTAGAAGTTGTGGATTTGTGTTTAGAGTTGTGCAGAAAAGAGGCATAATTTCAAGAAATGTGTTTAAGAAATCGAGAAAAACTGTAATATGTAGTTGCAGTGTTCATCTTTGTTGCTAGGCAGATTGTTTTGTAAATTGTAATGGACTATTCTTAGATGATAATTTAAGGTGATATATAGGTAAAATTATAAAATGACTTCAATTTAAATCACTAATTTATATCCACATATTTATCTGGTCATTATGCATGTGTAATCTGGGAAAAGTGTACCGTCAGCAGGTTCTTGCAACAAAAAACAACTCCCTTCAGGGTGATATAAGACCCCTCCGTTACACATTGTGGTTCTGATCACCCTGTCAGCGTTAATAACTGAGTTTGACTATACAATACAATTTTTCTTACACAGTGTTCTGTTTCTTCCATGTATAAGTGTGAGGATATGTGTGCGACGAGATCTGGTTTTTTTTGTTTGTTTGTTTCCTGTGTGTTTTGAAGAGAGCGGGTTAGTCTGGTTTCACTCTAATTACAGCCTGTAGATGGAGAGTGGTTGGCAGAGGCACTGAGAGGGCACACAGTGTGCCTGGTTTCATCTTGCTGTTGCAGGATCAGGGCCAGCAGCCACCATGTTTTCACTGAGTGGCAGCCGTAACGCAGTGTTCTCATCACCGTCTCTAGAGACAGCTAAAGAAAACAGATGCTCTAAATGGCACCTTACTCGTATAGCACCCAGAGGAGTCTTTCAGATAAGAGTCAGTTTGTATACTGTGCTTTAAATTTTGTAGGCACTTTTATTTTATATGTTTTCCCTTTTGAAATGTCTTTTTAATGGGCTCTTTAAGCCTGTGGAAGGTCAGTTGAACAAAACATTGCTAATAAAATTTCCTAATGCTGCAAGTTGGAGTAGTCTGCAGGATTTTTTCATTGTTTCGAGTTTAAATAGGCCTTTTTGTTAAAAGGACTCAGCTGGTGTCCATTATAGAATAAAAAGACATGCAATTGATAATGCCTTTTCTTTGATTTTGTGATTTAGGAAGAGGCACTCTAAGACATTCACAAGATTATGCATACATGGCTCTGAGAGAATTGTGATCAGCACATTTTGTTCTAGTGCTGCCATCTTCTGGAAGCTACATGTACTTGCACATGCAATAAGTGAACAAGAGGAACAGTGTTTTGATAAGGCATATTTTTCTTTATGTAATCTCTCAAATGTATATCATGTCAGAATCCAAGTTAATGTATAAACGACAGAGTAAACAAGTACACTAATAAAAAAAAGATACAAGATCAGAGTTCTAGAAATTTCCTGTATCTGGATCTCCAAATCCAAGCACTGAGTTGCTTTGAGCCCTTCCTTTAACTCAGTCTTTCTCGGAGTTGCATTTACCTTTGATTTTACACTTGAATTCTACAAACCATTTAATTTCTATCCTAGTTTCTTTCTTTGTAAACAAAATCAGACTTTTTTATTTTACTTTCTTATTTCTAAACTTTCAGAAAAAGTACAAAAGCAGTCACTGGTGTACTAATATGTAAAATGTATGTATTAATATGGACCCTTTAATCTTATATCTTTTAAAAGGTTAATGCCCCAGTGACAGCATTTGTACCATTTTTTTCTGAGACTTTGAATGCTATTGGAGTTGGAATAATAGATGGAACTGAAAAAACATTTGAATTTGAATTGTTCAATGCTTTGTAGTTCCTTTTAAAGGTGGTCATAAATAAGTCCAAATGACCAAGAATTTTTTTTTCCTTTTAGACTGTCATAAACTCCAAACTTCTGTTTCAGAATGCCCCGATCTCTGTGCCCCAAGCCTGTCCGGGCTTACTGGAGCTGCCCAAACCCCTGCGACCTGGGGCTGGAGACCCAAGAGGGGCAAAGGGTCTGAAGGAAATCTGGGAAGGGGAGGAGTTGGAGGAAGATGAGGAGGATGATGGGATTGTGGGTCCATCAGGTGAGTGCTGTTGAAGTCTGTGTGGATGTCCGGGGATAGAGGGCAGTCGACGAACCGGGGTCAGCGCTGGACTCAGTATCACCCCCCGGGTGCTCAAAGATCCCACTCGCAGGGCCGGTGAAGGGTAGCCCAGCAAGGCGGCGGTGGCATGGGGGGCCAGATCCCGGTGGGTGGTTGGGGGAAACGGGCTAGACGAGGCTGGAGATGAAGTGGATGCAAGCTGAGGAAAGGAGGGCCAGGGCCAAGGAGGAAAATGCAGAGCGGCGGGGCTCTGGAGGAGAGGGTCCAGCTCACTGGCGCAGTGGCTAAGGTGGGACACGAGGCGTGCGCCGATGGGGTCTGAGGATTCAACCCCCTCCAGAGAGCTGAGGTATCTCACCACCTCTCCAACACACTCCCGAAAGCCCAGAGTCCTGTAGTCCACTGCCAGAGCACGAGCATCAAAGTAGCCTAGGGGAGAGAACACTTAAATTATCTACTTGATACACAAAGCAGGATTGTTGTTTTTTTTTTCTTTTTTTTTAATTTAGATACCAAGGAGCATCCACAATGATAATAATGCCCTTTTGAAGGACCTCATATGAAAGCAGCTACAAATTTCTATGCATAAAGACCCATTTACAGTACCTTTCAAACGTTTGGAGTCAGCAAGATATACAGTATATATATATATATATATATATATATATATATATATATATATACACTGAACTAAACTATAAACGCAACACTTTTGTTTTTGCCCCCATTTTTCATGAGCTGAACTCAAAGATCTAAGGCTTTTTCTATGTACACAAAAGGTCAATACAGTATAACTGCACATTTTAGAGTGGCCATTTATTGTGGCCAGCCTAACGGTGCATTCTAATCATGTCAGATACATCGTATTTGCGTTGAACGCACATGAACGCCACCACAAAGTCGTTGTTACAAGTGGGAAATTCAACATTTTCTTTAAGCCCCGAGTTTCCGAGTTGTGGGCGTGTCAGTGAAAAAACGTGTCGGATGCAATGGACGCAGCCAAAGACTAAAGATATGCAGCGTCGGTAAAGTTGTTGAAATTAATAAAATTATTATTTTTTTGTAATGTACAATAAAACTATATAAGTTACATATACAAAATATTATATTATTGTATAATTATAATACAATATATAATTATTCCGTTTACATCACCTTCATAAATTAAATAAAAACAGAAAAAAGAAAAAACACAATGATGCACATTCTTCATTCATCATTTTGTAGATGTAGAGTTTAAAAAATCATTGAATTTTATGTAGAAAAGTTAAATTGCCATCTTGTTACAACCAAAGTGACTTGAACGCACCCGACGTCGTAATAACGACTTGTCAACTCGTAAGTACTAACGTCCCAGGAGGACTTGAACGCAGCATTAGGCACACCTGTGCAATAATCATGCTGTCTAATCAGCATCTTGATATACCACACCTGTGAGGTGGATGGATTATCTCGGTAAAGGAGAAGTGCTCTCTAACACAGATTTAGACAGATTTGTGAACAATATTTGAGAGAAATAGGCCTTTTGTGTACATAGAAAAAGTCTTAGATCTTTGAGTTCAGCTCATGAAAAATGGGGGCAAAAACAAAAGTGTTGCGTTTATATTTTTGTTCAGTGTATATATATATTAATAATGTCAAACGATTAATTGCGATTAATCACATCCAAAATAAAAAAAATTGTTTACATAATATATGTGTTAGTACTGTGTATATTTATTATGTATATATAAATGCACACACATACAGTATATATTTTTGAAAATATTTACATGTATATATTTATATTTATATTATTTATATTACAGATAAATATTTTTTATATATATATATATATATATATATATATATAAAGCTTACTATTTCAGATTAAATATTTTATATATTAATAAGAAATTACAATAATAAGTAATGTTTCTTAAGCAGCAAATCAGCATATTAGAATGATTTCTGAAGGGTCATGTGACACTGAAGACTGGAGTAATGATGCTGAAAATTCAGCTTTACCATAAAATGAATAAATTACATTTTTAAATATATGAAAATAGAAAACAGTTATTTTAAATTTTAATAATATTTCACATTATTACTGTTTTTACTTTATTTTTGATAAAGTAAACGCAGCTTTTTTTTTAGAGACGTCTTTCAAAAAAATCTCACTGACCCAAAAGCTTTGAACAGTAGCTTATATAGCCTATAGTGAAGTGTGATTTTACAAAAACATTATTTTTACAAATAAATTATTGCTTTATGGCACTTAGGGCTGCAACAACTAATCGATAAAAATCGATTATGAAAATCATCCACAACGATTCTCATTATCGATTAGTCGGGTCTGTCCACAGTGCACGTCCAACTTCAGCCGGTTGCTCAAATTACAGCACTGCATAACGCATTTCTATGGACAAAATGCATCTAAAAATAATGGAGGAAACAGAATGAGATGCTGCGGGAGAAGTACGTGATCCAAGCTGCCCAAAACATGAGAATTCTTTATTTTAAGCTTTAAGTTAATGCATTAGCGTAATGGCTTTCCCTGTCAGACGCTTTGACAGTCCTCAGAGCAAAAACTTTCAGTTTACGGTCATATCCTTATCTATAAATGTCACAAATTCACGTGAGCATTTCCATTTTTGCACAAAGGTCCGTCCTGACAGGCTGTGTTAAGTTTAAAATACCGAATGAGCACCAGTGTACCGACGAAACATGCTACCTATCAGATTGTGCTACCAATAATATATTTCCATTGTTTTAAGGGTAAGTTTAGGGTAAGGGTAGGTGTGGACGGGTAGGTTTAGGGTAGGGGTAGGTATGGACATTAAAATGTTATGAGGCCATTTTTGTTATTATGTGAATAAATACTAATTAGTTGTTTCAGTTTGTAATTTGCCTAATAAATGACAATAACATTTTTAGATTTAAACAGTTTTTTGACAGATTCCTAAAATCTGTTCTCTCTTCTCTTTATGACAGGCAGGGCTGGACTGGTAATCGGGCATACCGGGCATTTTCCCGGTGGGCCGACGCACTTTAGGGGCCGACAGAATGTTTTTTTTTGCCAAGGACCATCACGCAGGGACAGCGACCAGCCAGTGGCCCATTGGTTTGTCTCCTGTATTAACAGCGTAAACCACCCAATCACAATGCACTATAGACAGAGCGATGAAGTATTTTGCTCCGCCTAAAGAACGCTTCACCGCAACTTCTTCCTCGTCGGCTTTTCCCACGTTTTCACAGCAGCTTTATCAAGAACGGGCTTGGTAAAGTGCTTGATAGGGACTCGGAACGGAGGAAGGCATCTAACCTAAACTAATGTGTGCGAGCGCCATAAGTGTAGAATACGCAAACACTTTTTAATAAAACGTAAAGTCCCCCCACCCCCGCGAGATTTTTTTGTATGTATGTTCATAGAGGTTTCCATGGGTCAATGCGAATAAATCTACATTTAAATTAAAAAAGACACCATATTGTCAAACCTGACGTTTTAGTCTTATCCAAAAAGTTTTGGACAGTAAGATTTTTAATGTTTTTTAAAGAATTCTCTTCTGTTCACTAAGCCTGCATTTATTTGATCCGAAATACAGCAAAAGCAGTAATATTGTGAAATATTTTTACTATTTAAAACAACTGCTTTATTTGAATATATTTTAAAATGTAATTTATTCCTGTGATCAAAGCTGAATTTTCAGCATCATAACTCCAGTCTTCAGGTCACATTATCCTTCAGAAATCATTCTAATTTCAAGAAACATTTATTATTATTATTATTATTGTTATTATCAATATTTAAAACAGTTGAGTAATTTTTTTTCTGGATTCTTTGATGAATAGAAAAATCCAAACATCAGTGTTTATCTGAAATAAAAAGTGTTTGTAACATTATACACTGCACCATTCAAAAGCTTGGAGTCAGTTTTTTTTTTTTGTGGGGGGGGGGGTATAGAAATTAATCACTTTTATTTAGCAAGGATGCCTTAAATTGATCAAAAAATTATAAAGATATTTATAATGTTACAAAAGATTTATATTTCTGATAAATGCTGTTCTACTGAACTTTCTATTCATCAAAGAAACCTGAAAAAACAGCATAATAAGCAGCAAATTTTGAGCAGCAAATCAGAGAGAGAGAGAGAGAGAGAGAGAGAGAGAGAGAGAGAGAGAGAGAGAGAGAGAGAGAGAGAAGTGGTGGTGGTGGTGGTGGTGGGCCGCCTGGACCAAAATATGCCGGGGCTGATCTTTTGTCCCAGTCCAGCCCTGATGACAGGTGGTCTAATAAATTGTTAAGCACTGTATGTTTTTATAGCATTCAGTTGGCACGTTTTGTTTGAAGGACATTGGGCAGAATGTGGAATTGTGTGTTTTTGTCAATAAAATAAAAAATATATATTGTAATTCGATTAATCGAAAGAATAATTGTCCAACTAATCGATTATCAAAATAATCGTTAGTTGCTGCCCTAATGCCACTGTACTAAAACAGAAAAAAGAGATTAAAACAGTATTTGTATAATAGAATAACATAGTTGTGGTTATTATTAATCTTAATGATATTTGACTAGACTTAAGTACATTCTGTAAGGCAGTAAAATTCAGAAAGTTTTAATAAACAAAAATTGAACTTTTTCAGAAGTAAATTCCAGTGCTGTTTGAATGTGCAAACATCACTGTTACAATGAGATGTTGTAGGTAGTTGCTGTTACTGTGCTGTTGCTGGTAAGGTTCATGCCCATAACACAAACATGCAAGTTGAGTTATGTGCTTAAGTGAATTTTTGAGGTTATGGACTTGCCAAAATCCATAACCCACATTATGAGCAATACTGTATACGGTCATGAAGGTTCTCCTGAAATTTCTCATTCAGTATCTTCTCTCACCTTTGCCGCCCATGGCATGCAGCAGTTTCAGATGATCCACGGTCATCTGAAGAATCTCAGCCTTTTCCAGTTTAGAGGAGCCCTGACCAATTGGGAAGAAGGAACTGGTTTTAGTTTTAAACCTTTTTTTAAAATTTGAGATTGCTGTTTTGAATATACAATATAAAGCATCAAACTAAGCCTGTGGCATCTTACCTGTTTCTCGAAGGCACTGGGTACGAGTCTCCTGAGCTCCGACAGACTGTGGTTGATCCTGTCCCTGCGTCTCTTCTCAATTATCTGTGGAATCCAGCGGAATCAATTTAAACACAGAACAACGATTTGAAGTGGAAAGCATTTGCTAACTGGATTATTTTTGTGGCTGAGGCTTAGTTGCAGCATTCTTAAGATCAGATTTTTGGAAAAAATACTAGGAAAGTCAACTAGGAAAACACAAATCAAAGTCAGACAAGAGGGCTTAAACTGTAAAAATGCATGTTGCTGCAGAGGGTCATGTTGCAGGGAGTTTTGAAAAAGGCCAGCGTTCACAGAAGAGACCTTGTACCGAGATCATATACGAATTATAGATTTGGTCTGTTCTTGAACAAGCAAGGGAAAAACAGAGCTAGATTGACGTAAACTCACCCCTCTTCTCTTCTTGCGCGCCAGGATCTGTGAGGTACTGCCTGGAGACATGGACCCAGTGACAGGGCTGAGCAAAAGAAAGAGCGAGCGGGGAAGGGGACAGATTAAAGCTTTGATGTCAATGCATATTGTTGTCATTACTGTACTTAATACAACGCAGAAACGCTGTTGCACATCATCAAACCCAATCTAATTTGTCTTGGGGAACAGCTAGACACGGGAGCGCCGGGGTAAACAGAAAACAAGATTATTTTGGTTTAACGCGTTTTTGGACATTATTGTCAGATGGCTGATATGTTATGATTTTTGCATCATACGAAAGCATTTTCTATTTAAGCTCAAAAGACATGATGATTACATATCCGCAGGGCAGGCTGAAAGAGTGGCTTTTGCGTGCACTTTGAGCACATCAATACTTGGTATTATCCTTCAATGTGGATCTGGTTTGCATGGGCACTTTCTGCGCTCTGCCAGCAGAATGACACTGTTTGTTTTTGCTTTTACTTCGACTTCCACGCAGAACTATTATTTTTATATCGTATTGTAGTTCCTTTTAACATTAAGAGGCTTAATGCACAAACATTCGGTTTGTTTAGAGGAAAAGAGTCTAGTCCAAAAAGAAAATTAGTTACAGGAATAAACTGTTGTATAGAGTTTTTGCGTACTGGTTAAGAGTTGCAATAAGATGAGAAAACATTGGTCATCGTAAGGCCCAATTCAAACAGACCAAACGGCAGTTACATGTGTCTTTAGTCTGCTGTTGATTTGTGTCACAGCTTTACTGAAATATTGTCTCAAAAAGACTAAATGACTGAGAGAAAAATGCAAAACAGACAGAGAAGGAAAAAGCATGCTGAGCTTAATTCTCTTCAGTGGCACAGCAATAGGAAGATACGCCTCTCAAGACTAAGTCAAATAAGATCATTATGGGCCTCCATCAGCTGCCCGCTTGACATTGGCCCTATGTGTGATTTTGACAATGTGTGTCTGCTCGCATAAACTCCTGTGTCACGGTACTCAATTATCAGGAGTAGTGTAGATGACTGTGATATGCGCTACTTAGGGAGGGACAACAACAAGGCATTTTCTGCTGAATCTAGGTTGTAATATTAACAATTTGATGATTTTTCACAATTTTGGAGACGTGTCTTTGCTGTCCCCACATGCAGGATCTATGCTTCTCATTAAAACCTGGCTCAATAAAAACCAAGCACAATAAAAATATCAATAAATGAAAAATTGCAGTCATAATTTATTTTAATGTATCTTTGCTACAGTGTAATTACAAGCGCTGAATAATATTAATAAACAACATGTACTTACTATAGATTTAGTTTAGGGTTGCTTGTACATAATTTAATACTATAGTAAATACATGTAAAAAGGAATTATTGTTACCAAATAACGTGTTACCAAAATTGCTTATCTTGGAAAATGGAAAATATCTTTATAATGACATATAGCATTTATATATCTTGATTTGTGAATATTAAACATTTTATGAATTATTATAAACAGCACAGTGCATCATCAACCCTGAAGGCCCATGTAGAGTCAACCATACAGTTCTCAGAAAACACCTTGCATCTTGACCAGCAAAGTTGCTATTTTTGCACTAAAAAAGCTGTCACTTAATTTGAATTAATACATAATTAAACTCGCACGTTTTATTGAGAGTTTATATTAGAGTTTCTGAGTTGTAGTGTGAGCTCTACATGTACAGTAGAGCTACTGACAGCCATATATCATCCCCGCTGAGCACATTATATAATGTACACTCAAAGTCCTCACCAGTAGCTGTCCTCCTGTCCGACATCGATCAGTTCATCTGTGTCCGAGTCTGGGGAACTGTAATCATGAGGTCTCTTCATCGCCACAGGGTCCTCGTTCCTCCTCTATCCCGGTGAGGGACTGTTGAATTGATGGAGCCGTGCGAGATGATCTGAGATGATCTCAGATGATGGATTCCTCCTCTGTCCTTCAAATGCAACTGTAAGGAAAGCAGCCAACTTCTAATGCGAACATGCCCCTCCCTATTTCCTGTTTTTCCTCTCCACCTTCTCCTCCTCTATTTCTCCCTCTGTCCTCCGACCACAATACAAGCACGCTTGCTTGGGAATCTTTATTAGACCTCTGTTGCTGACTAAGTCTGGTACTTGTTTCTTCTTCTATGTGTAGTTGTGTTTTGACATCTCCAGACCCCCAGACTTGAAGCCAGAGAATGACAGTCCTTCTTCTGCGTTCTCTCACTTTTCCTGCTTTTTCTGGCCCTTTCTACCTCTTGGTCACCCTGGCTATGCTCGTCCTCCCGCGTTCTGCTGCAGCAGCACAAGTGACTGAAGTTGGGCACTTTGGCAAAGTTGGCAGTTTTGGCTCCCTCTTCCTTAACCTCCCACGCTCCCTCCCTCTCTCCATCCCAGCCCCTCATCAGCCCTCCCTTCTTTCTCTCTCTCTGTCATTTCTCTCCTTTCAATTAGCCTCTTCTCTTCGCTGTCTCATCTCGCTCTATCTTTACCCCCTCTGTCCCTCCCTCCTTACTTCTGTCTCTGTTTCTCTGTCTCCTCTTTTCCACTCTTTTTAATTAGTTTATCTCCCTCTCTCCCAGGACAATAGGAAGAATGCTGTGGGAATAGTGCCTCGGATTTGGACCCACATGCACACATACAGTGGCCCCCAAAAAGTACATTGACACTTGGTTTTTAATGAATGTATGAAGTTCACACAGGTGTCCAGATATGTTTAGTCAGCATATCTATTACTTCAATACTCTGAAACTTTATTAATTAAATGTTTTACTTGAAAAGTGAGCATCCACTGTCTTTATTTAAAATTAATGCTTTTGTAAAAAAAAAAAAAAATAATATTCGGACACTTTTTGCCTCAAAATTCCTCACAAATATATGAAAAATGTGTATTATTCCTGTGATGGCAAAGCTGAATTATCAGCATCATTACTCCAGTCTTCAGTGTCACATGGTTCTTCAGAAATTATTCTATTATGCTGATTTGCTGTTGAAGAAACATGTCTTATTATTATCCATGTTGAAAACAGTTGTGCTTTAAACTTTATTCTTGTTTCTTATTAGTTCAAAAGAGCAGCATTTTTTGAAATAGAAAACTTCTATAACATCATAAATGCCTTTATTGTCATTTTAAATCAATTTAATGAATCCTTGCTGAATAAAAGTATTCTTTGGAAAATACTGATCCCAAACTTTTGAACTGTAGTGTATATATTGTTCACAATTAAAAGAACACTTTGGGGACACTCTTTGGCTGTCAAACGAATATGTTAATTTTTAATGTGATGAGCTACACATTTGGTTACTGCCTTCATAAAATCAATGCAACACTAGTTGGATATAAATAAATAATTTTGAAAAAGTTTTTGAGTATTGCCTAAGTGTCCAAATACTTTTTGCAACCCAATATCAATATAATCTGTTTATCTATACAGCAACATTGGCTCAACCAATGGCTTGAGTTTGAGGGGGGGGGGGGGGGGGGGGGGGTTTGGGAAACCTGTTCGGGAAAAACCTGTTATTATAGGGATAGTTGACCTAAAAATGAAGATTATGGCATTAATTACTCAGCCTCATGTCGTTTCGAACCTGTAAGACCTTCGTTCATCTTTAGAACACAAATTAAGATATTTTTGATGAAATCCAGGAGATTTCTGACCCTGCATAGACAGCAATGCAACTGACACGTTCAAGGCCCAGAAAGGTAGTAAGGACATCGTTAAAATAGTCTATGTGACATCAGTGGTTCAACCTTAATTTTATGAAACTACGAGAAGACTTTTTGTGTGCATAGAAAACACAAGTAACAACTTCATTCAACTATTTCTTCTCTTCCGTGTCAGTCGGTTGTGGCTAGAAGGGCTAGAAGGTCCAGAAGTGCCGCAAAATCTCGCAAATAAAATTCTGTTTGCTAGTGCTAGTGACAGATTTTACACACTTCAACTGAACTCTCAGAAAAAAAGGTACTAAAGCTGTCACTGGGACGGTACCCTTTCAAATGCTACTAATATGTACCTTTATGGGTAAATAAGGTACAAAGGTGTATCTTTTACAAAGGCACCGACCCCTTGAGTCCCTGTGGTGGATGCATCCCTGAGTCTGAGGGACAAAGCTCTGATAGTGACCCTGAACTGATGCCCTCAGTCTGGAGAGAGATGAAGAGAGGTTAAGAGAGGATTTAGCCACTGAGTGTCTGAACAGAGGACCTCCTCAAGGATGACAGCCTTTCAGTTTCCCATGTCAGACACACAGTATTTTCAAAAGAAACATTTCACTTCACACTATATAGTGCTAAGTATGTACACGTAAACTCATCCACTACCGTGGGAAGCTGTAGGGCAAGAGTAGCCATGGTAACTAGAATTACAAGTGTCTGGCAGGAGTTTGCTGTCAGGAACGGTGCCTTACTGACCCAAGAGCTGCAGCAGCATGCCCTGCATTACACAATACCCCATCCACCCCTCTGCCTTCCTGGCCTGCTGTTTTGATTCCATGGGGCCGTATGCAATTGAATAGTTTCCTGGTGTGCACATATTCATGCTAGTACAATTGTGTGGGACAGGCAGCTCCTCTGATACACTCTTTAAAATAAAAGTCCCTGCGTTGATGGTTCCGTTAAGAATCTATAAAATCCATGGAACCTTTAAATTGGACAAAAGGTACTTTAGATTTTTAAAATATTTTTTTGAACTTAGAAAAAATGGTTCTTTTAAGAACTTTCACTGAAAGTTTTTTTGGGGAGCCAAAAATGGTTCTTCTATGGCATCAGTGTGAAAACCCTACTTTTGAAACTTTTGTTTTTGGGAGTGTATGTGCAGTGACGCCCTAAAAACGATTCATAAATCACAAGATATGCTGTACAAAATGAAGACAAAACTGTATTTGAACACTTACGGGTTGTTAAATGTTAGTGGAATATATTCACAGTTAATGTACCATAAAGTGTTGGAGAAGCTATATTGCTTGATACAAGTTAAAATTAAGTTATTTTTGATGAAATTCGAGAGCTTTCTGACCCTTCATAGACAGCAATGCTGACAAAACTGACAAGTTCAAGGCCCAGAAAGGTAGTAAGGACATTGTTAAAATAGTCCATGTGACATTAATGGTTCAGCCGTAATTTTATGAAGCTGGAAGAATCATTTTTGTGTGCAACAATAATAACAACTTTATTCAACAATTTCTTCTCTTCCGTGTCAGTCTTCGACACACGTTCAGGAGAGTACCATGACTCATGAATACTCTATCCATTTGGAGGATATCAAACATGTTTGATACTTTGTGCCGATTTTAGAAAGCATATTGTTTTTATTTGTCATGTTTCTCCTACCAACAAGGCGCATGTCTTTGCTTGAGTTTGTTGTGTTCGGAACAACTTAAAAGTCCGGTAGTATGTGATCCTCAGTCGTTTAGTGTATGATGTCCAGATTTTCCACTGTGATTACTTACAAAGTAGGCCATGTATGATGCCTAGTGTTTTAAAATCTGTTTAGATTTTACAAATTGTGTAGTGTATTCAAATTGTGTAGTGTAGTGTATTATAGCACCGTTAGGCGCTAAACATCCACGCTAACTTTCTTCATACATTCACTAAAAAAAGATTTGGTTCAGAGAAGGGAAGTCACTTCTTAAGTTTTGATAAAAGGTTTGCCAGTATTTTATGCCATTTGGTTTGATACTTTATTATGAATTTAAAATGCTTTGTGGAGTGTCACTTAAGTGTCCATATAGTTCTTGGGGCCAGTGCTTGTTTGCAATTGTTCATGAGTTTTCTCAGGGTATGATCCGTATAAAGCGCATATGCTTGTTCAAACATCTCCCCTCTCCTCCCGCTTTTAGAGCTGGATGGTGGCAGCAATTAGCAGCGAGCGGACGTGTGGCATTTGACCGTCGCGGGAGGCTTATGGTTTGATGTGTGAGTCAAAACGAATGTAAGAAATCCCTTTATCCTTCCATCCTCCCCCGACTCCATCTCCTTTCATTACCAATCCCTCTTTTATTTGGGTCTGGATCTCATTTCCAGAAAGCAAGAAGAAAGGAGCTCGAGAGAAAATCTATGAAGTCGGGCCTTTCGCCATGTCTGTGCTGTTATTTTTGTTGTCCACCCGCTTCAAAGCCGAGCTTTCTTCTCGTTCTCCATTCTGATTATTTTTATTTCGCAAGGTTTTTCGGCATCCTTCGCTTCTCCCCCTTTCTCCTCCTCTTCCTCTGAGTTTTTGATCTTTGTCATGGCACACTTCCTCCGCTGATGACAAATTAAGGGGGAAAATCGCTGTGGAAATTGGACGAAAGCAACAGAGGGGGGAATTAAGTAAATAAATAAGTTGATCTGCAAAAATTGTTTGAAGGGGGAAAACTGAGAACAAGAGCCGGAGAACAAAGTGAACGCTGGTATTGAGCAAAGCGGCTTCTTACGCTCTTGGTTGGCCACTTCAGTGCTTTTGCAAAGCCCTCCCTCTTCACCACAACAAGAACAGCTCTACAATTGAAATTAACAAGCTCATATTTTTACGATTCTCTCATAGAAAGAAGCGCATGTACACACACATGCGATCGCCCACTTTCTGTTTTTCAGACACACTCGGAGTCGCACACACAAGCTAATGTGCAACTTGCATATTAAATGTTACTGCAAAATGACAGCAGCCAAAGCTCACACGGTCTTCCTCGAGCAATAATCGTGTATTAATTTGTGCTGACACACACACCCACGCGCCTACATGCATTTAACCAGCTATACCACATCTTGCATGGCTTTCCTCCCTTTATGTGTAAATCTCAGCGGCTGACCCCAAAATCAGCCTATGTTTTGATGTTTCTTTTCATTTGACTCTCTGAGTGTCGGAGAGCAGAGGCCCCACTGCGAGCGCTGACAAATCCCACAGGGACTTATCTCTCCTCCAGCCACGAGAGGAATGCCAGACGCTGAGGCCTGCCCACTTTAAAGCCCACAAATGACACAGCTCTGCATTGCATGAATCTGTGTATGTATATTCATGGACATGTGTCCCCAAGTACACATGCACTGAATGCATGACACATGTCACAACTGATTGGGTTATTGAGGAGGAGTCTGTTTGCTCTCACATCAATTCCTCTTTTTTCATATGCAATTCATTTATGGATATCTAAAATGATTCATAATGTGCAGAAGAGGATTAGGGCCAAGCAATAATAAAAAAAATAAAACCATCTCGAGATTAAAGTCACTATAATGTGAGATTAAACTTGTTAAATTTTGAGAAAAAGTCAAAATAAACTGCTGAGAATAAATACAGTCATGTTCATTTCATGTCGTTGGACAATGCCAAACAGAGTCTGCAGTGGCATAGGTTGAGAGTAATGCACGTGGATGTAGCATATGATGCAAATGTCATTGAGGCAATTCAACGGATTTATTATTTATAGTTTTATATTTACTGTTTTATACTGCTTTTTTATTTTATATATATGTATGTATGTATGTATGTGCGTGTGTGTGTGTATATGTTACTTGTTTTCATTATTTTATTTCAATTATTTTATATTTATAATTATGTAATTGTTTCATATTATAAGCTTTAATTATTTCCACTATATGCTTTCTTTATCTTCCTGCATCTGCACCTTTTTTGTTTATTTTTTTCAATTCCTAATATTTTTCTTTGTATAAAAAAGACTTCTTACATTTTACATGCATAAATGTGAAATAAATATATGAATCTATAACTAGAATAGATATTATATAATTCTAATAAAAAAAAATAACTGAACATTAGAGATGTTATTAGAGATGTATATATATATATATATATATATATATATATATATATATATATATATATATATATATATATAGTTTAGAAATGTTATACATATTTATTAGTTTCTTATTTTATACATATTTCTAATTTATATTTAGCTTTAATTTATCTTGTTTCAGTTTTAGTTTTAGTAATTTTCTTAAAGATTTATTTCAGTTAGTTGCCAAAGCAACATTTCTCATTTTCATTTCAAGTTTTTTTTGTTTTGGTTTTTCATCTAACATTTGTATTTTGTTTTATTTCAGCTTGATTTTAATTAATGAAAATGTTTTCAATAGTTTTAGCTAACAATAACAACAATGGATTGCACAATGTGACCAAAGTTATGTTACTCTGCGTGCATGTGCTGCAAAAAACATAGCAACATTGGGCCCATCCTGTCAGTGAAGGTCACAGTACCATGATTTACACATTCATGATGACAGTCGGCGTCTATACTGCTATCAAAAGGCAGCATGTGATTTCAGGCAGCGAGTACGTTGGCCTCCACCCTCTATCTCTGCCAGAGGAAGACAGCAGCGTGTTTACCCACGCAGCCATGCCCGCCTCGTCCGGCTCCCAAAAGATAAATAAGAAGGGCAAAAGCCAACAAGAGGTAGCAGAAAGGGCCCTTTGTGGCCAAGAGCGAGGTCCCTTTCAAGCTGTTTTCCCACAGCACCGAGCCCCCGATAGAGGGCCTGACTGCGGTAACTCTCGCTGGTGCCGGGGCCCAGACGGGCCGGGTAGGCCTCACTAGGCCACAAGCAGCCATTGTCTGTCACCACAGAAACCAGCATCTTCATGTCAGACATGTTTTTCTGTTTGTTTTCTTTTTTTGTCTTTAATGTGGCCAGGGGAATGTTTCCTCCCCTTCTCCCCCCAACCCATCCACATTTCTTTCCCTTTTTTCTTCTCCCTACAAATGTTATCCTCCTCCCTCTCTTTCTTGCTCCATCTCTCTTTATACCTCCAAAAGATTGTCATTTGTAAAGCTCTTGAGCGGTAGGCAGGCCCTATCTTTGTCATAGTGTTGTGGCCTGCCTTTTTTATCTTACTTTATGAGGTTTTGGCACAAGCTCATACTTTTCCTGACTTGAAAAAGGGGGAAAAAACACTCAAAAACAACAAAACCTATCCCCAAAGAATTCTGTCGTTCCCACGCTAAGCCAATTTTCTCCTCAAGATTAAACAAACTACAACAACAGAAGGAAAAGGAGAAAGTGGAGAAAAGAGAGAAGATCTGGTTATGATTCGAGACTCTAAACTAAGAGAGGATGCCCCACAGACATCGAATGAGAAAAACAAATCTGGAAAAAAGAGAAGTGTTTCTATTTTTAAGAGTCTAAAGAATGTCACTGTGTGCCATGACTCAAAGGATTTGCAGCTCCATGGTAATCAGTTCATTCTGACTGAGATCGTCGACCACATCACACACACTACGCCATCGCTTATGAGCTGGGCAAGAGGAGGGGAAGAAACGAAAGTCAGAATAATTTATTTTGTGCTCGTAGCCAGTGCCACAGCATTGTTTTGGCAATGTTACTCTAAATGCTCTTCGGTATTTGCAACCACTGTTTATCTTAAAATGGATTTGTTTTATGTTGATGAAATATCTCCTTGGTTTTGTGTTTAGATTTTCCTAAATATTGTTAGCCTATATCTTCACAGCGCAGGGGTGAATTCACTAAACGCGCACGCAGTATTTCAGCACAAAAACGTGCCTCTTATTTTCTAAACAACCCAGGCTCATTGGAAATACGTGTCTCTACATACATTTCTACAACACCGTAATTATGTACCTTGCAGCACGTTTCGCGGCAGTTTCAAAGTGAAATGTCCAGATAGTGGCGCTAAAACACACGTTTAACACGTGACCGTGACACGTTTTTATTAGGTTGGTACAGGCACGTATTGCAGTGTTTTCATTATGCTGCTTGAGGTACGTTTTGCCGCCATTCATAATTCAAATATCCGGTGAGTGTCGCTAAAGATTAAGCTCTATGAAGTTGGAAGTATCCCCTACACCAAACCCAACCCTAAACCTACCCGATAGTGTTAACAAATGCAAAAGTAATATAAAAACGTATTCGCTGATGCAGCCATGCTATTTTAACTTCCTTACACAGATTTGAGCTGTTTTGTTGAACTGTAGTTTTTGACGGGATTCATACCGGAGCTCTTCTTCACCGAAGTGCAACGCTGTATCGCGTGAGCTAACGTTACCGAGTAAACTTACTGAGTTGGTAAACTCATACATATGAAGCTGTATATGTGCCAATAACGTTCAAAAGTATCAGTTTTGAAATCGTGCAAGATGCTAAAATTGTTTAGAAGTCATTACATACCATCCTGCAAGAAACTGTGAGAAAATAATCCAAACTGTTCCTGTAAGTCATACTTCGTGTGAAAAGGAATAAAAGTTGTCAGAGTTTTACTGCCTCTAGTGTTGATTTCAACTGGAAACTGCAGGGAATCGTACATATAGGTACGTTTTTTCAGTTTTGCAGAAATGTATGTAGAGACACGTATTTCCAATGAGCCTAGGTTGTTTCTAAACACCGCAATTCAGTTTAAACTATGTGCTAAATATGTTGAAATTCATAACCATTTTACATTTTACCAAAATGGTGGCTAATTCATATGAACTTGTACAGTTTAATTTGTACGTTTTCATACAATCTGCAGATGCCCCACTGACGGTTAGAGCTGTGGACCTTAATTTAAAGTTACACTATGTAACTTTTGGTGCTCTAGCAGTTAATAAACAAAACTGCATGCATCTTGCAGAAGAAAATTGTAGCCTGTTTATGTATACATCGATGCAGGTACTGGGCTACTTCACAGCCGCTGTCATCCCAACAGGTCTAAAATAGTCCAAATATAAACACACACTCAGAAAAGAAAGTACAAAAGCTGTCATCGGGCTGGTACCTTCTCAAATGGTACACATTTTTACCTTATTTTCCCCTAAAGGGTGCATATAGTACCTTTCCAAAAGGTACTGCCCTTTTCGAATGCACTTATTAAAGGTTGTACCATAGTGATTCAGGATAAGAAAAAAAATACGGATTGGAAGATGGATTCACTCATTATATAAATTTTGGACAAAAAAGTTACATAGTGTACCTTTAAATTAAATTGTAATGCGAACCTTTTATATAACACATTCCTTTCTATATAAATTAGGCTTGTGTCTTATTCACAAAGCTTAGCACTATCTGTCTGTTGCAATTGACATTGCACTACAACTGCTTACAGAATGATGATGCTTAACAATGGTTTGGTCAACCAGCTTCGTCAGAGAACCCATGCTGGTTGAACAGCCTGACCAGCTAAATTAGCAGCTAGACTAACCCTTACCACCAAACCATCCTGGAAGCTTCTCTTTTCAGCAGGATTAGGAGATTGTCTTATTTTAATTCATTTCTAAATGACATTTTTTGCTATAACATTCTTACATCTTTTCAACTATCAGATATATTAGTGATGCCCCATGTATAATTGATTTAATGAAATGATGTATAAAATAATGCAAACTATATATGGAAGTGGACAGACTAATAATAAAGAATGACTGAAGAAAATGTAGAACGTATCATACATTGTCAAGTCATATACATGTTTTTAAAGCTAAGTCTACAATGACTGAGACACCTAGACTGAGATGTATTGACCTTACATTTTGCATTGGAAAAGCTGTCATAGCATTCCAATGAAAGCTAATTTTAGCGTTCCAAGAAGAAGAGATTAAAGTGTGTGCAGGAGGTGTGGATGAAAGGATGGGTTCAGGATATATGCAGAGCCTGACATACTTGGCTACAGATGCTAATATAGGCTAGTGCTAGTTGTTCAGTTTATGCTTGATGAACAGCCAATCACATATCAGCAAAAACAACGTAAAGCCATCTTTACTATAACTGATTAATGTAATGGATTTTTGGTAGCTTATTTAATATGTGCATGTCTGTGTATAATATACAGACCATTTCCAATCTGAAAATGTCCAAATCTGAAAACATCAAAAGCTCAAGTATGCACAGTTGTTGGGTTATGAGCTCATTTTGTATAGTTATTGAGTTTTGATGTACATGTCAACTCAGGCTTTAGTCCGTGTTTTAGTTTAGGATTAGCTCCGCATTAGTTTGATCTTTGTTTCAGTGTTTGGTGGGTGTTGGAGAGCTGTCAGTCTGTGGTCAGCCTGCATGATATTGAGGGCAGCAGGCCTCCGGCTCTGTCCACCACACTGCTATGTTTGAACTTAATTACAGCCAGTCGGCCCTGTCATTACAGCCCAGAGCAGCCGAGCGACGGCCGGCCTGTAGGTAGTGGCGGCAGAATCCCAAACAACAGCGTGCAGTCACACACTCTCTTGGGTACAGCAAACACACATTAGGATGGACACAGACTTATCCAAACCACACAGACACAAACAGAAATACAGATGCGAGCAAGACCATTGTCACGCATGCCACATTAACACAAACAAAATCCTTACCTTACAGCAGACTCAGATTATCATACATACTAAAGTCATAATATAATCATTGTGTTCTGTCATTGACAGAACTTGGGGAGTAGTTAATGGAATAGTTTCTACATTTTATAATATATATTGTTATATTGTTCCAAGCTCATATGCTGTTCATTTTTATTGGAACCCATAAGTTTTGTAAAATAATAAAAAAAAATTTAGTCATAGTGTCACGGGATGACTCGAGAAACAAAATGATCCAAGTGCAGCTTTTAATGATCCAAACATAATCCAAGCAATAATCCAAAACAGGGAAAAACAAGGCAAAACACAAGATAAACTGAGGCATAAACACGTAACAGCAAAGGCAAGACTGAAGTCCTGGATGACACAAAACAACCAACATAGATACACCAACAGGATCATCAAACTAACAAGACACAGCTGAAACCAATGAAACAATGATGATGCAGGGGATGATGGGAGCAGAGTGAGGGGAGCCATATGAAATGCAGTCCAGTTAAAACACACAAAGTCCAAAAGAGTGCCCTCTGATGGCTTTTAAGGGCACTCCAGTAGATGACTGTGACAGTACCCCCTCTCTAAAGAGCGCCTTCCAGATGTTCTAAAAGAAAAATCCAAAAAATGAAATCCAGGAGGGAGGTGGAACGTAGGCGGATCAAGGGGAGGGATGGTGGGCCAGGCCCATGTAGCGGAAGAGGACCTGGAGACAGAGGTAGACAAGGGTGCCAGGGCGGCACCGGCAGGGCAGGCGGCCAGGGCGGGGCCGGCAGGGGAGAGAGGAGCTTGGTTGAGGCCAGCAATGCTAGGAGCTTGGGTGGTGCCGGGATGGCCTCCGGGCTAGCAGCGGGCTCTAAATTAGACTCTGAGGGCTCCCGGACTGGAGCGGGCTCTTGAGTGGACTCTGAGGGCTCCCGGACTGGAGCGGGCTCTTGAGTGGACTCTGAGGGCTCCCGGACTGGAGTGGACTCTGAGGACTCTCGGACTGGAGCAGACTCTGGAGTGGACTCTTGAGGACTCCTGGACTGGAGCTGGTGCATAAGTTGACTCTGAGGGCTCCCAGACTGGAGCGGGCTCTAGACTGGACTCTGAGGGCTCCCGGACTGGAGCGGGCTCTGGACTGGACTCTGAGGACTCTCGGACTGGAGCGGGCTCTGGAGTGGACTCTGAGGGCTCACAGACTGGAGCGGGCTCTGGAGTGGACTCTGAGGGCTCTCGGACTGGAGTTGGTTCATAAGTTGACTCTGAGGGCTCCCGGACTGGAGCGGGCTCTGGAGTGGACTGTGAGGGCTTTCAGACTAGAGTGGGCTCTGGAGTGGACTCTGAGGGCTCTCAGACTGGAGCGGTTTCATGAGTGGACTCTGAGGGCTCCTGGACTGGAGCAGGCTCTGGAGTGGACTCTGAGGGTTGAGACCACTGTAGTCAACTTTGCTGCCCTCCTCCGCTTAAGTGTGGGAAATGATGACTGGTCTTGGGCTTGACTAGAAGAGTGAGGTATGGGTGGGACGGTCCCTGCAGATGGGCTATGGTGAGGGTGATTTACTTTACCCTCCTTCTGGAGCTGCAAATATCTGGAGAAGTCCAGAAATCCAAAAACTTCACCCGTTCCATCTCCCACTGCAGTAGGGGTTCATCCAGACAAAGATTACAAATGTCCTTAAGGTCCATACCTTGAACGCCCAGCCTCTCCGCCCCAGTCCAGAATCTCTGGGCAAAGGCCCGTACCTCCATTCCCTTTTGGCGAAGCTTCTTCAGCCCTTGAAGCCCGGCTTGCCCTTCAGGGAATAGAGTCTTGTCCCTCGTGCTGCTGGATCAAGTAATGGCTTCAGTCTTCTGTCACGGGATGACTCGAGAAACAAAATGTTCCAAGTGCAGCTTTTAATGATCCAGACATAATCCAAAACAGGGGAAAACAAGGCAAAAACACAAGATAGTCTGAGGCATGAACACGTAACAGCAAAGGCAAGACTGAAGCCCTGAATAACACAAAACAACCAACATATAGTCCAGTTACATCCAGTTAAAACATAAACACAAAGTCCAAAAGAATGTCCTCTGATGGCTCTTAAAGGCACTCCAGCAGATGACTGTGACACATAGCACTGACCAGGAGATTTCAAACCAAAAATGGCAATACATATTATATGCACAAAAAGGTTTTTGATTTTGGCATGTTTTTTTTAAAGTATCTTATGCTCACCAAGGCTACATTTATTTGATCAATAATATAGTAAAAATTGTGAAATATTTTTACAATTCAACTGTTTTCTATTTATATATTTTAAAAAATAATTTCTTCCTGTGATGAGAAGCTGAATTTTAGAATCATTACTCCAGTCTTCAGTGCCACATGATCCTTCAGAAATAAATCTAATTTGATGATTTGGTGCTCAAGAAACATTTATTACTATTATCATTGTTGAAAACAATTGTGCTGCTTAATATTTCTGTGAAAACCCTGAATTATACATTCACTCACTCGTTCGTTCATTCATTCATGTAGCAGTGTGAAAGCATTGTAACAATGTTTCTTTTACTGTCACTCTGTTCAATTTTATCAATTTGCTGAATAAAAGTAAAAAATAAAAAATCCTAATTCTCCTAAATGTTTGAACCATATGTATATATTATAATATAAAATTATAGAAATAAAAATAAATATACATAAATAAAGATATATTATTTGTTATAATTTTGGATGAACTATTCCTTTATTAAATTGAGGAATGAGAATGAGAAGTCAATGAGTGCAGCTGATCTAGACGACAAAGCTCTGCTTGTGGCCGGAAGCATGTGGTTGAAGCAACAGCAATTATTACTCTCCTTTGCTTCAAATAAATGATAATAAAAAGGCTGACATGTTTATTTCTGGCAGTCGTTGGCCTGGGAGAGAAAGCGAAGACACGCGGGGCACAATGAGACATCGTCTCAGAATGACACAAGGACATTAAGTGGTAATTACAGAGAGACGAGATTTCCTTTCTGACCACAGAGGAGAGTGGTGTCTTCAGACTGCAGAGGGGCGCCGGTTCTATTAAGGCCCCTGAAATTGGTACCATATCACCAAGACCCCCAACTACACCCCCCATCTGATGTCTAGATCCTCCAGACCCTTTGTGGTGTCTTATGACCGTTCCACCTCAAACAAACACACCCACCTACCCGCCCACAACACGCATGCACATAAAAGAGACAGTCAAGGCTGTGTCTCAGATCTCGTGATCAATGTGCGAGGGGTCTGGGCTGGTGCCACAAAACAAATTCCTGACATTCTGGGATAATTCAAACGTTTCATGCCGCAGTTTTTGCGCCCATGAGAGGCAGCGCTCGGGAATGGAAAATGCCACCATGTCATGGCAATCTCTCCCCATTGTCTCTCTCTTTAATCAGTGCTCTTCTGTGGCTCTAAATATCCCGGTGGTGTGCATCTACGCCTGGGAAAAAGCAGCTCTTTGCCCTGCTCGGTGCCGAAACATGCCATCAAACCTCACTGTCTGCCTCCTCGCATATGATGACAGGAAAATTTTCATATGCATCCTTAAATATTAATATGTAGGAGCACCTAGGATGTCTGAGAATAGCACAAACATATTTCCCGCCATATTTATGAGGCATCATGAAGCGTGAATCAAAAGCACTCATTTTGGTTATTTTAGGCTAGGTTCAAGGTTCAAGGTTCAAGTTTATTTGTCACATACACAATCATACAGGGTATAATCAGTAGTGAAATGGAGGTCAGGACAGGTCCGCTCAATGGACAGTGCAAAAAAATAAAAGATGATACATAACACAGGAGCATATATTTAAATATAGGTAGGAATAAGATTAAAAAAAAAGATAATAAGTAAAAAACAAAAAAAAACAAAAACTAAAACAAACAATAAAATAAGGAGTAAAATGTGCAATGAACTAGAATGTGCAAAACAGCCTACTGTGGATTTAATAAATATTAATATAAACAGGGATGTGCAAGAGGAATGTGCAAACAGGTTGTACTGGGTATGTACACATAGCAGCAATGCGGATGATGGAGAATGATGGGTGTTACAGTTAATTAACTGAGTCCTGAAGATGTTATGAGACTGAGTTTAGGAGCCTGATGACCTGAGGGTAGAAGCTCCTCCTCAGTCTCTCAGTTTTTGCCATCACACTTCTGAAGCGCTTGCCAGATGGCAGTGTGATGAAGAGACGGTTTCCGGGGTGATTTGAGTCCTTGATTATTTTTACAGCTCTGCTTCTGCAGCGTTTCAGGTAGATGTCTTGCAGAGAGGGGAGGGCAGACCCAGAGATGCGCTCAGCTAGGCGCACGACTCTCTGCAGAGCTTTGCAGTCCTGATTTGTGGCATTGCTATACCACACTGAGATGCACTGAGTCAGTACACTTTCTATGGCCCCTGAATAGAAAGTTTTCAGGATTGCTGGTGAGACCCTGAATTTCCTCAGCTGTCGCAGATGGTACAGTCTTTGCCTGGCTTTCTTGACCTGTGTTTGAATGTGTGTAGTCCAAGTCAGGTCCTCGGAGATGTTAACACCGAGGTACTTGAAGCTGCTCACCCTCTCCACAGGGGTCCCGCTGATCATGAGAGCAGTGTAGGGCCGCTGCTGTCTCTTCCTGAAGTCTACAATCAGCTCTTTAGTTTTGCTCACGTTCAGAGAGAGACAGTTGTCCTGGCACCATGATGTTAGTCTCTCTACCTCACCCAAGTATGCGGTCTCATCATTGTTGGAAATGAGGCCCAGAACCACAGTATCATCAGCAAATTTGACAATAGAAGTGGAGCTGTGAGAGGACACACAGTCGTGTGTGTAGAGAGAATAGAGCAGGGGACTCAGAACGCAGCCCTGCGGGGCTCCTACGTTCAGGGTGATGGAGTTGGAGGTGTACTGGCCCATTTTCACCACTTGAGGTCTGCCGGTGAGGAAATCTTGGATCCAGTCACAGAGTGAAGTGTTTAGGCCGAGGTCTGAGAGTTTGACAGCTAGCTTGGAGGGGACTATAGTATTGAAAGCTGAGCTATAGTCAATAAATAGCAGTCTGACATAGTTGCCATTTTTGCTGTCAATATGAGTGAGGGAGGAGTGCAGTACCTGAGAGATGGCATCATCAGTAGACCTATTTGGGCGATAGGCAAACTGAAGAGGGTCCAAGGTATCAGGGATGGAGGAGCATATGTGCTTCTTTAAAAGTCTCTCAAAAACCTTCATGACTGTTGATGTGAGGGCAACTGGACGATAGTCATTCAGGCAAGAGGGTTTACTGTTCTTAGGCACAGGGATGATGACAGATTTCTTAAATGAGGTGGGAATCACAGAGGTAGCAAGGGACTCATTAAAGATGGAAGTAAGCAAACCAGCAAGCTGATCGGCGCACGATCTCAGGACGCGTCCGGTAATCCCATCAGGTCCGGCGGCTTTTCTGATGTTTACTCTCCTTAATTCTCTCCGGACCTCGTCCTCCGTCACGGTGATAACGTGATCAACATCGCTGCTCTGTCTGCCGCTTCCTGACGTGTTGAACGGCACAGTCGCGCCGCCGTTGCGTTCGAAGCGGCCGTAGAAGATGTTTAGCTCTTCGGCCAGCGATGGATCTGCTCTCACCTCGGCGGAGGGGTTATTTCCAGAGGAACAGATGGTCTTCAGTCCCTGCCACATGCGTCGAGAGTCATTGAGCTGAAAGTGTGACTCAATTCTCTCTCTGTATCGGAGTTTAGCAGCTCTAACTGCCCGTCGGAGAGCATAACATGATGCTTTGTAGTCGTTCATGTTTCCTGACAGAAGACCAGCGTTGTATGCGGCAGTGCGTTGGTTAACCGCAGCGCGGATTGTTCTGTCCACCCACGGTTTCTGATTGGAGAATGTCCTTATTGTTATCGTTTCAGTGGCTTGGTCAGTTAGCATGTAAACAAAGCTTAATGCTACATCCGTGAACTCGCTGACGTCAGCTGAACTCGCCCGGAACATGTCCCAGTCGACGTCATCAAGAGACGCCTGTAGCATAGCTTCAGAGTGGGAGGACCAGCGCGTCACTTCCCTCACCCCCGGGGATTCCTGAACGATCCTTTGTTTATATTCCGGTGTGAGGAAAATGGCCGCGTGGTCAGACTTACCGAAGGGTGGCAAGGGACGAGCTTTGTAGGCATTCTTGAACTGAGTGTAGCAGTGATCCAGTGTATTCGGTCCTCTGGTTGGACAGGATACATGCTGATGGAAGTTCGGCATGACCTTCCTGAGGTTGGCTTTGTTAAAGTCCCCTGCGATGATAGAGGCTGCATCAGGGTGTTTGTTGATGTAGCCGCTGATCTCCTCGTGGAGTTTGGACAAAGCCAAGCTCGTGTCTGCCTGAGGTGGAATGTAAACGGCAGTAGCGATGACCGCGGAGAACTCGCGGGGTAAATAGAATGGGCGGCAAATAATGGAGAGATGTTCCAGATGAGGCGAGCAGGAACGCGACAGAATGGAGATATTCCTGGGGTCGCACCATTTCTTGTTAATCATGAAACACACTCCTCCGCCCTTGATTTTCCCGGCCTCAGCTGTTCTGTCCATCCGTAAAACAGAGAAGTTATCAGAAGGTGTTACAGCTGTGTCCAGGACCGAGGGAGTGAGCCATGTTTCAGTCAAACAAAGGATGTTACAGTCCCTAATGTCTCGTTGGAAACTTGTCCTGGCTCTGAGATCGTCCATCTTATTTTCCAAGGATTGGACATTTGCGAGCAGAATACTGGGGAGAGGGGGGCTGTGAGCTTTTTTCCTCAGTCTGTCACGGATTCCAGCGCGTCGTCCGCGGTGTTTCTTTCGCCTTCTGGGATTATTCGGGTGGCCTTTGTTAAACTCGGCGTTCCGAAGAATCTCCAATGGCCACGCTGGATCCGTGGATAAAGTGTCCTGAAGCAGGTTAGTGCAGCGGTGTCCAATGTCCAAAAGTGTTCTTTTGTCATAGGTAAATAGTGCAGACGTTAATCGTGTAAAAAGAGAAAGTAAAAATACGTAAAAGAGTATATAAAAACACAAATTGAGCGGAGCCATCCTTTAACGTCGACTGAACACAGCAGCGCCGGAAGCGGAAGCCGGCGCTACATATTGAAGCATGAGCTTCTGCGTTTGATTCTAGGTTAAGTTGGAAAAAATGTATAGGAGTTACAAGGATGAATAGAGTTTTATGCCTTACAACATACACATATTAGCATACACCTGTAAGTCATAAAATAATAATTGTGTTCTTCATTGTGTATTATTTAGTGTATGTAATGACCTAAAAAGAAAATTGTCAATATAATATTTTAGAATAATGTATATTATTATATTGTTCAAAACCCCATTCCATTACATTTTATATTGGAACCGAGAAAAAAAATAAAATTCAAATAATTTTTATCATACAGTAGAATGGGGTTCGGGGTTGGTTAGATTTTTTAATGCTTTTGAAAGAACTCTCTTATGCTCTCCAAAGCTGCATTTATTTGATCACAAATACACTTCTTTTCATTTTACTGTACTTTAAATTGTAATTTATTTCTGTGATGGCAAAGCTGATTTTTCAGCAGCCATATTTATGAAACAACACATTGTCTTTTCACAAAAGATGACAGGGAAATATTCACTTGCAACTTTCAGTCTGAATGCATATCATAATAAGAAACACCTTAGAATGATCTGAGAATGGCAAAAAATGCACTTATTTTGGTTGTTTTCGGGGCCACTCCATCTTGAAGCCTGAGCGTTTGATTCAGGGTAGTTTCAAGTTTACAGGATTCAGAGACAACGCTCTGGTTTGTATATAGGAATTATAAGGATGAATAGAGTTTTATGAGGTGCTATAAATTTCATTTTCAAAAGAGGGTGTATGGTGGCTTATGTCCACTCGCCTACCCTGCGGTTTAGAGGGGCCACCATGAAGCCTTTGTGCTCTGTGGCTTTACCATGGGAAAATTCTGCAAACAAATAACTCACCCAGTGACCCATCAGTGTTAAAAATCACTTTCGAGTGCTGTGGATTGTGATGCATGGGTGCGGTGCAGCCTGCAGGAACTGCATGTTTGTTTTATCTTGGTCCAAATGTTAAAAAACAGCTATTTTGGGGCTAAAGAGAGCAAATAAACACACATTCCATTGCAGACAATGGGGGTAGGCACATGGTCTGACATGAGCTGGCAGTACGGGCATGTTAGGATATGGGCATTGTGAAGACATCAGTCCTCACTCAGAGCCGGATCTATTTCAGAGCAGATGTGAGCTTGTCATCTTGCCCCCACAATGGTGGTCGACCACTATGCTGAAAAATAAACTATACTTCTCATGAGTGCTGTTCATCACCCTGTCGTCTGTGTAACAGCGGTGTAAATGTGCACTTGCTGAAACTCTTGGCAATGCCAACTGTTTCAGGGATTTTGCTCCCTCATCTGGTGATAGTGTTTATTGCACTTTCTTCATTGCCGTTGTTTTGTCAGAGTGTAGTCTTGATATGAAAGGGATAAAGAGCGTAAATAAGTTAATAATTTAGATGCTTTTTAGCTTTCCTTTTTGAAACAATGAAGAAAGACAGGAAAGTTGAGGAACAGGATCCCAGTGAGCCAGCAAATCTTTTAGGTCATGTAGCCTACGTTGACTCGTAGGCTATAGTCAGCACTTTTGATACCATGACTAGGCTATATGTCACAATCACAGTACAATGTACACACATGCACTCATCTATAGAGTCCAAATCAAATGTAAAGGTACAGTAATGACATTTAGTGCTTGGAAATTTTCTTTTGGACTCTTCTATGGACAAAGACATTCTGAACATTTCCTTCTGAAATACTTAAGTTCTGCCTCGACAGACAAATTAGACCGCATCAGTCAGGCCAGTGGCGTAGCCAGAATTGTATTTTTTGGCGGGCCTGGGCAAAAGTGAGCGGGCACTAGGCTAACTAACGGACGGAGTCCAGTGGCGTTGCGCAAATCCGCGGCCCCCAGCAGCGAACTCAAGGGTGGGGGGCTGGTTACGTCGCAATAGTCTATTGTAAATGTTTGTTTTAAACCAGGAAGGCGAGCCAATGGATATCACACAAGTAATGTGAAACCTGTGCGCAAGAGTTATGCGGTGAACCTCTTAATCTCAGTCGATTCACTAGAAATTAAAAGTAAAATCTGACTTTGGCATCTGACGCTGCATTAATGGCACATATTCTCTCAGAGACGACGAGAGACGCATCTACTTCAGATGCTGAGAACGGTTTAGCAATAGCTAAATGTTTTAATTTACTCCTTTAATATTTCTCTTGTGACCCGAAAATAGGCTAGAGCGAATAAATAAATAAAGAGAGAAGAAATTTCGTGTTAAACAGGTTGTTGTTTTTTTGCTTTTTTTAAAAAAGTTGGTGCTTGAAATAAAGCTTTTTCATGGATGATTGCAGTGTTAATAATTTTAATTATAGGCCTAGGCTAATTCATTGTATAATAAACCTGTTTTGAAAGACCTTTTTAAAAACATTTTCAATGAGGAGTAATAGCCTAATCTTTATTATCCTCGCAGCGCGTCAGTTATGATGCGTTATGAAATTATTGCTGGGCAAATAAATTGTAATATTAATTTAATAATAAAAGTAACTTAATAATAATAGGCCTAATAATAAGAAGAATGTAACAGGCCTGCATTAATTGAAAATGGCAAAATAGATATAACTAATGTGTATAGGCCTACAATTATTTTATCAAGAAATGTCATGTTAGTGATTTTTTATTTTTATTTGCTAATTCATTATTTAAATTAATTGGACTACAAATTAGGAAACAGGTGCAGTTAATCGCCGGCGTCAGTCACAAAATTGATATATATATACAAAAATAGGCTAATCTTTGTGAGGACGATTGGTAACAGCTGGCCTTAAATTATTTAGACACCGCACACCAAACGACTTTAAAAACACGACTGAGCTGCAGTGTGTATATGTATGTGTATGTGTATGTGTATGTGTGTGCGTGTGCGTGTGCGTGTGTGTATGTGTAGTGTGTTCCCAGCTTCACAGAATTAACCGGTTCTCGCGTGGAACTGAAAGCGTTAGGCTACTTGCGGACTGATGCTCGGGCTCTCTCCCTCGTGAGTGCGAGCTTTTAAAAGTATTTTTTACAGAATTATGCATTGCTGCTGCTTTTTCTAACATTTTCTAACACACAGCTGCAAATTACAGGCCAACTGAACTGGTGAACACGCACACATTTACATGCAAGACAAGCCCGAAACAGCCTGGATAACAATTGGCGAAAACTGCTGTCAATCAAACTCATCAAGAATAATATTTTATTTTAATTATTTGAGATGTTATAATAGTCCTCTAATTGTGCTAAAATAGATTAAACAATAATTATTTAAACAAATATTATATTTGTATAATAAAGTGTGTGTGGGGGGGCTTTCATCGGGGTGGGCGGGCCTGTGCCTGTCAGGCCCCTGAGTCAGGCAGAGAATTATGTTCAAAAAAGTTACTCTAAAAAAGTTATGATTACTGTACTAATTACTCTAAAAATTCCATTACTCTAAATTCCATCTGTAGCATACTTTTCTCTCTCTCTCTCTCTCACTCTCTCTCTCACTCACACACACACACAGCCACAGGCAGGGGCGGACTGGAAGAAAATTTCAGGCCGGGGAATCTCACACTCATTCAGGCCATCCCATACACCCACAACAAATTTTTAAACCGGACAACAATATTTTTTGTATGGCCATCATCATTGCATAAAAAAAGTTTCAATTCCATGGCTGGGGCCGTGCAAAATAATTAAAGGTTATCTTTTGAACTTCCATTTTACTTTTTAGTCTCTTCATTTTGCCTGACATCTCTATGTCTCTCATGTGTATGGTTACTTTTTTCACTAATTTTCTTGCACCTGTCACTTTTCCATCAACACATCTCCACCTTGTTGCAAAACAGCCACCTCATTATAATTTGTTTGCACATTTATTTTAGAAAAGTACATTATTGTTTTATCTTGTCAAAATTAGCACAATAGCTACATCTTGAATATATCTTTATAGAAAAATCTTAAAATTGAATATGTTTTTTCATTATCATGGGTCATGTTTTGTCCAAAGGAAAATTAACCATGGTATTATTAGACCTATGGTAAAAGTAACCATGTTTTTGGTGGATTGATTACTATTTGTATAACCAGAGTTTTACTACAAATACCATGGTGAAACTATATCGTGTAGCAAAACCATTATTCATTTGTGGTTACCATGGTTTAACTATAGTAACCATGGTTTTATTTTTAGTAGTTAATTGTCCTAAGGGTTGTGTTGTTGTCTGCCATAACTCCTCATAAACCCGTTATAAAACTATGTCAATATTTATCTGCTAAATTCAGTCTCTTTACAATAGTTATTATGTCCTTTTCTTAAGTTTGCAGTAATTGACTGCTACTGCTAACATTTGCTAGCAGTTTAATGTTTAAAGATAAACAAAGATAAGACTACAATAGTCAATGTACGGATGTAACTGACCTGCACTTGAAGCCCTGAACAGGAAAGTTTAGCCTCTCTGCTCCACCTGGAGCTTCCACTCCATTCTAGAGTCTTACCAGTCAAGACTAACCGATTCATGATATATTAGAGTTTTATTATTGAATGGCGAATTCGGAAATTATCACTTTAGTACATTCGGCAGGCAACAAAAACAACATCAACAACAATATTTAAAACAATTAATAAATAATAATAATAATTAAAAAAAAAAAATGTAGGGCAGCAGGCCAAATTGGCTGCCAGGCCAGCGGGAATTCTCCCGGTGCTCCCGATGGCCAGTCCGCCCCTGGCCACAGGCATGAATGGGCACTAAATATTTGAGGAAGGGTGTAGATGATTACTGAACACATTTAATCATCGACGTCTTGGGACAAAACTGCCACCTCAGTGAATTAGTTACTCATGAGAGAAAACAATTAAAGTAACCTAACTCTAACCCTCCCTAACACCCTGGGGACATAGGACTGCAAACCGCTTTTCCCGTTCAAACTCTCTCGCGCTTTGGATTTTGGGCAATAGTGCTTCGACAAGTGTACAGAGTGCATGCATTGTGAGTATAAACCAGTGAACCCGAATGGCTGACATCCGACGTTGTACACTATATAGGGGGTAGGGAGCGATTTCTAATAACACCACGCCCGCTGCTATGGCAGCGACAGGAAGTACATCGTAGAAATCAGGAAGCAGTCAATCAGGGAGACATTTTTAAAAGACCACCATGAAGAGCAACCAAACAGACACCTAAACGTAAGTATAAAACAAATGTGTTTTTATCATCAGAGGGTAATAGTAATTTTATAATAACAGTACCAGATATTTCGAGTGCGCTGGATTTGTTACATGCAGTGGGCTTTTCTTCGTATTGCTCGCCGCTGTTAATTCCCTCATCTCTAAAAATTCATTGCTGTTGTAAAACAGAACGATTGTCAAAATCGTATTTCTGTTGTTCCTAAATTATAACCACAGATATGTAGCGCGAATTTGATTTGGTTCAGATACTTTTGATACTATTGTGACAGTGATATAACCTCTAAATTGCACTTTAAATGTTTGTATAATGTACTTTGCATCAATTAACAGTATGACATTGGTATGGTAGTCAGTATATAATCTTAATGTGTTCAGACTTCTGAAACGGAAACTGGAAATATTCTAATTCAGTGGACTTATCAATATCTATTAATTAAAAATGAGAGAATATGAGTTGCATTTAGGCTTATGTGCATAATGCAATTTTTTTAATTGTTGTGGGTTCCATATATAATTATTTGATGTTTTTGGTTTAAAAAGATGATGTTGTTATGATGTTTTAGGCTCAAAGCACATATTACATGCTTTGTGTGAATGTAATTATTGCAGATGTAATTGTTTAGTTATTATTTTCCCATATCATTGTGTGCTTTCAACCAGCTTGTATAGTTCTATAGTGTGACAAAAAATGGGTACATTTCCAGGGACAGGACCGCTAAAACCGGGACCGCCTCTGGAAAACGGGGCATCTGGTCACCCTATTTTATCTCTTTGTGAAGGTTAGCAGTTTGACAGTATGGAATGATTTCATAAAATAGGCCATGAACATTGATTTATATGTTCACCTCTATTCTTCCAGAGAAACACATGGCTTTAATACAGTGAATATGGAGGTTCCCTCCTACCTGTCCCGGCTCTTGTCCGAGTTGAACGAACTGCGTAAGAGGGACTTCTTCTGTGACTGCAGCATCATAGTAGAGGGACGTGTTTTTAAAGCACATCGTAATATTCTTTTTGCCAGCAGTGGTTATTTTCGGGCACTGCTGGTGCATTACCTGCAGGACAATGGTCAGAGACACAATACGGCCTCCCTGGACATCGTCACAGCCGAGGCCTTCTCCTTCATCCTAGACTTTCTGTATTCGGGTCGCCTGGACCTGCACAGCGACAATGTCATTGAAATAATGTCAGCTGCGAGCTACCTGCAGATGACCGACGTGGTGAACTTTTGCAAGGGCTACATCAAGTCATCCTTGGAGATCTGTAACAGGGAGAGGAAGAGACACAAGGACTTCAATGATAGTGAAAACCCAGTTTCAGCCACTAGTGCTCCTGTGGCATCCACTTCTGATGCAGACCAAAGGACCTGTCAGGTCACCGAGGCCCTCAGCCCTGATGACGCCCCAACAGCTGCTGTCTGCATGCCAGCGGCCACCAGTAGTAAAGACTCAGAAGGGGAAAACTCTCAAGGAGCTTTTCCCAACCATCCTCCCATGAATGCCCCACTGAAGATCAGTCCAGGCCCAGATTTAGTCAACTCATCCACCCCAGGATTGCTTCTAAGTTTGGTGCATCCCAAAATGGAGTATGACCCTGATGAGGAGGGCGAATCTTCACGGGAATCCAAAGACACGACTCTTTATCAAGGCCCAAATCAGGACGAGGAGAGAACTGTTAACACTAGTCCAGCTCCAAGCACTGAGCATTCATCCGTATCATTTGCTAACTGCCCAATGAAGCAGTATCCAGATGTGCTGTTCAGAGCGGGGATGAACGCTAACCATGAACACTTTTCCCAGAGTTTGGGGTACGTCGGTGGATTTGGCCGTGGCGATGATGTGCTCGGTCCTGCGGGACCCTGTGGGATGGAGATACAGAATGACTGGTATGGGGATGATCCAGGTGAGAGATGCTGAATAAAATTGTTGTAGTAAAACAATCGCTGTGTCTTAAATTGCATGCTGTAACTTGCTTCAAGACTATTTAAATAAAATATGTTCTATATTTTCTATAACATTTCACTGCTATTCTCAAATCCTCCTGTGGCCTCATGGGATAGTAAAGTGTTAAGGCCATTGCACACTGGGTCCGAAATCTTCGCATGTTGAAAAATAAATACGACCTCACGTTATATCAATCACGTTTACACACTGCCTCCGAAATTTGTCCGTCATAAAAACAAATTGTATCGGGTTCAATTTTTTGCGTCTTTCGCATCCGTGGCAAGCATTTTGAGAGGTGTTTTGACAGTAAAGAGCCACCGTACAAACGATCGCCAAAATCCAGAATGGCGATTGTCAAGTTCATCCACTTCGTCTCACAGCACAAAGCACTGTAGATCCTTGCACACTGAGTTCACAGAAATTGGTGGTCTTCTTTTTAATATGTGGCTCAAGTATCGCTAGCAAAGCATCAAACTGAGCCACTGACGTCCTGAAGTAAACTTTGAATCGCCCGTGATAATCCCGCTGCTCCTTAATAAGGAGGGGGAACTCTCCATCCTCTCTATATCTCAGGATTGGATGGACCCAATATTCCTTTTTTCTTTTTTTAAGAAGCAAGAGAAGAACAAAATCATCCTCAATGCTTGAAGACTCCATTTAGTAGGCTACTGTTTTGCGAATTTTTTCGCAACGGATTAATACGCATCAGACTCAGTGTGCAAGGTCTCTGTGCGTGACGAATTTTTAGGATTGCGAATATGAAAAAACGCATGCGAAAATTTCGGACTCAGTGTGCAGAGACCTTAAATCAGATGCTACTTCAGATGAGATTCTAAAATGTGCAAGTCATCTGGGGAATTTTTGCTTACTGTTTTATGAATACTATGCATTCGGACATACTACTATGCTGTTTTTCTCCTACTATATAGTATGGAATTCGAATGCAGGGAATCATTTTTGAATTGTGTTGTAATATATAAGTGTGTGTTTATATAGGGAGGCTGCACAAATGTCCATTCTGTCCGTACACGGCCAAACAGAAGGGTATTTTGAAGAGGCACATCCGCTGCCACACAGGAGAAAGGCCATATCCTTGTGAGGTCTGCGGCAAACGTTTCACAAGACAAGAACATCTTCGCACTCATGCAATTTCTGTAAGTCTTCATAAGACTTGGGAAATATCTGAATGTGTAGCTGTAGAACAGCAAAGGGTAAATTGTTTGCTTGTGAGGTTAATGTTTAACTGCATTGAAAGTATTGCACTCATTTAACTGAACTTGCTGTAAGTCAGTATGTTTTTGTTCTACAGACAAGAGCAAGTGTCAGTGTTAAATATACACAGTAATCCTGTTGCTGTACTTACCTGTGGTTAATTAATTCCAGAGAAAGGCATGTTTTATGCAAACACTAGAATTCCAAAGTATTGAATCTCTCAGAAATAGTCATGCCTTTTGATATTAATTAAAACTATTCTGGTCAAGGAATAATCAAAAATAACATTAATCGAAGAATCCTTTGTTTTGATAATATAATATGTGTATATATATGTATATGTGTGTGTATATATGTCCCTCTGTATAGTGGAATTTAATCAAAGTTTAACAAATTTCAAACAAATATCTATGAAAATTTCCTCATGAAAGTAACTGGATTAATGAATTTGTTTTTGTAATGCATTAATACAAATGCACTACCTTTTAAAAACTTCATATGTTTTAAAAACATGAGATGGATGTGATTTAAATATTTAAATCTCCATATTATTGTTTAGCCTATACATTAATTTTTATTAATTGTCAAGTAGTTGTCATTAATGTCAAATTGCTTTATTTTTTCCATTCCATTTTGTCTTTGAGAAGGGAATTAAAAATACTTCCTTTAGAGATATAAAAAATGTTAAGCAAGTGAAACTTCATTCATGCATATTTTTGTTTTGAAGGTCCATCGCTCCACCTGGCCCATTGTGTGCAAAGGCTGTCGTCGAGTTTTCTCAGGCATTGTGTCCCAGGGAATGAAGCGATTTGGACTTTGTGATGGCTGCACCTTTGTTACTACAGCCAATGAGGATCCCTCCTCCATGAACCTCAGCATCCAGTCTGAATCTATGGAGAGGGGCACTAGAGACTCTGACTGGCCCATTTTTATGGTGGAAGGGGATGAAGCAGAGGCGAGCGCTAGTACTGCTGGACAGGATGATAAGCAGAATGTTGCAAAGCAGCTTTCAGAGAATGGCACTCTATTGTAGATTCATTTCCACAGTTGCACTTGGATCCTTTCCAAACGAATAACAAAGGAGTACGTAAGAGACTAAAGGAGGGTGTGTTCAACATTCTACCGGTAACAAACTACCAGTTTAGTCACTTTTTCTTCATATTATTTGTGGGTTAGAAAAGATGATTAATTATTTGGTGCAATTAAAAGATTAATTTGTATTGGAAACACTACACAGCTGGGAAAGCTGTCAAACATTATATTTGGGGTTAGTACAAATCTGCACTGGCTTATTATGGATTATGAACATATTTTGCTGTATGACAATGAGGCCACAACATATTTTAATGTGTTGTAGCAGTTGTGTAAATAAATATTTTTATGCTTTAAAGTGAACTGCCTTAAATACTTTCAGGGACCATTTCAGTGGTCTTGTCAATTGATTTGTTTGATTATAAGTGTTACGAGTATCATGTTTCAGAAAAAAAAAATATTTTGTCATCAAGAACCTAAAAACATGTTATTGACCATTTAGGGTATTCAACTTAATTATTATTATTTTTTTAATTGTTTTTTTTTTTTTTTTTTTTTTGGAAGGCTGCTAAGGTAACAGAAATACAACATTAGCATAATTATACAGGGTTACAGATTTTTACTGGCACATTTTGACCTTGTAATAAAATACAATGCAGTTTTCCATTCATTTTGAGACCTTACAACTTAATTATTGTTTAGCCTATCCATTACTTTTTTGCTAGGCTTTTGTCAAGACGAAGTCAGACTGCTTATTTTTTTCCATTTAATTTTGTCTTTGAGAAGATAATTAAAAATATTTTCTTTTAAGATACCAAAAAAAAAAAAGTTAGAGTAAGTGACAATTCTCCTGTTTACAAAAAGATGAGAACCGAAACCCTTTGACCAGCGTTCGATTCCTGAGCAAATGACTCTAATGGGCCGGTTCTTTTTAACGAATCAAACCATACAAGATGCCGAGGAGGAGTCCAGTCCTATTCAAGGTATTGTTTTGATAAACTCTTGAAGTACTGTACCTGTCGCTTGTGGTGAGTTGTTTTGCAGGCAGCTTATGTCATGTGCTGTAGTCACATGTTTCATGTCATCTGATAAACCAGGAAACACAAACAGGTTGTTCGGGTTTTGTTTCGCCGGTAGAAATATATATAATGCGGAAGTCGGTACTGACATAAGTGCTTTAGATTCACCTTTACCGATCACAGTGCACACACTCACGTCTGTGAAGCTCTCTTGTGATCGATCATGCAAGTGACTCTGTGTCAGATATCGCTGTTTCTTTGTCTGCTATCATGCGCATCAACTCTCGGGACTCGATATACGCCCGATTGGACCAGTTTGGACTCCAGACCTATTCCTGAATGGTACGACGAGGTGAAGTTCGGGATATTCGTTCATTGGGGGGTGTTTTCAGTGCCTGCGTTCGGCAGCGAGTGGTTCTGGTGGTACTGGAAGGGCGCACAAAACCCCAGCTATATCCAGTTCATGGTTAAAAACTACCCTCCTGGATTCAGCTACACAGACTTCGCACCTGAATTCCACGCGCAGTTTTTTGATCCTGACGAGTGGGCTGATATCTTTGAAGCTTCAGGAGCAAAGTACGTAGATATGGGTTTGCGTTGATTGTTGAGGTCTATATATTTATGCTTTTGCTTGTTATTTTCCATTCAGATATGTGATCCTCACAAACAAACACCACGAGGGGTTCACCAACTGGGGGTCCCCGTACTCCTGGAATTGGAATTCTGTTGATAATGGACCTCACAGGGATCTGGTTGGAGATTTGGGCGCTGCGATAAGAAAGAGGTATTGGACAACATTTAGCTTACTTAACGGCAAATTAGCGTGAGAGCGCAAAAGTTCTGCGGGTGATCTACTCACAATGTGCAAGTTAAAGAACATTGACGACCAAGAATACAATGTTCTCTACCAAGAACAACAGCCAATGATAGCCTGACATGCGGGTCTACTAAAAACAACATAGTTGCAAGTAAGCTTTTTGGCGTTAAATAATGGCACAAATACCTGCCGAAAAAAAGTAAATCATCCTGCATGATACATTAAAAACTCCCATCAATTTTGCGTCTGAAAGGAAAACTACAAATGCGAGGTCAACTGCAAAAATAACTGTCAACTTTTCATCGCCAATGTTTCGCTGCGTGTCTCAGTTTATCCTTGCGCTAAATCTCAGTAGCCCCTCACTGCAGAACAAAGATCCAGGGGGCGGGGTTGGATCCACATCCAGGGGGTGGAGATTGGTAGGTTTAGGGGTGGAGATGGTAGGTTTAGGGGTGGGGATGGGTGGGTTTAGGGATCAGGGGGTGGAGACGGGTAGGTTTAGGTTTATGTAAGGTGGGAGGAGTTGGATCTAGATCCAACTCCGCCCCCTGGATCTTGTGTTCTGCAGTGAGGACCATCCTAAATCTGGCACTGTGCGCTAGACTGGTTCTAAGAGCCACATTAGTGTATTAGTGAGGTTTTTATTTATTTTTATTGTTTCCCAAAATGTTAAATGAACTGTATCATTCTTTGGCAATAACGTAATGTTCAATATCTTTATAGTAGCCATAGTTTAATAAAGTAACTTTTTGTATTAGATCTCTGCATTATGGACTCTACAACTCACTGTATGAATGGTTCAATCCCATCTACCTGAGCGACAAGCAGTCTGGTTTCAAGACCCGGGATTATGTTGAAAAAAAAGCCATGCCAGAGCTCTACGAACTGGTCAACAGGTAAATTTGAATCAGTCATGTGATGATACAGACTGGAGAACGAAGAGCATTTATGATATAAGCCTGACTTGTCTGTTGTTTGTTTGTGCAAATATCAATCTTTACAGTCTACATGGATGGTGTGACATTAACTGGTGATGTTTTTGATGATTCAGGTACAAGCCGGACTTGATTTGGTCAGATGGGGACTGGGAAGCACCTGACACTTATTGGAACTCTACAGGATTCCTAGCCTGGCTCTACAACGACAGTCCGGTCAAAGTGAGATCATGCATCATGCTGTTCTTATTTTAAAACTTTGTCTCAAATTGTAATTCAGATCATAATGGCTGCATTATTTCACTCTTTACAGGATGTGGTGGTGACCAATGACAGATGGGGGTTAGGCTGTTATTGTAAACATGGAGGTTATTACAACTGTGCTGACAAGTTCACTCCTGGAGAACTGCCCAATCACAAGTGGGAGAAATGCCAGTCAGTGGACACAATATCATGGGGGTATCGCCGAAATATGAAGCTAAGCGAACTGATGGATCTGCCATCCATTATAAAGGTGAGATGTGTTGCTAATAGACCAAAGTTCTTGCCTTAGAATAGATGATATTACTAGATTCTTGTGTTGTAAAAATGTATTACATATCAATAAAACATGGACACAAAAGCTTATGCAAGTTCATATGGTGTCTAACGACTGTTATATTGTGATCACAGGACATGGTCTACGTCGTTGCATTAGGAGGGAATTACCTGTTAAATGTGGGGCCAACATCAGACGGCATGATTGCACCTGTCTTTGAGGAACGTCTCAGAGGGATTGGAGCCTGGCTGAAGGTCAATGGTGAAGCCATTTACGCAACTAAGCCTTGGCGAGTTCAGGCTGAGAATGCTACAGTTCCCGTCTGGTGTGTTGATGTTTTTAAACTTCCTCTTATCTGTCTGTACCTTACAGTTCCTTTGAAATACTTTCAGAAGCTGAACTACTAGGTACTTACCCCTGTAGATGTGAACATACGCTTTTGCCCTAAAAATACTTCACATGTCTGTAAACTGATCATATGGTTGGCATAAAATATTTGAGTACTTCTAGGTCTGTTTTTTTTAAGCAGCCTGGATTCCTTCCTTCTCTGCATGTTCTTGGAGTCTTAGCTAGCACACTCAAATTTTAGTGTTTTAAATTTTCCTTCAATTCCAGGTATACGTCAAAAAGCAGCACTGTGTATGCGATCTTCACCTCCAACCCCATGCAGAACTCCTTTACGCTTTCTGCGCCCAAAACCTCCAACAGTACAGTGGCAAGTATTTATAAATTCATCCGAATTTAGGAATAAAATGTTTTTTTAATGCAACAAAAATACACTTCATTGATCTCATAAAATGCATTTCATCTCTGTTCAGGTGACTTTGCTGGGGATCGCTGAGCCTTTGAAATGGGCTCCTCTGCATTCAACAGGTCTGATTGTTCTGCTGCCTGATCTGCCTTTCACACCCGCTGATGCCTGGACCCTCAAGCTGGATGAGGTGGCCTAAAGCCTTTAACACCATTTTGTAGATTTTAATAAACTGTAATGATTTTAAGAAAGTTTTGTATAAATCAGTTTTTTTTTGTTTGTTTTTTTGTTTGCACAATAAAACTGACCAACTGAATGAAACATCAGAACCAATTGTGATTTTAAGATTCTTAATTTAATGCTTTTTCATAACTTGATATAACATTGCTTAAGAAATATCTTGGAACCCATGCTTAAAACTGAAACGCCATTTCAACGAATGCTAATATCAATTAAGTATTCGTCTAAAAAACAATGACTGAGACTGACTGGGCTGTGTTTATGGTGGAAGGAGATGAAGCGGAGATGAGTGCTATTACTGCAGGACAGGAGGATAAGCAGAAAGTTGCAAAGCAATTTTTACACTTACAAAACACTTTACTTATTATTTGTGGAATAGAAAATACTGTTAAATATTTGGTGGAATAAAAATGTACTGGAATAGGAAACATAACAGCTCGGAAAGTAGTAACCATTATGTTTGAGTTTAGTACAAATTTGCAGTGGCTAATTATGGGTTATGATATTTTTTTAATTCATTTTTAAGTTATCCGTCTTAAACACGTTTAAGGGACCAATTTAGTGCTCATTTCATTTGCTTGATTAAATAAGTGTTATGAATACTGTCTGTTGCAGAAGTGTATGGAACTAAAAACATTGAACTGATATTTAGGTTACAAAAGTTTAATTACCACATCCTGTAAGGACTGAAATAATGCACTTGTGATCTGAATTGCTGTTACAATTATATTTATTTAGACTATTAATGTGCATTATTTTTAGATTCAGTACTTTTGCAAACAAAACTCATTGCCTTTTTTATTATTCCATTTTCTCTTTTAGAAAAGCCAATTAAACATTTTGTTTAGAAAAGTTGAAGTAAGTAAAACGGTCATTTCCCCTTTTACAAAAAAAAAAACCATTTAAATGGGCAGTGAATAATGCAGACGAGAACCGAAACCTATTTTTTTTTTTTTTTTTTTTTGACCAGTGTAGCGCTATTAACCGAGCAAGTGGTTTTGCAGGTAAGTCATGTGCTGTAGTCACATGTTTCATGTCATCTGATAAACCAGGAAACACAAACAGGTTGTTCGGGTTTTGTTTCGCCGGTAGAAATATATATAATGCGGAAGTCGGTACTGACATAAGTGCTTTAGATTCACCTTTACCGATCACAGTGCACACACTCACGTCTGTGAAGCTCTCTTGTGATCGATCATGCAAGTGACTCCGTGTCAGATATCGCTGTTTCTTTGTCTGCTATCATGCGCATCAACTCTCGGGACTCGATATACGCCCGATTGGACCAGTTTGGACTCCAGACCTATTCCTGAATGGTACGACGAGGTGAAGTTCGGGATCTTCGTTCATTGGGGGGTGTTTTCAGTGCCTGCGTTCGGCAGCGAGTGGTTCTGGTGGTACTGGAAGATCGCACTAAAACCTGAATACTTCCTGTTCATGGTTAAAAACTACCCTCCTGGATTCAGCTACACAGACTTCGCACCTGATTTCCACGCGCAGTTTTTTGATCCTGACGTGTGGGCTGATATATTTGAAGCTTCAGGAGCAAAGTACGTAACATATTAGTTTGCAGTGATGCTTCCTGAGTTCTTCATATTTATGCTTTTGCTTGTCATTCTGCGCAGATATGTGGTCCTCACATCCAAACACCACGAGGGGTTCACAAACTGGGGGTCCCCGACCTCCTGGAATTGGAATTCTGTTGATAATGGACCTCACAGGGATCTGGTTGGAGATTTGGGTGCTGCGATAAGAAAGAGGTATTGTGCTTGTAGGGCAGACTGATGCTAACCGGAAATAAGCCACTTCCTTTTTTTCCATCGGGGAAATTTGACAGAACATACACATTGCAGGCTACCTCGTACATTTTACAACAAAAAATCAATCATATAACTATTACATCAGTTAGCCTATTCAGTAACAGAGATTTCTTAACTTTACCCTGCTGAAAAAAACAATCGAACCCTGCCCAAAACACAATAGAAAATGTAATGGATTTAATGGTTATAATGGGAATTGCATTGGTTTTAATGGAAACTATAATGGTGTCTACTGGTATATGATGGATTCTATTGGTGGGATGTTAAATCCAATTGGAAAAATGCCCAAAACACACTACAAAAATAAATTTTGTAATGGTTTTACTGGAAAAAGCTAATGGTATTTTAATGGAAACCATTGGAATTTATGTGATGGTTTCTATTGGGCTTCTATTGTTTTTTTTTTTAGCAGTATACTGTTGATCTTTATAGAAATTAAAGAATCCTATTTAATATTTGGAAAAACTGACATTATTTTACTTCATGAATATGATATTTTTCTAAATGGAGCACATTTAAAAATATCTTTATCCATATAACCAGGCATTTGTATAATTTTGTGACAGAGCTCAAAATGGTTAACAAAACTTGAATAGGTTACCTGAAAAATAAGAATTTCCTCTACAGAAACAGCATAACAGAGAAAACCCTTCCTTGAACTTACTAATAAAATCAGTGCAGGCCTAATACTGATTTATTATTTCTACATTTATTGCACACACATACATATGTACTGTACTGTATGTATATATATATATATGTATGGGTAATGTATTTCATCTAATGTAATATATGTACAGATAATTCTGCTGTTAAACATTATTTAAAAAATAAGTTGACATTATGTAGGCAGATAGCTTTAACAAAAGCACATACCATTGATTGACCACCTTGTCGCTCACAGTAGGTCTGTCATTAAGGAGTTTTTTTTGTTGCAGTCTGAATTTTATACAAAAATGTTGAATTTCTTATATTAGATCTCTGCATTATGGACTCTACCACTCGCTGTATGAATGGTTCAATCCCATCTACCTGAGCGACAAGCAGTCTGGTTTCAAGACCCGGGAGTTTGTTGAAAAAAAAGCCATGCCAGAGCTCTACGATCTGGTCAACAGGTAAATTTGCATCAGTCATGTGATGATACAGACTGGAGAACGAAGAGCATTTATGATATAAGCCTGACTTGTCTGTTGTTTGTTTGTGCAAATATCAATCTTTACAGTCTATATGGATGGTGTGACATTAACTGGTGATGTTTTTGATGATTCAGGTACAAGCCGGACTTGATTTGGTCAGATGGGGACTGGGAAGCACCTGACACTTATTGGAACTCTACAGGATTCCTAGCCTGGCTCTACAACGACAGTCCGGTCAAAGTGAGATCATGCATCATGCTGTTCTTATTTTAAAACTTTGTCTCAAATTGTAATTCAGATCATAATGGCTGCATTATTTCACTCTTTACAGGATGTGGTGGTGACCAATGACAGATGGGGGTTAGGCTGTTATTGTAAACATGGAGGTTATTACAACTGTGCTGACAAGTTCACTCCTGGAGAACTGCCCAATCACAAGTGGGAGAAATGCCAGTCAGTGGACACAATATCATGGGGGTATCGCCGAAATATGAAGCTAAGCGAACTGATGGATCTGCCATCCATTATAAAGGTGAGATGTGTTGCTAATAGACAAAAGTTCTTGCCTTAGAATAGATGATATTACTAGATTCTTGTGTTGTAAAAATGTATTACATATCAATAAAACATGGACACAAAAGCTTATGCAAGTTCATATGGTGTCTAACGACTGTTATATTGTGATCACAGGACATGGTCTACGTCGTTGCATTAGGAGGGAATTACCTGTTAAATGTGGGGCCAACATCAGACGGCATGATTGCACCTGTCTTTGAGGAACGTCTCAGAGGGATTGGAGCCTGGCTGAAGGTCAATGGTGAAGCCATTTACGCAACTAAGCCTTGGCGAGTTCAGGCTGAGAATGCTACAGTTCCCGTCTGGTGTGTTGATGTTTTTAAACTTCCTCTTATCTGTCTGTGCCTTATAGTTCCTTTGAAAAACTTTCAGAAAATCCAGTTGTGGTTGCAGTGAAAAAGTGTCACCTAGAGACCATGATGAGTATAACAGGAGCCATGTGTGAAAATAAGTTTTGCTTCGTTCTCTGCTTGTTTCTGCAGTCTTAGTTTATTTCTAGTTAGCATGTTGTGCAGATATATTAAAGCTCTGAACGCCTCATTAATTTTAGTGTTTTAAATTTTCCTTCAATTCCAGGTATACGTCAAAAAGCAGCACTGTGTATGCGATCTTCACCTCCAACCCCATGCAGAACTCCTTTAAGCTTTTAACACCTAAAACCTCCTACAACACAGTGGTAAATATTTCAATTCATCATTATTTAGAAATAAAATGTTATTTTTTGGTAAGATATCAATGAAATATCTGTTGCATCTCTGTTCAGGTGACTTTGCTGGGGATCGCTGAGCCTTTGAAATGGGCTCCTCTGCATTCAACAGGTCTGATTGTTCTGCTGCCTGATCTGCCTTTCACACCCGCTGATGCCTGGACCCTCAAGCTGGATGAGGTGGCCTAAAGCCTTTAAAACCATTTTGTAGATTTTAATGAGATTCTCAGGGATGTGATTTCCAAACATATTTTCCTACTATTTGAATGGCCTTAGATGTAGGTTCGGGAGGAGCCTAATCTTTCAGTCCTGTCAATCATTGCTGCGAGCATAAATAAACAGCAGTCGCTGCTCCGTCCCAGCAACAATACTTCTTGTATCCCTCCTGCTCCCCTTCTCCTCCTCCATTTCTTTTCTTTCGCTGTTCTTTTCCTCCTCCACAGCATACATTCATAGAGAGGGGTTCTTACTCGGAGCTCGAGCCGTGCCTCAGGTTCGAGCCTCCCTCGAGCACAAGCCAAGTTTGTTTACCATTATCTAGCAGAAGCAAATGGACAGGCTAAATAAACTGTGAAATGCTTTGCTTTCAAATGCATTTATGCATCTGTATGCATGGATTACTCCCAACCGAGTAGTTGTGTGTGGAAAGCCCTTACCATCTCAGTCATGCACCAAATGAGAGTAAAAATTGGTAATGGTGAGTATGTGAAACAATGTTACTCGCCAGTTGGTGTGATTTATCAAACCTCAAAGTCTTTGATTTAATTATACATACTCCGATGCACCGAATCAGTGTTAGAGTGAATCGGCTCATTTTACTGTAAATACTGCTCCATTTAAACTCCATGTCTGTGCATTTGAAAACGCAACACGTAACAACCATCTTCCCAAATGTTTAATGAGAACTGAAATCAAAACAGACATATATATTATCATTGTAATTTAATGTTCTGTAAAAATGTTTTTGTTATTAAATACTTAGGTTTTTAAATTTTGCAGTTCAATGTTATTGCAATAGTATATTTCACATTTTCTTTGATTGTTGTCCTTCGCTGATCACATGCCTGAATTTTGTAATGCACTTGTTTTGTATACATTTTTTATTGTATAGAATGTAATTGCTCAATAAAAATGACCAACTGAATGGCACATCAGAAGCAAATGTCAGTTTCAGATTGTTAATTTGGGGCTTTTCATTACTTCATTTCAAGCATTGCATGTTTTATACCGTGCTGGAACAATAAATTGAAGTGTAATTTCAATGTAAAGTTTGTCTTAAGCAAATTTATAAGATTAAAATTAAATTATATAAACTGCAAAAATGTAGTCATATATAATTTTTCATTAATATAGTATATTTATATATTCATTATTAATAATTTTGTTAAAGTTGACAGGGTTATGGTAAGCCATATGCACGTATACAGTGGAATAAAATGTCAATTCACCTGGTTGACAATGAAACTTGCAATTAATGAATATAGACAATAGGCACTGAGTAATTACATTAAATATTTACACTATAAATACAAAAAAACATTAGTCAGCGATATGCATTGTGAACATACAATGCACACGTGTCATTGTGCGTAATAAAGCTGTAGATGGTGCTTAATAAAAAAAAATGACTAACTTTTAGAAATTCTTGTACTTGTACATCTCCATACAGGGATTTGCCATCATCAAATAGATTATATATAATTATATTAAAGTGTCCCCTGTGGATTATAGCAGCAATCATTATACTTTTTCAAACCCATGATTTCTGTATTAGACAACATTAAAAAGGGAAGGGTAAGTAAGACACTGTATCTTCATGTCCCTCCCTCTCATTTCCCATGAGATCACTCACTGATTCAGAGGAGCAATACCTCAGCTGGACAGCAGGAGCTGTGCACATACTGCAGTGCTGCGCTGCAGTCACTGCGCTTGTGTGCGTGTGTGCGTGCGTGCGTGCGTGCGTGCGTTTATGTGTGTCAGACAGCCACACAGGAAACACTTTTATCACTGCTGCTGCTGCCACTCCAGACTGAATGCAAGCGGAGGGGGGAGTAGAGAGAGGAGAGAGAGGGAAGGAGAGAGCGTACAGGCCTTGCCAAATAAAGCCATGGGGGCCTGGGCAGTGACGGCCCTTTCTACACTATAAATACGCTGTTCTTCTGCCGGTTCAGGTTTGGTGCCTGGAGCTCTGGACCAGCGACTGCACCAGCCTGGCTCAGGAGATTCTCATCCGCTCTCAGGCCTGTCACTATGCCCCGGGTGGATGCTGACCTCAAACTGGACTTCAAAGATGTCCTTTTCAGACCAAAGAGGAGCAGTCTGAGGTAAGAACATCTTGCTTGCTGTCTGTGTTAAAAGAAATCTGTCACTGCCCTTGGCTTGTTAAACCTGAATAATTCACTTAAAATGAGTACCAAGGGAGCTGTGTGTGTGTGTGTGTGTGTGTGTGTGTGTGTGTGTGTGTGTGTGTGTGTGTGTGTGGTGTGTGTGGTGTGTGTGGGGTGTGTGGGGGGGAATCAGGGTGACCTTGATGTAGTCTGTCTGACAGAGCTGGATTTATGGGGCCAGTTTTTAAGCTTCAACCGTTGATGGTTTATCAACCTTGATCAACAGATGCCAGTATTTGTTGGCTTCACTTTATTTTCTAGTGTTGATGTGTTTTGAAACAAGCCCAGTAGTTTTTAGGGTCGACTGACCAGGCTAAGGAAAAGCAATCTGAGAGCTTGTGATTTGAAAACATGTTTAAAAATAGGTCTGACGCGTGCCTACGTGTCAATAGAAGCAGATTCCACTGTGGTGTTGCTCTTGGTCACACTTGGCCCTCCCACAACTCATAATGGGACCAAAACATACACTTACAAAATCATCTGTATATATGGAATGTCCTCTTCCGGAAATCTGGCTGATGAACACCTTTTCCTTACTGTGATAAGGTTTGTATGCCTGTAATTATTGTATTATTCATTTAGATATCTTTTTCCTGTTAAGTTTCCAGTCTTATAGCTGAATCCATGTGTTTTCCATCTATATTCGGTTTATGTTTACCTATTGGTTTCTACTGATGAAGTCAGAAGAGGTTTCCACTGCATTTTCACTGCAGGATGACGTAGAGTGCTGGTCAGATCTTGCTGCGGCTGGCTAATCTGATGGCTGTCACTATAATGGCCGTAACGGTGGCTGTGATGATATACAGGCTCATTGAAATAGAACAGCAGCTGAGGGCCTCTTTACTGTATAACCTGCAGTAATCAATCACTGACCTAGCCTCAAACACAAGTAATAAACAAGAGGATCCAAATTTTATGACTGCAATATCTGTAATACACTATATTGCCAAAAGTATTGGGTCGCCCCCTTCTAATGAACAGGTTTGACTACTTTAGTAATTTCTATGAGTACAAATCTTAATGTTAAAGCATATAATGATATTCTAGGAAATTGTGTGCTTCTAATATTATAGCAACAGTTTGGACAGGACCCTTTTCTATTCTAACATGACAATGTCTCTGTGTATAAGACAAGGTTCAAAAAGAAAATGATTGATTCAGTCAGTGTGGAAGAACTTGACTGGTCTGCATAAAACCAAGTCCTAATCCCAGTTTAACACCTCTGGTGTGACTGTAAATACAGACCTTGAGCCAAAAACTCATCACCAAACACCAATGACTTGTACATACACAATATAGACAAAAGTATTGGGACACCCCCTTCGTTAGAACAGAAAAATGCACTTCCAAATCTGTGGCAACAACAATGGGAACATAATTCATGTATTTAAAAATTGTATTTCCATCTCTGTTGCAATAGTTTTGGAAGTGTCTAAAATGACTGAACCCATATGTACAAGTCATTGGTGTTTGGTGATGAGTTTTTGGCTCAAGGTCTGTATTTACAGTCACACCAGAGGTGTTAAACTGGGATTAGGACTTGGTTTTATGCAGACCAGTCAAGTTCTTCCACACTGACTGAATCAATCATTTTCTTTTTGAACCTTGTCTTATACACAGAGGCATTGTCATGTTAGAATAGAAAAGGGTCCTGTCCAAACTGTTGCTATAATATTAGAAGCACACAATTTCCTAGAATATCATTATATGCTTTAACATTAAGATTTGTACTCATAGAAATTACTAAAGTAGTCAAACCTGTTCATTAGAAGGGGGCGACCCAATACTTTTGGCAATATAGTGTATGTCTCTTTAAATAGGAAAACAGTGAATTTGTTCCCTGCAGCACAACAGCAGTAAAATAGCAGTAGGACGGTTATTCATAGGGCAGTGTAGTGTGACTGATGTGACTGCATCAGTTACTGGAACTGGAAATGACTGAGAACTGATTCGGAGAACCTGAGAGCGTCTGTGCATATTAAGTTGCAACAGTTTTTCTTGGTCAGACGAATGTATAAATGATTCAGCACAAATTCACCTAAGCCCATCACAATGTCTCAGCTGTGGATGATGATATTAATCAGAATTTGGCCATATTCTGACTACATATACAGTACATTATATTTATTAGCATGTTTTTGAAATAAGTCTCTAATGCTCACCAAGGCTGCATTTATTTGATCAAAATACAGTAAAAGCAGTAATATTGTGAAATGTCATTATAATTTAAAATAGAAAATAGATTTTAATATATTTTGAATCATGTAATTTATTCTTGTGATGGCAAAGCTGAATTTTCAGCAGACATTACTCCAGTCTTCCATTTTTTTGTTAATGTTGAATACAGTTGAGCCGCTTAATATTTTTTTGTAAAAACAGTGATACGTTTTTTAAATGATTCTTTTATGAATAGAAAGCTCAAATACAAAATCTTTTGTTATATTATAACTGTCTAATATCCTGGCTGAACAAAAATATTCACTTAAAATAAGTAGGTAAGTAAATAAATGTTACTGATCCAAAATATTAAAAAAGTTATTGGCATGACCAGATTAAGTCAGTACTCCACTTTAATGAAACAGCTGGAATATTCCTTTTTTAATCTGAATTTTGGGTTTTACAAACACTTTATTCAGAATATCCACTGAACATTATAGGGGTCCTATTATGCTTTTTTACATTTTCAGCTTCCTTTAGTGTGTAATGTTGCTGTATGTGGATGAAAAAGACCTGCAAAGTTCACTCCAAAGGGAGTTGTTCATATCAGTAAGCACTGTTTCTGAACTCCCCTCGAAGACCTTGATTAGGCATCAGTTAAAGTTTTCCTCTGGGAACTTACGTGTTACAATATTCATAATTTAAATAATTACCACCCAAGGCATAAGCAAATAAATAATAGTGGGCAGGGCCTGGTTGAGCTCTGTTAGTAGTGTGTTGTCGCCATGTCCAAGAAGACCAAGATATTTACGTTTACAGACATAACCAATTATGTTTATGTGAATTTTGGGTTTTGACATAAGCTTTTGACATAACCTATTATACTAATTTTATACTTTATACTTTTATTGTACTAATTTTTTTCACCTTTTTGTTTTGTTTCTGTTATTTTTTCTTTTGCTTGGTGATGTTTGTATTACTTATTTTATATGTTTTAATACTTTTTGTTGGTTGATATTTCTTTGTTTTGGCACCTTGGTCAGCACTTGTTGCTTTTAAGGTGCTATATAAATAAACTTGACCTTGAGCCATCTTTCTGATTAGATTAGATTATTTTTATTTGTCACATACACAAACATAGAGAGTATAAAACCAGTAGTGAAATGTATTCTCTGCATTTAACCCATCCTAAGTGAACACACACCCGGAGCAGTGGGCAGCCATGTTACAGCGCCCGGGGAGCAGTTGGGGGTTCGGTGCCTTGCTCAAGGACACCTCAGTCCTGGTATTGAAGGAGGATACTCCCCCCACCAACAATCCCTGCCGGACCTGAGATTCGAACCCACAACCTTCCGCTTACAAGTCCGACTCACTATCCATTAGGCCACGACTGCCCCAAAAAAACACGCACATTGTGTGTGTGCTCAGAAATATACGCTTAAAGCGATAGTTCACCCAAAAATGAAAATTCTGTCATCATTTACTCAGAATTCATACAGGCTTAGAACTACTTGTGGGTGAGTAAATGATGACAGAATTTTCATTTTTGGGTGAACTATCGCTTTAAAGTTTAAACTGACAAAGTTTTTTTAAGCACATAAAAAGAATAAACTGCAATGTCACATGAGCTCAATAGAGATGATAATCAAAAACAAACAGGTGTTTTTGTTGCCTTATTAGCAGCTGTTTCTGTGGGCCGGTATATTTTAGCCATCTGCCATATTGGAATGGTCAAAGCCAGTCTGTGAACAACACTGGAGAGCAAGTAGATTGTGCACCTGCATTGCAACTAGTTATACGCATGTATGAATATCTGTATTTGCAAAACTTCAGCAGAGGATTTTGCTGAACTAACATGATATACCAAGACAAAGACTTTTAAAAACCTGTAATATTGAGTTAATGCATATTAATATAAAAAACGAACACATTCTAAAATGTGAAAGTTTGTGCCATTTCTTTGTGAATTTAAATTTCAACAGATTTTAGAACCAGATGCTGAACAATGCTGTGGTGTCTTGGAAAACTCATTGATTTTTACTGTGCATGACAACACATAAAACATTCCAAGATGCATTGACATATCTGGAGCTGTCAAATGTGGCATCTAAATATTAGGGCTGGGTTTTGGCACACATTTCATGATTTGATTCGATTCTGATTCTCAAGCTTGCGATTTCTGATTTGATTAGATTATTTTGGATATATATCAGGTACAGTAGGCCTACATGCCAAATTTTCTCATGGAAAAAAATCTAATCCTGTAAAATATACATGAGAGTCAGTTGGTACTACCTATTGAAGGTTAAAATGAACTGATTTGTATAGAAATGCTTGAAAATAAAGCTTTTTATAATAATGAAGTTACAATTACAATTATATTTCTACTCCAATCCCTTTTTGAAATATTAACATTTAAATGATGGCTGTCATAAAAACTTGAATTTATTCAAACATAAATTAAACTTTGAAGAACAGTAAAAGTATAATAAATATGTTATATGGTGCATTTATATAACAAAATGCTCCTTTCTAGAGTAAAATGTTCTAGCTGGCTGACGAGTATTTGGTCACCGAATATGTTTTTCCTGAAGTAAATGTGACATTGTTTACAAGCTGTTCTATTCAGATTTTTAAGAGTTGATATCTATGGCACAGACCCTTCTAGAAAGGGGGCGGGAAACAGCATCTCATTTGCCTTTAAAGAAACATAGAAAAAAAGCATGTTTTTGCTTCCACTCAAAAAGGTATTTTTACAGCATGGAATAATAAATGTAATTTGAGCTGAAACTTCACAGACACATTCTTGTAGTTATTCAAGCTTTTGGATGATTTTTGGATGATTCAGAAAAAATATATATATAATAATTGTTTCTATAGCATTAAATTAAAAACTTCTACATATTGGTTGATATTGTTATATCAGTTGCTTAAACATAAAAAAAATATTGTTATTGGCTAGGAAAATTGCATTTAATATCTGCTAGATATGTAGAATGCCTCCCGTTCAGTTGTTATAGTGGATATGTGTCAGCTAAATGGGTCTAAATATATTTGAATTTTAGTGGTAATATATTTGAGTGCAGTTTGGATGGGTTTCAGGGACAGGAGAATGGGACAGGAACACAGGATGTTTGGGTTGATTATGAGCCTATCCATTAAAATTAGGCTTTTCAGACTGTCACATGTACTGTTCTGCTGTATGTTTGGAAAGTAATTTCCTTCACATGTTTCATTCTTGAAGGTTGACCTGCAGAGGACCTTCACATTCCGGAACTCAAAGCAGACGTACAATGGCATCCCGATCATCGCTGCTAACATGGACACCACCGGCACTTTTGAGATGGCACAGGTGCTCAGCAAGGTGAGTGCTTCTTTAAACAAAGCACAGTAACTGATGAAGCACAGCACCTGTATCTTTGCAATATAACCCAGGGAAAGTCTTGTTTTACTATGTTTTATCTCTGTGATTATCAAGATCTCACTGAAAATAATTAGCTGTGTCCAGTTTCCATGCACTGGGATCAAGAGGCTCTTGTTTCAAGAGAGAGAGGCTCATATTTCTGTCTGTCTCAGTGCCAGACACTCACTGTCCTCTCAGACGTCTCTGCTCTGTCTTTCAACACACTCTCTTCACAGCCATGCAGAAGCACTACTCCCTGGAGGAGTGGAAGACTTTTGCAGCCAGTCATCCAGAGTGCCTTGAGGTGAATGGGCAAAAATGGCTTTCTTGCATTTCTTAATCAAAAGCTGTTTAATTAAGTGGTACAGTCCATCAAAACACCACATAGAAACAACATATTATAAACCACGCAGAACTAGCCACTCTAGCAAATGCCTAGCAATGCCATAGCAATCACACACGTTTAAGGCCAAGAGAGGTAGTAAGGACATTGTTAAAATAGTCCATGTGACATGTTCTCTTTCAGGACAGTCTGCCGCCATTATCGAGAGTACCATGATTAACACACATTTAATATAATTACACCACTTGATTTTCCCATTTAAAATGCCTTTTTATCAGAATAGAATGACAGCAAATTATGCAATGCAACTGGAGTAATATAAATCATACAAAAGCTTTATAGACAGATAATTTGAATCACTGAAGCCTAAAGCATATTTCCTCTCATCCTCAGCATGTGGCGGCCAGCTCGGGCAGTGGAGCGGCAGATCTGGAGAAACTGTGCAGCATCCTGGAGGCCATTCCTCTCATCCAGTACATCTGCCTGGACGTGGCCAATGGCTACTCTGAACACTTTGTGGAGTTTGTAAAAAGAGTTCGGGAAAGGTTTCCAAAGCACACCATCATGGTGAGATTTTTGCCCAAACAAAACATAACAAATACCTTATTAATATAATGAGAAACTATTTATTTTGTGTGACCTACAAATGCCATATAAGACAATCTTGGTCATTTAGGCGGGAAATGTGGTGACAGGGGAGATGGTGGAGGAACTCATTCTGTCTGGAGCAGATATCATTAAAGTGGGTATTGGACCAGGTATCAGATTAGATTTGCCTACAGTGTCACACATATGCTTTGAATACAATTGTCTTTTAAATTAAATTACATATTACTTAATCTGGAGCTTGTTTATGATGAATGAAAACACTGTGATCTTCAGGTTCTGTGTGCACCACACGCATTAAGACCGGTGTGGATTATCCTCAGCTGAGCGCTGTTATCGAGTGTGCCGACTCGGCCCATGGACTGAAAGGACACATCATCTCTGCGAGTCTCTTTTAAATGGCTCTCATTGTTAGCATGCTGTAATGCAGTGCTTAAACCAGGGGTGCCCAAACTCGGTCCTGGAGGGCCGGTGTCCTGCAGACTTTAGCTCCAACTTGCCTCAACACACCTGCACGGAAGTTTCTAGTATGCCTAGTAAGAGCTTGATTAGCTGGTTCAGGTGTGTTTAATTAGGGTTGGAGCTAAACTCTGCAGGACACCGGCCCTCCAGAACTGAGTTTGGGCACCCCTCGCTTAGACTGACAGGTGGAAACCCACAAACCAATGGCATCACATTACCACAAGAGGGCAGCATCCTCAATTCAATTCCAGTGATTCCCTTCCTTTTCCGTTTTATGTGCCCCTTCAGAAAGACTAAAAGGCTTCATTAACACCAAACCAGTTGAGATTTTTTTAGAATAGAGAGTTGCAGTGATGATGTATTTTTGTAGGCCAGCCTGGAGGTTTCCTCGACAAAAATTAATAGGATTTTTCCATTGGCTTTGGAATTTTTGTGGAAAACAAGCTTTTAATGTCCCAGACAACCTTTTCAAGATTCAAGATTTTTATTTGTCACATACACGATTATATAGAGAGTATATAACCAGCTTTGTAGTCTTGACTAACTTTGTAGTCCCATTTAGCTACTTGTTAGCAAACACCACTTTCAAGAGAAGTAAAAGCTTTTTTTTTCTTCTTTTTTTAAATCACAAGGGGGTTTTACTGATGTACCTTGGTTTCAGCCATTTTACCAAAAACTAATTAAAAAAAAAAAGATTTTAGAACGATTGAACCAGAAGTGCTAAAATGCTGAGTGGTTTCTGGGTTTTGTCATACAAATGTGTCATTCCTTATTTTATTTAAAAACAAAACACTCTTAAAGTAGTGTTTCTTTAATGACACACTTGTCATTAAAGCTGAGCTTGTTTGTCATTCCCAAGTTTGTCAGTTCTGGTAGCAATCTTGAAGAAACTTTCTGGAGAAAGTGCATTTATTTATAACTGAACCAATTCTTTTTTATGTATATAAGTTTAACTTTTTTTTTTTTATCCAAAAGCAACTTATATTGCATCCATACCTTACCAGCTGAGCTATAGGAGTGTTTTGCAACTGTGCTGCATTTTATATGACTTTATATAGCTATAAGTTTGTAGTAAAGCTTTTTTTTTCTTCTAGGACGGAGGCTGCAGTTGCCCTGGGGATGTTGCTAAAGCTTTTGGTGAATTCAGATATTAACAATATTAATAATAGATATTATAATTCATATACTGTAATTCAGATAATATTGTTGTCCAACTATATAAAGCATTATTGTATCTAATAATGAATGTTACATTAGGTGCTGGGGCAGATTTTGTCATGCTGGGAGGAATGTTAGCGGGGCACGATCAGTGTGCTGGTGAAATCACTGAAAAAGATTGCAAGAAGTTCAAGCTGTTTTACGGAATGAGTTCAGACATCGCCATGAAGAAGTATGTCGGAGGGGTAGCAGAGTACAGGTGAGGATGTTTTCATACATTTATAGGGCATATTTATGGCTATTCATTTTGGGGTTTATTTACTAGAAAATATCGGTGATATTGTAGAGCATCTTATGTATAGTACATCTGTTTATGTAATTTCAGGGCATCAGAGGGCAGGACGGTCCAGGTGTCCTACAAAGGTGACGTGGAAAACACCATCAGGGACATCTTGGGCGGCCTGCGGTCCACCTGCACATATGTAGGAGCTGCCAAACTCAAAGAACTGAGCCGCAGGACGACCTTCATCAGAGTCACACAGCAGTCTAGCCAAATGTTCACCTAGTCATGCATGCTAAAAACATGTACACTTACAAATACAGATTTACCAATTAAGGAATAGTTGAACTGAAAATAATTCTGTGAATTTGTATGCACTGTCTCTTTAAATGGCAGTCCAGAGATATATACGAAAAGGAAAGACGTGTTCATAAACATATTGCCCTCTGTCTTCCAGTTTTGTGTGCTCTTTAGATTCATGTATCTACAGTATCTGATTCATGTAACTCACTCAAAGCACTATTACACTCATACAGACAGACCCATGGATACTGTTTCACTCAGGAACCTTGCTGTACACCAGTGCACTAACTTGGAAAACCAATTATGTTGCAGCATGGCTCAGTTATGTTCATTTTTAAGTTCTCTAAAGTATGCAACGTGTCTGCATCTGTATGAGACAGAGGGTGAATAAGAAAACAGGACAATACTGGGGCAAATTTAGTCATTCTTTGTAACTATGCAACCCATTCTCTCCCTAGAGTGTAACAATCAAGAGTTTCAGAGTTTGAGAAAAAGAAATGCATGCTAGTGGAGAATTTAAACACCAGTAGAGAAAATTCTCTGCCACATTAAGATCTAGTCCCTGCGTGTCGTAACTGTGAGTTGATTTGAGCGGCGAGTGGTGCATTGTGTACTGTTGTGAACTATTTCTGCTGGCCTGCTTCCTTTGTGATTGTATGGAGGGTGTGGTGGGATGTAATATCAGACCATAGGAATGTGAAAACGGCTGCACCTCATTTCTTCAACATGTTATGTGCAGTTTAGATGAGGTTGAAAATATGTTATTAAATGTATTATGAATAAAACATTACATATTAAGGAATAAACATCTGATGGAAAATGTGGTTGTTTTATGCCTTAAAAAGCTTTATTTTTGTCAATTATGTGATCAAATGGAATACTGACTGACTATATGTAATTCTATTATTATGCTAAGAAAAGAACAGTCCATTAAAACATACAAATCAACCAGCCTATAAACTACAGTAACAGAAATATTGAAGTCCTCTCAGGTAATTTTTTTACTACAATTGATAACTGAAAAGCAATAGAGCCAATTGAGTTTGTATGAAACGAGAGAGAAAGAATGGCCTTGGTTCCCGAAGGTTCATTTTTCACATAAGGATATTTTTAAAAGTAAAAGTCTGTGTTAAAAAGTTATAGAACATGAACCAAACCAACCAGCTACAAGGTCAAACACAAGATTACAAACTTTAGCAAAAATAGCAAAAAAAGTACTTGAAAATAAAATAAAAAGGCAAAGGTACAAGACTGAGACCAGTTTTAATGAGGGGGATGAACTGCAATCCCACAAAGCACTGCAAATTCAATCAAAAGAAAAACAATCGAGAAATATAAAACTATTGATTTAGTCTCGCGTAGCCAGACTGAAGGCTGAAGGTCTGGAATCCATGGCAGCTTTAATTGGTCAAGGCCCGCCCATGAGGCCGTTTGACTGACATGTCAAACAACCAATCACAGTTAGTTTTGTTCAGCGTCCCATTTCGGTGCGTGGAAATGTCGCCACAATAACAGACCAGTGTGTGAAACTATCAGACGTATTTAAAAGCTTCTATGCCTCGAACTTTAAATATTTCACATACTTTTGAAAATCCAGTGTTTAGTTGATCCTGACAAGCGCTCGTCGCCACAGTTGTAAACTCGACCAATAGAGTCTGGCTGCAGACATGCACTTGCATTTTCAGACTTGCCCTGCATCCCAATGTTCATACTATCCATCCTAAATAGTATGTGAGATTACAATAAGTGTGTCTCAAATCATAGTATGTTGAAAAGAGTATGCCAAAAGTCCCCGGATGATCTACTATTTCAGGTCGGTTTTTGAAGTGTGGATCCGTGCACACTCTAATGGTCCAGAACTACAAACACGAATAAAACGCGTTAGAAAAACTACAAATGTGGCGGATGCACGTGATCGACCGTTAGGTATAGAGGTTTACCAAAAGGTGTTTGAGTTACTAATAATCAGTGTTGGGGGTAATGCATTACAAGTAATGCAAGTTACGTAATAATATTACTTTTTTCAAGTAACTAGTAAAGTAACGCATTACTTTTTCAAAAAAAGTAACGGCAGTTCAATTTTTCCCCATTTATTGACTGACAGTGCGCTGTGTGAACATGTTAGCTCTAGATTAAATGTCAACATGCATTAATTCATCTCATTCGGAAAAAACAGATTTAGTATTCATCAAACTGAATTAAAACAGTGAAATGCAAACTCAGAATATGACGCAAACCTGCAATAATTACTGTAAATATGTTAAACAACACAAATGTATCTAATCCCATTTTATTAACCAATGTCTTTGCTGCTGACCTTTGATTATCCAGTTAAGCCATACTAATAAGTAAAATGACTTTAGATAAACTAACAATTGTGCTTCATTGTTTTTATATTGATGAAGAGTGTTGAACCTTCTTCTCCTGTGTTCTACTGTACAGACGTGAATTTACTTTTCCTTCAGCCTGAGGTTTATTCATTACACTTTTTGGTGTGAAAGGGCGATTTTTTGTATATCTTTGTAATGTCATTCACATCTGATTTTTGTTGTTGTTGTTTTATTTTATTATTAATGTGTATGCATTTATGTTTGTCATCTGTTTAATTTATAACTATTGGTCATTATTTTATGGATTAGTGTGTGATCCCTTGGCTATGTTCTTGTACTGTTTGTTCATGCATTAATAAAAAAAGAGTGCAAGTCTGAAAATGCAAGTGCATGTCTGCAGTCAGACCCTTCTCAACTCGACGTCTTTCTTCTTTCGTGAAGGAGTTTGGTGTCACGGCACACGTCTCCCGGAAATCCTGTATAATCTAACCAATCCGATGACGACTTCGAAACTCCTGAAGTGTTTCCACTTTTGTGTGCCATATGCATCAGACGTTCAACCAACGGTCCGTGGGCTGAGACAACTATTGATTTAAAGATGTTGATACAGAAACAATATGTTTCTTGTAAAATATGCATTACGCATTTAAGAGCATAGGAAGACTGATTTGCATTGCTTCATGGGAGTGGGTGGGGTCTTGGTGGTGATTTCTCTGGAGAATCATGGGTAATTCCACTGTTGAATGCAATTCAATTAACGACCTCGTAGCTCACAGTAGTTCTGTCTTTAATGGTTTATAAATTGTTAAAAATGAATGGGATTTTTTTTCTCCTGGAACTCATGTTGCACTCAGTTAGGAACCCAATCAAATCCCACTGGATCAACAATGATAGTTATTTCATATTTTTTAATTAAGTGTGTACATTCAGAATTGTATTAATCAACTTACCTTCTTTTTAGACTACTGTACTGTGGTTGAAACTAAATGGTAAACACAAGGACAGACAAGCAGAATCGGTCTGGGTTATTGTATCAGTCATAACTATTTCTCAGTCAAGTGTGGGTTTGTCAGTGTCTGATAAGATCTCAATGTCTTGCATCTACACTTTTTCAAATGAATGATCCAGCCCGGAACAGAAGCGAATACTCAAGACTGCCACCTCCGCCAACACCCACACTCCATTGACTAGGTGCACTGGAGCCAAAGAAGCCTGTGGAATACCTCTGTGTGCAATTGTTTGCGAGTATATCTTCATGTCCCACGCTGTCTGACAAAAACACCTTTGAAATCCCAATCTCACAAATCACAAACTCCAAAAAGGGTGCAGTTTGCAATTGGCACTGTCATTTTTATTAGTATACTGCAACAATAAACTTGTACTGGTATACAGACAATTTTTTTTTAAAACAAATTTGTTCACAACCTGAATCAAATATTGTTTTGTTGTTCAGAATAATGAAATAAGTTCTAACTAGAAAACCGGCAAGCACCATCAAAGAAAGGGACCAAAAAAATCCAAGAAACAACGTGAGTGTATCCTACAAATAGACACACCACAATTAGAAAATAGAATTTCAATTCAAATTTTTTTATATTAGTTTTCTTTTTAAAAAAGCTAGTGCAAGTACAATATTTTGCACAACTTACAGAGTATGCACGCATATGGAAATTAAATGAACCAAAAGAAAAAAAAATTGCCTTTCACAATGATTTCCTACCTAGGGCTTTATATATTTTTTAATATCTAGTTTCCTTTACTAAATAAGGTGCAAAACACTACTTCCTCTCCCAAAACGAACATCTCTTGCTACTGGCCAGACTCCTCCGACACAATTCCAAGAAAATATAACCTCAAGATTGGATGTGACATTCAATTTTTCTTTAACAGTCTCGCTCAACATTTCTGAGAGGTGTCTTACACACTATAGGTCCAGTAAATCCACAGCACTGAAGCTATGAAGAAAACAACAACACTGACAATATGCCTCCACCCAGTCATTGTTTTCAAACAGCAGGTAAATGTCCAATCCAGAGGTTTTATGTTCGTGGATCTTTCTGCCCAATGGCAAGTGAAAAAAGAAACTAGAAACAGCTTCCATTTCCCTTCCAATGGAAGACTTTAAATCTCTTTATGACAAGACCTGCAACACCTCTAGTCCAGCAAGCCTGGGGTATTACTGCTATATCTGAACCCACTCCTTCCTGAGGAATGACCAATGGCTTCCTGTGTAGCACAAAACACTTTTCAATCTCAAAAGGGAAAACAAAAAAAGAAGTGGCTGGACATGCGTGCACATTTAATGATAACCAAACGCAGTTCACCTGACAAGGAGTACATGTTATTTCACCTCCGGTTAATAGTTTGCGTATTTAAAATCAGCTTTAAAATCACGGGGCGATTATTCAATGTGCTGAGAAACTACCTCCATTGTTCATTCAGAATCCAATTTACACAAAACATACTTGGAAATGACTGACATGTTAAAATTAGGCCTAAAAAGATTTTACAGAGTACAATTTTTCAGATACATCTTAAGCATTCATTGGCAAGAAATCCAGAATTACAAAATGACCTTTTTTCTTGAAGATATGTTATCTTGAGAGTGTAGTTGTACAAATTCTGACGGATAAATACACACGTTACGAGGCTGTCGATTGCTATGCGTGAAGGTGACATCGGGTTTGTGAAAACAGCATCTGTACACGAGTCGGTTCAGGCCTGTGATGGTCAACACATCCCTGGCGTTTAGTTCTCAGTGGTCAACCAGGGTTGAGTGTCCAGTTCAACCCAACAGTGACATATACTCCTCAGGATTCATCAGAGGATGGTTGCACGAGTCTCTTTCCTGTGCCCGGCCAGATGAGGGTGACAGAACCCAGGACGTACCTCTCTCTGAGGAAGTGTTTGTGTTTGTTTACCACCTCACCAAAACGGCACGAGAGACGAGGGCCGGGCATGCCTCCTTTTTTTAAGGAGTGTGCACTGTTTTCACTATCCAGCACTGATATAGCTGAATGCTCATATATCAATTATAGAATTAACAATAAGACGTTACAATACCCATATCAAGCAGCCCATACATCAGTTAGTTAGGGTGAAACAAAACCATAATGTGGGCTTGTAGATTCTCAGCCTGAGGTTATTAATCCAGCGGTTTGGACAATTGACAAGATGTCAAACAACAGTCAAGTTGAACAGAGAAATCCTGACTGATTTTACAAGTGAAAAGCAAACTCAAAATAAAAGTTTTTTTTTTTGTCGTTGTTTCAATGAGAGCCACAATAAAAGAAAATACATTTTAATTTATTTTTCAAATTGCAATCGCAAAACTCGCAATCCAACATTCGTCTTTTTTGTCATTTATGCCAGAGAAGTGAAAGTAAAAACAAGGAAATTATCAGCAGTGCTCCTCTTATGAGAGAGCGATCTGTCACAGAGGCGCTCGAAAACTCTTAAAAACATTCATTAAAACACTTTCTCTCGTCTCCTACCATGATAAAAGAGTGCTACAGAGGAGACCGAAGCAAAAGTACAAAGTCCAAAGTACATGAAGCAAGGTCAAATATAGAACCAACATGAAAATAAAACAAATAAAACCGAACGACGGTGTTCGAGCACACATCAGTACAACAAAAAGTAAAGTCATCTCAGGTTCATAGAGGACCATTCCAACTTTATTTCAACTCTCTGTCCTCGTCGTCTCAGCCCGTTGGACCCAGGAACGGGCCGAGACGGAGAGAATTCTTATTGGAGGGGAGAAACTGCGATGACACCAACCTCTCACCCTATCTTCCTCGGGATTAGAAAGTGCTGAAACAGTATTATCAAGTCTATCTATTCTATAAATGACAAAAAAATGTGCATTTTGTTTTTGTTTGTTTCTATAAAAGTGGTCCCCACTTTGATGAGGTCGATGAATCATTTCTCAGTCTTTTTTCAGTATCTTGCATGTGTGAGGATCTGGGCTTGTGACGTCAAAGGGACAACAGGCAGACGGACAGACAGCTTGTGATGCGGACAAACAGACCGATACACAGAGACGGACAGAGTGTGTTAGGAAGGCCTCATATGGTGTAGAGACATTGTGGGAAACCAAAGCACAGGGCCAATGAAATGACTGCTTCTGGTTACAGCAGTTTAACACACAAGACTATATATATATATATATATATATATATATATATATATATATATATATATATATATATCTTTACATGTACACAAACCTTTCAAAGGTCACAAAACCTCCTCATCACACACATTCACACCTATTTCTCATCCCTGAGTAAGCCCAAGGAAAGATTTTGACCTTTAACAGAAAAGCAAATGATGTTGTCATAACGTGGAAAAAAAAAGAAGAAAAAATGTGCAAAAATGATAGATCAGGGGTTCACTACAAATTGAAAACACAATATTTGCCATATTTACTTACAAATAGCAAAATAAAATCATAAAACCAACAGGCTACAGATGGTTTTAAACAAGCAATACAATTTAAGGGAGAAGGTATATGAATAGAAACCACAGAAACAGTGCTACATACAGATGGCACAAACTGTTATGAGTGTAACATGTCAAACTTAAACAGAAGAAGAATTTAGAACGTCATCAGTGGGGTTTGGGTTTTTAAATGACATTGACACTAAAAAATAAGTGTCAAAACAGCGTCCGCCACATGTAATGTTCTCTTATTTTTCTTGTCTCTCTCTGCATGGAGGTCACAAGAGAGACTATCATTATCAACACAATAAACCGCCAGCTGTACCATGTGCATCTATTATTCTCTTTGTTTGTGATGACCATCAAATGTGATGGCACAGAACATCTGTGATGTTTCATTCATTCAGGTCATCGCACGTCAAGCATGTTTAATTCATCTGCAGTTGGACTTATTCCTCAATATTTGAGAGACAATCAGTGACATGGACGCTCAGATTAAAGTCGTAACATCTTCAAGTCCAAAAGCAAACAAAAAACATACCTGGAATTATACATTTACAATTGCTTGCGTCCTGGTTCATAACAAGTGAATCAAAATTGACCCTATTTACTTCCTCAATGCCCATTCCAGGTCTTATTGTGAGCGATTCATTGTATAGAATCTAAATAAACTTTACTTGTTCACTGACATCACTTGGGCTAGAAAGGCTATGGGATGAATATTGACAAAATGACCCTTCGCAAAGACCCACCTCCTTGTTATGTCCGATAAGTCATGCCGCTCTCACGGCATATATTATGTTCTCACGCAGTGAAAAATACATTGCGGAGCGAAGTAGACACGGACAATGTGACAACAGACAGGTTACTTCTGGTATGAAACAAAGTCTCAGCTTTCAAATTTGGTCATTTTGTAAGAAATTCAAACAATAAATAATAAATAATTGTGTGGCTCTCTAATGCGTCGTGACAGATCACAGTAGCGCCTCAGTTCAAGTGGCACGTGAACCCATCGTCTTTTCATATTTATCTAAAGCACAAAATAAACATGAATGGAAATTGGAAAGTATTTTATTTCAACTGCGGAAAGACATTAAAATACACACATTTTTTTCAAGTTTAGGTCCACCGAAGTCAATCTATTCTACTGTCTGATTTGTTTGTCAGACAAAATGGCAGATTCGGCTTTATGGTTGGTCAGATCGCCTGTCAATCAAGCTCCCTGCGAAGGGTCAATTTGGTGTGCATTCTGGTTCGAAAAGCCAGTTTTCTTGATTGAATATCCTTTTTAACTCTGAAATACATCACATTGTGGAAGTAAAATGGGTTGAAATGTCAATTTACATGGACTCTAATAGATATCATAGGTGAATAGTTATAATGGACTTTTCCACTTAAAAACTACTGTAATTTCAACAAGCTAGGCAATATGAAACATTTACATTTACATTTATGCATTTAGCAGACGCTTTTATCCAAAGCGACTTACAGTGCATTCAGGCTATACATGTTTTATCACTATGTGTGTTCCCTGGGAATCGAACCCACAACCTTTTGCGCTGCTAACGCAATGCTCTACCACTGAGCCACAGGAACACGCCACTCCATCACAACAGGAACAGGAAACTCCATCACAAATACTGTCAAGGTTCTATGGCTATGAATGAGCGAGAGACAGATTAAAAAGAGAGAAAAGAAAACAACGTTCTTGAACTACAGCGGGTGTGCCGGGTGAGAAAGCGGTCGCACGTACATGCCAGGCAACAGAAGGTAGCTAACGGTTGCAGTTGGGTAAACATACTCTGAGAGAGGCGTACTGGTTCTGTATGGGCACCTGAAGAGCATCTGGAGGTCACTATCGATTATGGGTTAAGACGACTAGGAGGGGACAGACTCTGTCACTGCATATTAATTTACATTTCTCCCTGAAGTTACTGAGGGCTGGATGTGCAAACCGCAAATAAACCTAAAGAGGATAAAAAAAGCTTGCTGAGGTCGAACAGAAGGTCTGGCGTTGATGTCCGGTTCTCTTGTTATTTTTATTTTTTTTGGTTCAGCACTAGAGACTAAGGGTTATTGCTACGTGCCGTTGTTCGGAATGCTTCTCATGTGTACGTGGAACCGCACTGTGCAACCCAACCAGAAGAAGGCAGACTGTAAAATGATCGAAGCAATGAGCGACAACGAAAACAATGATCATTACATGAAGAGACGGACAAAAGCGAAAGATCAGAAAAACAAAACAAACGCAAGACTGACTCGCCATTGACGTGTTGTTGGGGTGGTTCAATGGACAAATAATATCACATCTTATTTCTACCTATTGGCCCAAAATAAATGTTGAAAACAACAAAAATATCAAGTTTGATTGGTTAAAGCAGATACATCCACACACATACAATCCAAGTAAAACTCATACACGAACACTTTGAGGGGACAGAGACGTCATGTGAAATGGAAAAAAGAAAAAAATGCACGGTTGTGGTGTTGATCTGAGAAACCCTGTTTTATTATAAAAAAATAAAGCATTTTCAAATTGTATATGGGGTGCACTCACCCACCCACCCGCCACCACTCATTAAATCAATCCATCCATCCATGCACCTTTTATTCTCTACTACCACCCATCCTCCTGCCAGATCTTCACCTACCCAAGCTAACTTGAGTGTGGCCACTCAAAGGACTCAACAAGTATGCAGGCTACAGGCTATGACTTCATCCACCCCTATGAAGCGAACACTTCGGCAGCACCGTGCACAATCCTACTTTTATGTGTTTGTGTGTGATTCAAACCCCCTGAAAAGCGGCTTCCTGATTTTTCTAATGAAAATGAATCCAACAGACCTGCGAACCAAGCAAACTTGTCAAGAAACTGCTACATTTCAGTAAAAATCTGGTTTTCGGCCCTGTCCTGTGCTGGCAGAAAACAAAATAAATCATGTTACTATCTCTCCAGATGTGCAAATTGCAAAATTATTTTAAGTAGAACTTAAATATCTATTTATAATATGTGTGGTATGTACACACACATACACTTGCACGCACACAAACACAAACACACTCACGCACACTCACACAAATATACTACAGATCACTGAAATTACTACATGACTGCTTTCACATACGTTCGATGAGTCAGTGTCTTGGGGGAAGGGACTAAAAACGTGCTCATGTAGTCTTGCGCTCTCATACAGTAAGATAGATATAGCATATGCAGTTCTATACATGTTAATGTACAAAAAAATACATGACATATTTCAACATGATTGAAAATTACCGTAACCGTGTACGTGTTTATGTGTTTGAGCCCGTGCGCAACCGCACACGGACTCGCATGCATGCACGACCACATACCTTGCTAACAAACAGGTATATGACACCCTTCGATCCTCCGAAGATTCCTGTAGCCAGAGTTTCTCACTTTCACTTTGTCTCTCATATCTCTCGTAAATACATAAACAGTCTCTGTACTTATTTCCACCTGCATTCACACTTTCATACGACTCTTTTTGCTTTAAATTACTTAAATGGCAGTTGTCTCACGGGCCGCCGCCTCTTGCGCCCATCTTTACTCAAGCCGCCAGATTGCTTGAGAAGGCTAAGACAATCATACGCAATGAAAAAAAGTGCTTCCTTTAAAGCAGTCCTCTTGGGGACAAAATCTCATTGTTTTCTCTTTCATCACCTGTTACATTCATCCCTTCACAGTGACCCTTGTGAGCCATCACCATCCCACAGAGTGCCACACAACATCCAATTCATGATACAGCATACATTACTGTGTTCATGTTGAAAGAACAACATAAAATAGTAGTAGAAATAATAATAATAATAGTAATAATTAATATAATAATAATTTGACTAATTTGATTGAAACTACTATCAGCTAGTGAGCATGACAGGTGTGTTAAATAAGTGCTTCAGGACAACACTCATTTCATCCTTCTCCGACAACTTTCACTCTCTTTCTTTCGAAAAAAAACAAAAAACTACTTTCTCTTGTTTGAACAAAAACAGGTGAGACTGCACTAAAAACAAGGGACTGGTCGATCTTCTCACCCATTATGTTTGTATGCATCAAGATACATCCATGCATATACATATACATAGACAAGAACCCATCCTGTGTCTACGTAAAAAATGACCCCTGATTGCAAGGTTTACACATTCATCACAAAAAAAACAAGAAAAAAAAACAAAAACTACCCATCATGTATGATAGGAGGGTTTGAAAAGTGAGACGGAAAATTAAAACATGCAAAACTACAAAAATAGTCAAATAAAAGGTTAGACAGTTGGATATATAAAAATAGACTCGCCCATCTTCCCTGTTTTAAATGATAGTTTCGTCTTTCTGAGGAGCAACTGGCACCGCTCAATGACATCTTCTCTCTTGGCCTGTACCATAGTATTTGGAAACCTCTTCTTGCATTTCAATAAATGTTAATATAATCTATGCTAGTCTAACTGCGCTGATGATACATTGTTAGCATTGATTTGGATAGTCTTTTTTAGTCACAGTTAAACAAGTTGGCTGACATCATGTAAACTCCTGCAACCAGTGGAGGAGTGATTTCCGTTCTGCCACCATTAGCAATGTTATTCACACCAGTTGTTCATCTTCCCTTACTAACATTTTCAGGTTCACTCAGCAGGCAAATGATTTAATTGTCACTAGGTGTAGTTAAACCAGGTTTGTCTGCTCTAAAAAAGTAGAGGATGTTGTAGGTGAGAGACTGGAGATACGTCTTAGCCTTGTCAGCAGTGACTGATTGTGTATACTGAAGCCTTCAGGATATCATGCAGTGCTCAGGTATCTCACGACCTTCCCACATTGCACTACATCTACCCTGAATTTGACCAATCAAATGAATTGCACCAATTGCCTGTGTAATATTGAATGCATCTATTACAAAGTTAGAAGTGATAATGTACATACTGAGTAAAGTTAGCCTTTAGGTAAAGTAATTTGGATAGAAAATTAAATCAGAACATAAAATAAAGAACCTAAAATATTCCAAGGGCAAATTCTGCTTTTAAAATATGACAGTCCAATGCACATTCACTTTCCAATATTTGATCTGCCTTCGATACTGATTTTAACCTCCTGAGGGATGAAGGAAGGTTTGGGGAACGTTAAAGGAGGCTCTCCTTCGGGATTTTCTACTTTGCGGCCCTCAGGGGCCGACCACCTCCTTTTGCGACCTGTGGATTTGCTGCCAGACTCTGATTCAGTGACCGGTGGTGCTTTGCAGATGCCTCTTTCACCAAATCTCAGTTCTCCATTCTCTCGATTGCCTTGACCGCCTCCACCTCCCTGATCTCCACACTGCCCGAGTCCATTTTCCTGTTCTGTGTGCCGAACACCCCCTCGCACGCCGCTTGAGAGTGCTTTGGGTGATTTAAGGGGTGGACCGAGGGAAGGCGCATCCAAGACTTGCCCCTGGCTTTTCTTGATGGAGCCATTCCTCAGGTTCTTCAGTGTGAGGGAGATGCAAACGTCGCCTACTGAAAGTTTGGTGCATGGCAACTCGAGCAGCTGGGTCGTCCGTTCTGGACAACATGATGACCAGCCCTGGCCGAACACAAAGAAAGGATACTCTACTAGCACCTCCACGCTGACCTGCGAGAGAAAAAGGAAGGCAAAAAGAGAGGACATTAAATACATACAGTAGAAGTCATGCACAAATGCCTGATGATATGAATGAATGCCTTTGCTAAATAGCATCTGTTAATCAGCGCCTCTCAAACTGACAGACTTTAGAACTGCTTTCGAGTGGGTGGCCCCATCTCAACTCCCAGACAAATGAAGCAGATTTTTCATACATCCCACTCACAGTACAACAGAAGGAAGCAGAAATAAGGAATGACTCAATTCTGCCAGAGAATCCCACACAAACTAAACAAAGATGCGATGGGGACAGCCAGGGGAGGGATTATGGAACAGGGAGATGATTTCAGCTGCCAATTTACCCCACATCTAGTTATACTGATTGAGTGCAGGTGGAGTTCATATAGGATGACATTCACACCATCACAGGTTAAAAAAATGTATAATGACTACCATATGGTTATTCGAACTGATGATAAAATGCATGAAAGATGTAACAAAGTAAAGAAGATCCCTGGGCATTTGTAAAAGGTGCAAAGATTTTTTGATTTTTGTTTTGCCAATGAGCATTGTTAAATATGAAATTAAATGAACCATCTTTGGATTCCATTTGCATATTATCAAACTACATTTGAGGGACAAAATATGCCAAGATATGTTCACTGTAATCCTTTTTAGACAGCAGGATTTAATTGACTGTAACTGGTATTCTAATGTAAATGGTAACCTTAAAATATGCACTGTATATAACTAATAACGAACACTATACAATTATGCAGTATATACACACTTATGAAAATTAGACAAACCACTGAAATTCTCATACTACAAGTGGAATGAAACAACCAGCACTGTACAAGATATTTCAAGAGTAAAGCAAAAACATATTATCCCACCTGTGAGCGATGCTCTCCGACAGCAAACTGTATAATAGCAAAGTTACGCGTATGACTGCTGTCGATGCGCTCTACTGTGCTGGAGTCAATCTTCAGCTCATTGCTGATCTCAGCACTCTGAATGAAATCTTCTGACTTCAGGTCCTCCACCTGCTTCAATTCCCCATCTGCCAACTGGATGATGGAGCCCTTGGTGAAGTAAGGGGGCAGTGAAGGGGCTGAGGGAGGTGGTGGAGTCCTCAGCAGGCCGGCAGGGGCTGGAACCACAGGCAGATGCAACTGGGCTTGAACCACAGCTGTGGCAGGGTGAGGGTATGAGGCTGGAGCCTCAAAAGTCTCTACTTTTGGGGCCATTGAGGTGACGAAAGCATGGGGCAGTGCTGCAGGCAAGGGCAGTGTAGTCGATGTAGCTGTAGCTTCAGTTCCACTCACTGGGATGATGACCGACTGAGTTCCAGGGATGACCAGGTGCTGGGATAGGCTGGTGTGGTAGCTGAGAGGTTGCTGGTGCCCTGTGCCGGCAATGTAACCGATGATGGGCTGCTGAGCAGAGTAGAAATTGGTGGAGGGGAAGCCCAGGGAGAGTGACTCTGTGGTGTTATGTGTGGTCTGGATGACTGCATGAGAAGACAGTGTGGTAACTGCCCCCTTCAGACTGTCCACAGGGGGAGGGGGAGGAGGAAATGGAAGGGAGGCAGAGGAGGAGGAACTGCGGGATACAGGTTTGCCTGCACAAATCCCTCCTTTCTCAGTGTGGGATGTTGGGGGAGGCAGCTTGTCAGGTGTACCTCTGGGATCAGCACCACCGGAGCTATGACTGTTGGGTACCAACACCAACGAGGTCCGCATGGCTGCGCTGTCCTGCGCATATTCGGCAGGTAGCACCACATGCCGAGCCTCATAGTGATGTGGGCTCTGCTGCTGGTGGATCTGGTGCTGTTGGGTGGAGGAACCCCCTTTGGCAGTGCTGCCCTGCTTCCCTGCACTAGATTCGGGAGATGGACCAAAGCGTCTGTCCTTCTCCAGCTCTCCGTTCAGAACCTCTCTGGGCCTTGTCTCCTCCCTCTTGGATAAAGGTCCATCTGTGTGTGTGATGTGATAGACTGGCGTGGGGCCACTGATGGGGAGCGTGTGGTGAGGGTGTAAGTGTGGAGGCAAGTGAGCATGGGGTGACGGAGCAGTCCGAGGAGATAGGCTTAGAGGAGAACCAGCAATTTGGATGTATTGGGTGGAGTGGGGCGAAGAGATGTGGTCAGTTGTGACTATGCCTAGAGGACGGCCCAATTGATGGTGCTGGTCAATTTTGGATGCTGAAGAACTGGAGGTGCTGGCATAAATCTCCCGTTGTGTGGTAGTGGTGGCAACCAAAGGGGGAACTAGAGGTGAGATGTAGCCAGCATACGGTGCAGAGTACGGAGAGCTGATGAAGTGAAGATTGGGAGGCAGGGGTGTGTACTGGATAGTGCCATCAGGGTGAGAGAGGGGTGACGTGTACAAGGCAGGTATGGAGGTCACTGCAGTGGGAGCTCTGGTTAAGTGCGTGGACAAGGGAGGTGTGCTCTCAGCCATGGCTGACAATGGTTTATATTGAGGCCCATAGGGTTCTGAGGAGATTCTGCTGGTGTGCTGCCGCTCTCTGTCATGTCCGCTTGCCAAACTGGCAAGCCAGGCCAGGTTTCCTGAACGCTGGCTCTCATTGGCAGGCGCCATCATTATGGGCCTCTCCTCTGAGGGCAGAGTGCTTGCTGGGATTTCACGCTTCTTTGGGGGCAGGCATTCATTGCTCCGCTCCTGGTTTGACTTCATGGCGTCTGAGAATCTTGTACCACTCTTCTGGACGTTTCTTCCCCCTGTCTTTTTTGGCTCTTTTCCTCTCCCTCTTGGTCTCTGTTTGTATTGCTAACAGAGTGTGCCCTCCCACTGACTGGCTCGGAGCGAGGATGGGGATGGCGTAGAGAGGAGAGTGGTGGTGTGAGGGGATGTGTCCTGTGCCTATGGTCGGATGGACACAGATTTCAGTCTTAAGCAACGGAAGTCACACCTGCTGTGGGAGAGCGGTCCATGCAATTCATGCGGAATCATTTCCCTCTGAGAGTCTCCAGGACTGCAGGAAGAACCTGAAAAATAAACATGCATTACTAAGGTTATTTCTCTTTTGAAAAAAGCTCTTTGGAAGGAAGAGGTGCTATACACATCAAAAGTGAAAGGGTAGTTCAGTGCATTCAATAGCTTTGAAAACTATCACTGTACATGTAAGTGGGCATCAGTGTCTTGTGGATAGCACTCATAGTATGTGTGTGTTTGAAGTATGTAAGTGGACCCCCTGCAGGGCGAGATGGAACACACAGTGTGCGCATCATTAATAATGAACTGGCACTCAGCACTCAGGACTTATCTGAAGCCAGTAACACATTCACCCTCATGCAACATACAAACACAAATTAGACTGGAGGCTCATCTACTACAGTGTGAAAATGTGATAATCATCTTTAACTTTTAATAAATAGTTCAATAGAGAAAAGGCTGAAACGATCTATCCATCAAGAATTTACTGGATTGTAAAAAAAAAGTGAGTGTTTCTATGGCATAATGAAGCTAGACTTGAATGGACAAAGTACTTAAGCCCACAAGGCTTAAGCGACACCAAACAAAAAGAAACGGACAAACAGAGCAAGTCACGTGTACATGCAAGATTGCAAACACAAATGTTGCTTTCTCTGGAATAACATGCACTAATGAATTGTGCGTAGGTGTATTATGAAGGTAAAACTGTCTTTTTAGATTTGATGTTGACTTTAAGAGCTCTCCATCAAAGCAGGAAGCAAGTGTCTCATTTTCCTCTCCCATCTACTCCAGAGTGCAGGGGCGGACTGGCCATCGGGACAACCGGGAGAATTCCCGGTGGCCTGGCAGCCAATTTGGCCCGCTGCCCTGCATTTTTTTTTTTTTTTTTTTTTAGAATTTATTATTATTATTTTATATTGTTGTTGTTGCTTTTGTTGCCTACCGAATGTACTAAAGTGATTATTTCCGAATTCGCCATTCAATAATAAAACTCTACTAAATCATGCCGTGACTGGCAACGCGATTCACCTTGCGCGCGCTCCGCGCATCCGCGCGTCCGCCAAAAAGACGCGAGACTCTAGAATGGAGTGGAAGCGCCCAGGTGGAGCAGAGAGGCAAAACTGTCCTGTTCAGGGCTTCAAGTGCAGGTCAGTTACATCTGTAAATAGACTATTGTAGTTTTATCTTTGTTTACTTAGTTAAACATTAAACTGCTAGCAAATGTTAGCAGTAGCTGTCAATTACTGCAAACTTAACAAAAGGACATAATTACTATTGTAAAGAGACGGAATTTAGCAGATAAATATTCACATAGTTTTATAACGGGTTTAGGAGGAGTTATGGCAGACAACAACACAACCCGAAATTTAACCGTGGTTTTACTAAAAATAAAACCAAAAAAGCATGGTTACTAACTTACTATAGTTAAACCATGGTAACCACAAATTAATGGTTTTGCTACACGATATAGTTTCACCATGGTATTTGTAGTAAAACTCTGGTTATACAAATTGTAATCAATCCACCAAAAACATGGTTACTTTTACCATAGGTCTAATAATATCATGGTTAATTTTCCTTAGGAATAAACATGACCAATGATAATGCTAAAACATATTAAATTTTAAGCTTTTTCTATAACGATATATTCAAGATGTAGCTATTATTGTGCTAATTTTGACAAGGTAAAACAATAATGTAATACTTAATTTTTTCTAAAATAAATGTATACTATGTGCAAACAAATTATAATGAGGTGGCTGTTTTGCAACAAGGTGCTGGAAAAGTGACAGGTGCAAGAAAATTAGTGAAAAAAGTAAACATACACATGAGAGACATAGAGATGTCAGGGGAAATGAAGAGACTAAAAAGGAAAATGGAAGTTCAAAAGATAACCTTTAAGTATTTTGCATGGCCCCGGCCTAGGAAATGAAACTTTTTTATGCAATGATGATGATGGCCATACAAACAATATTGTTGTCTGGTTTCAAAATTTGTTGTGGATGTATGGGACGGCCTGGATGAGAGTGAGATTTCCCGGCCTGAAATTTTGTCCCAGTCCGCCCCTGCCAGAGTGTATGGGGAGACACGTGATGAAACAGTGATGTTATGCAGTGTTATGGCTTGTTTGACATTTCTCCCTGAGCTCTATTGATTGAACCCATTCAGCTGCGTCTGTTGATCAGCACTGGTGGGAGGGTGGTTTTGCATGATAAACAGGCCCTGATGATTTAACAAGTGTCGCAGTGCTATAAAAGAACAGGCAGATTCTGCTGTAAGGGGAACCCACCCTTTAATCCGGTCTGTATAGTGGCTTACTTTTTGTGTGTATGGAACACTTACAAAAAGGTAACAAAATGTACCATAGTATCACTATGGTGTTATGTAAAATGCTAGTATCATTGACATGGCACAATGGTAATACTACGTACTATTATAATTCTAAATTTACAAAAAAATACCAGAAAGTACAATAATACAAGCACATCATTTGGACATATAGTAGCAGTACTTGGACGTACCAGGTATCAGATGATACTACCATGAGACTAAAATTCATGTACCATGGTATATATGCAAGTACCATGGTATTACCATGTGATACCATCACTGCACGTAATGGTAATACTATGCTTGTGTGGACATGGCAAGACTACGTTGAAATTTGTATCATGAAGAACAAAGGAAATACCTTAGAATACTGTATGAATATGGTAACCATTCAGAATCATGATATACTGTATATATATCAAAGTACCATGACATTACCATCTGATACCATCACTATATCACGATAGTGTGCCTGTCAAGCTTCACATCCTCAGACAATGTTTTAAAATTAGACACGATAAGAAACCATACAATACTCATCGTTTTGAATGTTCAAAGGTTATGTTTAGGTTCACAATGGCCATGTCATCACTTAAAGCAGACACAACAGTCCTCGGCTGATTACAAACAGCAGGAGCATGTCATCATTTTAATTAATGATTTAAGTAATCATGCATGGTAGATGACAATATTATCCGGATGGTATTATAACTTACTCAAAAGGCAATTCTAGAGGTTTGAACTGGTCTCTTCCAGGTCCTTGAATGCTCGCGGTGAAATAAACCCTTTATGATGGGATTATATTTGAAAACTGATTTAATGGTAATCAGTGGTTCATTGTTCCCAGTTTGATGTACGATCAACATCTCGATTTAGTCTCTACACATAAGAGCATATGATATATGCTTCCCATGAATCAAAGCATACCCGAAGACACTCTGCATCGGAATTTGCGTACTTCCCAACTACACAGTATGCAGAATTCAGAACGTCAAATGAGTATGAATAAGATATGAAAACTGAGGTGTGGGGGGAAGACATGGAGAGAACAATGAGTTGGGCAGCTCTTTTCTTGTTTAACTGCTTTAGGTATCAAGAATATTCCCTGTTGCTAAATTCTACTTGTTTGTTTATTTACTTGTTTAAACACCTCAGTACAACTTATGGTTGCTATTACGTCATAGGTCAAAGAACATGCAGATAAAAAGAACAATGTCACCATGACATACAATATATTGCCAAAAGTATTGGGTCGCCCCCTTCTAATGAACAGGTTTGACTACTTTAGTAATTTCTATGAGTACAAATCTTAATGTTAAAGCATATAATGATATTCTAGGAAATTGTGTGCTTCTAATATTATAGCAACAGTTTGGACAGGACCCTTTCCTATTCTAACATGGCAATGTCTCTGTGTATAAGACAAGGTTCAAAAAGAAAATGATTGATTCAGTCAGTGTGGAAGAACTTGACTGGTCTGCATAAAACCAAGTCCTAATCCCAGTTTAACACCTCTGGTGTGACTGTAAATACAGACCTTGAGCCAAAAACTCATCACCAAACACCAATGACTTGTACATACACTGTATAGATAAAAGTATTGGGACACCCCCTTCTTTAGAACAGAAAAATGCACTTCCAAAATCTGTGGCAACAACGATGGGAACATAATTCAAGTATTTAAAAATTGTATTTCCATCTCTGTTGCAACAGTTTTGGAAGTACCCACATGTACAAGTCATTGGTGTTTGGTGATGAGTTTTTGGCTCAAGGTCTGTATTTACAGTCAAACCAGAGGTGTTCAGCTGGGATTAGGACTTGGTTTTATGTATGTAGCACCATGGTCCTGTGAGGCATGACATTTCATTCCACTTTATGTCCCCACATGTAATAAATAAATAAATAAATATGAGATCAAATGGTTTATAAATCACAGATTTTTTCTAATGTAACACAGGTCCAGTACCAACACTACGGGATGATGTTTCAGAGGGATAAAAAAAGAAAATTTACAACCCAGTCCATCAAATAGACAGATAATGATTATCGTTAGCAAACTCTATGACTCATCCCTATTTAATACATACTGCAAAGGCACGCAGCCACTATATTTCAAGGACAGCAGAGTAAAAGAAAGAGAAAGCCACAGTATGAGAGAGAGAGAGAGAGAGAGAGGCCGTAGTATTTTCTCAACAAATCTGACTGCAGCTTACAACATTCTTTAATGATTGTCGATACTGCAGGGAGCCAGTTAGGATTAATGACACTGATGCCAATGGCTGGTATTTTATGTACACACACACACACTTACTCACAAACATGCCTCAGTGTGCTGCTGTGGTATCCCGGGGAAAGCCAAGTCCTAATCTTTCACAGTTGGGTCCTCTCAGCCCTCCCTGCTTATCCCTCAGGATTAAACCCAACACACACAAAAACACACAGAGCAGGGAGGGAGGGAGCAATCTACTGACCTACATTAGTGAGAACACTATGCTACACCTACACACACGCTTGTAAAACGGCAAGCACATAGCAACAGAAGACCAGCACAGAGGCTCATTCAAATACTCATTAACACACACACACACACACACACACACACACACACACACACACACACACACACACACACACCTCCATTGCTTCAGTGCTGTAAACTAAGAGCGTAGTGAGAGTTGAGAGAGAGAGACAGCAGTATAAAAGCCTTGTCAGCTGGATCTTGCTGAGCGCACTAGGAACAGTATCAGGTGACCTGAAACCTAAACTTATTGTCCTCCATCAGCCCTGGCAACACTATGAATCATGTCCCCGGGGCCCCAGAGCCACGGAGAACAGCGGGGACAAATCAGAGACATTAATCAAAGACATTCACTGTGAATCTGACACAGACATGAATGAGGGAAAGCATGGGCTCTCCGAATGCATTTTGCTCCATAAAACCCCACTCGCACCGCAACAATACATGCCGTCCAGAGCGCTCTGTGGGCCGCATTAGTGGGTCAGTGGGAGATGACCGTGAGGATGACAAGGTTTAAGTCAATATAACCACATCATTATTGACAAGAATGAAACTCTGTGAATAATGCACACAACCGACCACATTGATTTAAAATGCAAAAATATTTTAGATTTGGAAAATGCTGTCATGATAAACATAAAACAATTGAAGAAAATACATACACTTATTTTCATACATTTCAAAACCTCTTATTAATTGACAAACTATATGGAATATTAATTTGACTAAAACATTTATTAAAAATGCATAATGTATATAAAATATCCACAGAAAAAACTTGAACTTACTGGTAATTTTCTGCCATTATCTGTTAAGTTACTGACATTTCCTTAAACCCTATATATATATATATATATATATAAATACATATACATACACTTAGCAATATATACTTATAGAATGTATATATTTTATTACATGTATATAAATATATTATAAAATATACACAATTTTAACAAACTTATGTAAACAAATGTGTTAATCAATATACTTATAAAGTTACAATAGTACAAATTACATACTTTAGAATGCATGTAAGATGCCCAAAAATGCTGTCTTGGTAAGCAGCGCACTAGACACAACGATACTGTACAGTAGCCCCTTCCACACTTTTCTGAGGTACTATCCCTTTAAAAGGTGGGCAGATACTCACTAACTGTCCCTGCCTTTACAATCAGTCCCAGTGCCTGATCTCTACAATGAACAGCACAGAAATAGATAGAGCGAGTGAAAAGGAGACAGGTTGTAAAGTAGAAATGACGAAAGAAAAGAAGAAATAGAACACGCTGAGGAGAGAGAGAGCTTTGTAGCTGCATGAAGAACTGCAGCTGAATGACTTGCACTTTCAAGTCCAGAGATACTCATAAAGAACATGAATCACAACGACAAGACGGAGAAAGAGAGAAACTAAATAGTGTTTCCCAACCTTATCTTACGAACCTTCACAGGTCGATCAAATACCACTTCATTAACACCAATTAAAACTCGCATTACAGTTTTGGTGTCTTTATACAAGCAATATGCACATATACTCACAGATGGACAAAAATTACAGTTTTTTTTGCTTTTTGACAATTAAAACCTCTGTGCCTACTACTAATCATGTTTAAAAAAGCAAAACTGAAAAAAAAAATTCTTTCTTTTTTCAAATACCTCTTAAAAGCTACTGAAATACACTTTGGTTGCTGTTGGGAAACATGCTATATAAGAGAGACATGCACACTCTCTAACATATGCACGTTTGAGTAAAACACATTGTAGTGGGAGTGTGTTAAAGCTTACCGTAGTGTTCAGAGAGGCCATTTGAGGCACTCTCCTAGTTTTTCTCTTATTCCCACAGGAGACACAAAGCGAGCCCCCTCTCGCTTGCCGGTGTGCACGGAGGACCTTCCTGCTTAAGCCATGGCTGTGGTCAGGCATTGCCCCCTGCCCCGCAGGGCCCTGTATGTGTGAGCTCTGAGTCCTGCCTGCAGCACTCAAACGTGCGTTATGCAAGGCCTCTCCGGGCCACCAGCTCTCCCCTCCCTCTCCCTGCCTCGCTCGCTCACTCGCTCAGCTCCTCCCACACCTCACCTCACTGCGCACCACCAAATTCATCAGGTATTCATTCAAAAAAGAAACAAGCCAGCTGGCAGCGTGCCCAGACCACACTGCTAAAAAAAGAGAGAGAGCGAAAGAATAAAAGAGAGACAGCATGAGGGAGGAGATCAGGGAGAGAGGGAGGGATATACAGAAAGACAGAGGAGGGAGGTGAGAGTACGAGGGAAATCGAGAGAGGGAGGAGGGTCGTAAAGAGAGAGATGGAGATTAAACCAGAGAGCGATGAAGAGATAGAGTGCTGTTTCTACAACTACAGGCACTTTTGTGTCCCAGGGTGTTTGATTGTTTTTAAAACTAAGAGCTTTTTGTTAAGTGAAGATCACATTAAAAGTGTCAAGAAAACTTTTATGTAACTATAGAGCTTATTGTTTTTTTATTGCTTAATTCATTACAAAAATATGAACTATTATAAAACTACCATAATCTTAAGAAATAGTAAAATGAACATTTAATTTTTTTTGTGGAAATTATTTCTATAGTACATATTACTGTTTAAAATTTCAAAGTAAGATTTTTTTTTATTATTTTGTTTCTTATGCTCAGAAAGGGTGCATTTATTTGATCATTAATACAGTAAAGTACAATAACATTGTGAAGTATTATTACAATTTAAAATAGCTGTTTTCTAATTGAAAATATTTTAAAATGTAATTTATTTCTATGGTGGAAAGTTGAATTTTCAGTGTCACACGATTAAGAAACTGTTAAGTCTAATATGCTGATTTGGTGCTCAGAAAACATTTCTTATTATTATCAATGTTGAAAAGAGTTGTGTTGCTCATTATGTTGTGAAAACTATGATTTTTTGAGGATTATTTGATGAGTTCAAACGAATGTTTATTTGAAAAAGAAATATTTTTTAACATTATGTCTTTACTGAAACAAGTGATCAAGTTAATGCATCCTTGCTGAATGGAAGTAATAATCTTTTTTTCTTTTCTTTTAAAAAATATATAATAATAATAATAAAAAAAAAAAAAAAAAAAAAAAAAAATTGACCCAACCAGCAAATAATTTTGCCTCAAATTGCCTCAAAAAATTTCTAAAAGTTAGTGTGTACTTGGTGAACAAGGACATAGTGTCAATAAGAGTGAAGAATAAAATATTAAAATATCATAACATACAAAACAAATGTCATGATCATGCATAAACTAAATATTATAAATATACTACTTAAAATATAAATATATACTATTATAAATACTAAACAATTTTAGTTAGGATATAAACAATGCATACCATTTTAATGCAAAAATCCCTCAAATGTCATTTCCACCACTGTCATTTTCATCACAGAATGATGTCAAACACAATACATCATTTAAGATTTGCTGGAAATCTGATTTGCTAGTAGTCAACTGAAATAAGCCAGTGAAAAGAGTATTAAGCTAATATTGTAAAAGTCAAAAGTGCTTCATAGTTGAAGAAATAGGCCTATAGACAAACTACTCAGATGAGTAAATGTGCCTTCTCCCTTATACATGCACTCCCACACAGCACTGATGATCTGAGCAGAAGAGCACACACAAACACAGATCAACACACACTCTTCCACGGAGAGTCAGGATTAGAAGCACATTTCAGGTGAGCTCATTGAAAGCAGAAGAACATTGTGATGCTAATTCTGTACAACAACATCTCATCTAATCGGAGGCCTCTGAACCTCTGAGCTTCAGCGCCATTTAAAACTCAAGTGGCACATACTAGTGAGGAAATACTAGTGAGAACTGTTGCTATACAGATCTATGAATTCATCAGCAGGTGGTGCTAGAGACAACAACGTCTCAGATTCATAGCTGAAGGCTAAAGAGTTTGTTTAGCTGACCTAGTTAGCTGAGCAGTTTTGATAAATATATATTCTGCTCAGTGGTGGTGAGGATGGAGCAGTGAGATTGGACAACAGAAATGTCTCCCACAAAAAAAAGACGGTGCACGCCAGGGTTATTGTTAATTAAGTAACACTTTAGTATAAGGACCCATTCTCGCTATTAACTAGTTGCTTACTAGCATGCCTATTATTAACAGAGTATTGGCTGTTTATTTGTACTTATAGAGCACATATTCTGCATGACCATATTCTATATCCCTAAATTTAACAACTACCTTACTAACTAATAATAAGTAGCAAGTTAGGAGTTAATTGAGGAAAAAGTTGTAGTTATACATACACATATACGTATATACATATTCGTGCGTTCATCTGTAACTGTCTGGTTTGGTTCAGCTACAGGAGGCTACAACCAACAGTACAGACTGCAGAGAGGATTTCTGGTGCCCCATGCCCAACCTCCAGGACCTGTACCCTTCCACTGAGGAAGAGCGCAGGTAAAAACATCACAGATCCAACTCACCCTGGCCACAACCTACTTGAACTGTTGCCGTCTGGCCGGTGACTCAGAACACTAGACACTAGAACATCCAGGCACAGGAACAGCTTCTTCTTCCCACAGGCCATCTCCTTATTAAACTGTCAAATGACTCCCAAGACCCCCTTGGTGCAACTTCCACTGTTTAGAGTAATATCCTGTAAATTCACTCTTATTTATTTATTATTATTATCCATATTATTGTAATACAAAATATTTTCTCACTTAACCTGACTACATCTGACTTAAAACTATTTTCATCTTTTTTTATATTTTATATCTTGTTGTATTTATGTGTACAATGTAAGCTCCATTACCAAGAACAAATCCTTGTGTGCGAAAGCACACTTTGCAATAAAGCTCTTTTTGATACTGAATTAAAGGGATAGTTCTTAAAGGGACTAAAATTCTGTCATCATTTACTCACCCAAACCTGAATGAGTTTCTTTCTTCTGTTGAACACAACAGAAGATATTTTGAAGAGTGTGTGTGACCAAACAGTTGACGACAGCCATTAACTGCCATAGTATTTTTTTCCATACTGTGGCAGTCAATGGCTACCGTTAACTGTCTGGTAACTCACACTCTTTAATATTCTTCAAGAATGTCTCAAAATAACCAAAATATGGTTGTAGAACGAAAACTCAAAAAAAGTGTGTGCAGAACTTTGTGAATGAGGCTCGCTGAAGTTCTGCCGTGCACAGACTCAATGTGGGCTTGCCGATGAGTCAATTTAACGCACGGCTGAACGCGTCCCTATGGGCCGTGTTATGGAAAGTATGAGGCAGTCAGAGGTTGTCAGTGCTTTGAGCTCGGGCTCGGTCATTAATGCGAGTCAATCTGAAGCGCAGCTCATGACAGGCACGCAAGGAGTTCCCTTGTTAGGTGAGGGAGTGCGTGCTGTTTACAGAACCGCAGGCAACAAAACAAGCAGCACGGGAAGGTTTGTCTGTTGCTGTGGTAACAAATTAGCTATGCTCTCCATTTCTGGGCCTTTAGGGTAATTCAATTAGTTTTTGTGTGTTTACTCTGAAGCACGTGCAGTCACCTGAGAGATTGATAAATGGACGGGGAGAAGAGAGAAACAAAGAGATACAGACCGAGATTATGATAACAGACAGAAGCAGAGAAGATAAAAGAAGTAGTGACAATTTGAAACAGAAACGGCAGATTAAAATCTCTCGCTTTGGAAATCTGCATCTGCTAACTACCTGATAACAAAATATTCCCTTAATTCATTCTTCAGAGGAGATTAATCTGCTCTCTACAGCGGAGAACATCTTCTTCATTCTCTCTGCAGATTGCAGTCATTAAATAAGAGAAAGACTTGACAATATAAAGATATCAGATTCCTATTTGCATCCAGAACAGCTTTAATTCCTCTTGGGATGCTGTCATACGAGTCCTGAATTGTGTTATATGGCAGCATTATTCAAGAAAGACCTTCAGTTCTTAAAGAGTGTCAAACTGAAACGTTTAGCAACTGACAACCAATCATAAAGTAAGCAGTGCTTGTCTTGTTAATTATACATGAGCTTTGTACAGTCGCAGAGATGCTCGCTTCCTGTTTTTTTAGTTTTGGCATCTGAGGAAAGTTAAATAGGTTGAACACAACAGCGCTGGCAAACACAAAACTGGACAGAAACAGAATGATAAGATACTAATATTAAGACAACCCGAGTGTTATCATGCTGTACTTGTCCATGCAATGAAAAAGTTAACCCCAGTTTGCAAAGTTCAGTGTGAAATTTCAAAACCTGGACTAAAGCTGTGTTCACGCCATTCCAGAATTATTGTAATTATGAGATGGCAATTCTGATTCTACTCAGAGCTGTTCAAATACTCAGAAATGATTTGCTTCTATGGAAATGCCCATAACACCACAGAGGGTCTATGCATGGCTTCACTGTTGATGACAGCAAAACTTCATCACTAATAATATAATATAATATACTGTTAGTTTGGAGTCAGTAAGATTTATTAAGAAACATTTACTAACTAAAATTAATTAAACAATTAATTTAAAATATATAAATGTCAAATAAATTACGTTAATTTAAACTTTCTATTAATCTATTTCTGTTCATCAACACTGATAATAACAGTGTTAATAATAATTACAGCTATTTTAAATGCTTTATTATTTCACAATTTTACTGTTTTTGCTGTGTTTCCGATCAATTAAATGCAGTCTTGGTGAGCATAAGACCTCAATCTTTTGAACGGTATATAATATAATAATATACTTTTCAGTTTAATAACTTCAGTTTAATAGCTTGAATGAGGCAACTGCGTTTGCATCCCAAGGTGCATCTGGTCTTGCAATCATCCGACTTAATGACTCTAACATCTATTTTAAACTGCTTCTTTTATTATATTTCTTGGAAAGCTGAGTTAAAATCATATCCAAGTGCAATTAACAGTCCTCTTTTATACTTGACACATGCTGCTAATCACAGTATGTATAAAAAACAGGAAAAAATTTGATATCATTTTATACAGCAATATGCACACACATGAATAAGCATATAGTTACAGTCTTCTATAAATAGTTCTGTTTATCTAACGCACAAAATTATCGGTTTCAAATCCCGCCGAATGCTAAGGTGTCACTCCTGGGGTCTGCAGAAGAATTTGTTCAAAGTTCTTTCTGTGTCACTCTAATGGTGAAGTGATTGAAGAAGCACTCAAATGAAACTTCACAGGAAAGCTCAGCACCATTCAGTGGAATGTACCCACCCTCTCATGGCCAGATGTGGCCTTTTACACGCACGCACACTGAATGGTTTCAGACTGATATGCATTTTCAGAGCTGAATAGCAGCGAGCCTTTGATCGCACCTGCACACGAGAGAATGGCTGTGACTCCCTCCGACTGTCTGCAGTTCAGCTGTGGCTTCCCTCTCTCCGCTGCTGTCGCTGTGAAGCGAGGGATCAACTCCAGAGACGTGTCACCAAGGAGACACATGAAAGGCTCTATACATACGCATTACACATTTGTGCGCACCCACGCATACATATGTGCATGAAAGAGGTCTACTGCACAAGACTGGCAGCATCGACACCACATTCATTACTTTTGAAGGCATAGTTTAATAAAAAAATATTTACATTCTGACACTTTACTCACACTCATGTTGTTCAAAACATGTGAGAATTTTTTTCCTTTAGGATATTTTGAAGAAATTTTGTCTTGGTTATTTTTTCCATAAATACTACAAGTCAAAGGTTTGGAAAATATATATATATATATTTTTTTTTAAAGACAGTTACAGAAAAATTAATAAAATAATAAACAAAGTAATATTGTGAAATAATATTACAATTTTTTTTTATTTTTTTTTAGTTTAATATATTTTAAAATGTAAAATGTATTCCTGTGAAGCAAAGCTGAATTCTCAGCTTCATTACTCCAGTCTTCAGTGTCACATGATCCTTCAGAAATTATTCAGATATGCTGATTTGCAGCTCAATTATTAATAATGGTTCTTACTGTGATCAATTTCAATTAATACACTTGCTTAAAATGTTTGTGGAAACCATTTTTTAGGATTCTTCGATGAATAAAAAGTTCAAAAGTACAGCATTTATTTGAAATAGAAATCTTTTTTAACATTATAAATGTATTTACTCTCACTTTTGATCAATTTAATAAGTCATGGCAAAATAAAAGTTTTTTTTTTAAATCTTACTTAATCTTACCAGAATCTTACTAACTGTTGAATCAATGGTAGTGTATCATGGTTTCCACAAAAAAATATTAAAAACTGTTTTCAACATTGATAATAATAAGAAATGTTTCTTGAGCAGCAAATCAGCATATTATAATTATTTTTGAATGATCATGTGACACTGAAGACTGGAGTAATGATGCTGAAAATTCAGCTTTGCATCAGGAATAAATTACATTTCAAAATATATTAAAATAGAAAAGTTATTTTAAATTGTAATAATATTTCACTTATTACTGTATTTTTGATTAAGTAACTACAGCCTTAGTGAGCCTAAGGACTTCATTCGAAAACATTTTTAAAAAATTATAAATATTCCAAACTTTTGTCCAGTAGTGTAATGAAAGTAAATGGAGCTGTCAAAATGTTAAACAAAAATACAACATAAAAGTATAATAAAAAATAGTCAATATGAATTTACAATACTTTTATACTACTTTTAGTGTAATTTTAAAGCTTTATATCTCAGTCCCCAGGTGAACTGTTCCTTTAATCCAGTATCTCCTTCTCTCCATCACTTCTCTAATCATGTGGAACATTCTCCCTTGCTTGTATCACCGTCATCTGCCTCTAAGCACTAACAACCCAACAATGACTCATTAGCTGGGTGAATAGACAGATTGGCACAGAGAGAGCAGTCCCACAGTCATACCCAGCATGCCCAATAGTGCTACAGAGTGGAGCATTAACCCCATACTGAGCCCTGAGGAGAGAGGAATGACTGCAGATTAACTTTATGTGCTTTTTACTGAAGCGCCTGCAGCAAAATGCAATGGCCGAATGCTGAGCTCACACCAGTCAGAAAAGCAGCAGTCAGCTCATAGTCTGAGTGTGAATTGTACACTATTAAATAATGCCTTTTAATTTTCAATTCAGTGCCTGAATTTGAATTGCAGTAGCAAACCGATGTAGAAATGCAAATAAAATTTTAATTTAAGGAAGTAATGTTGCAATCCTAAAATTCAAATAAATTCATGCTGTTGTAAGTGTTGTTTTTAATAATACAATTTTGTATTTGACTTTTTGTAGCAGCACAACTGTTTCAACATTAATAGTAAAAAATGTTTCTTGAGCATCAGCATATTAGAATGATTTCTGAAAGATTATGTGACACTAAAGACTATAGTAATGATGCTGAAAATTCAAATTTGCATCAATGGAATAAATTACATTTTAAAATATATTCAAATAGAAAACAGTCAGTTATTTTGAATTGGAATAATATTTCACATTATCACTATTTTTTATTTATTTTTTACTGTAAACTTTTACTTTTTACTGTTTACTATTTTTTTAATTAAATGAATGCAGCCTTGGTAAGCAAAAAGTAAAAAAATAAAAATTTAAACTATCAACTCTACAGTAATGTAGTGTACATAAATTCATTATACTTAATAAATTAAGTTAATTAACAAAGAATATTTAAATGTGTATAGCTATATTAATTTATTTAAAAAAATATTGAATAACTATATTAAATATAGTTTTATAGACTATTCATATTAAATTACACAAAAACTAAAAATCAGGAAACATAGGCTATAATTAGTCAGAATTTATCATGCATTTGGTCATGATTTGTTACAAAATTATGTATGATCATTTTGAATTTCTAAAAATAATTATTTTCATAAAGTAGTAAATTCATATGACAGTATATTTAATTAAATTCTGTGTATGTTGCCCAACCTTTTAGTGTGTAAGTTTTAATGTACCTGAATGCTCTCTCCACCACAGAGAGGCCTCATTCTCTCTTTCTGATAAGTGTAATACCGTGGGAGGGGAAAGAGAGAGAGAGAGAGGAAAGAAGACAGGGCTGGAATGAAACCGTAGATGATCAGAAACTCAGTCCTGGCTCTGTTCATTCTCTCTCAGTGCCAAGTCTGAGTGTGTAACTATAAATGAGAGTGAGGGAGGTCTCTGAGTTCGGCCCAGTCACTGAACAAAAATACTCACACACAATTACCTAGCTTAACGACTATAAACCATAAATTTATACTGTGTTTATATATAGCTAATTATAAATACTATGAACTAACCCTCACCCAAACCCATTATTGGAGCTCAACTTTTTGATATGTAGGTGGAAGTGAGAAAAAAAGATTTAAAAATATTTATAATTTTATAAATATATACACTGACAAATGTTAAATAAAATAATATTAAAAATAAAAATATTTATTTTTAAAATATTTTATTTATAAATAAAGGGAGGCTTAGTAACACAGAGTAGTAACAGTAGTTTTGACAAACAAACATGTACACTCTAAAAAACGCTGGGTTAAATATGGCCAAACCCAGAGATTGGGTTGTTTTCAACCAACAGTTTAACCCAACCGCTGTGTCAAAAACAACCCAATCGCTGGGTTTGGCCATATTTTACCCAGTGCTGGGTTGTATTTAACCCAGCATTTTTTAGAGTGTAGTAGCACTCCTTTATAAAATTTCAACAGGCTGCTAAATGTTTGCTTTGCTATTACATGAATGACATCTATCATGACTGTATTAATGAGCATGTATAAACAGAGGTGATATTGCTTTGTGTCTGAACTAATACTAGCACTGAATGACCTCTAAATCTGAGTCATAGAAATAAATAGCTCTTGTCTCTCCTCAGAGACAGCTCCACACAGCCAAGGCTTTAACTGCGCAGAATATATTCACATAATTGCAGATGTGCGCTGGAGTCTGGTTACGACCTGAAATCGATTTCACGTGTCTGGTTGTCTTTAGCGCAAACAGTTGACGGTGCCTCTGTGTCCTGTCCGCTGTTACCGCTCGCTGTGTCCTTCTCGCCTTCCCTCCATTCACAAGCCATCCTAAATCAGCCACTATGTGGAGTGTGTATCAGTGTGTGTGTGTGACGGATAACGGATTACGCTGAGGCAAAGCACTGCTAAGCCCTTCTATTACTCGATAATCCCACAGGAGTGTGTACACACGCACTCGCAGAACACACTGACGTACTGACAAATAGAGACTGAAGAGACACGCTTGTGATAAATAAGAGGCAGAACAACACACACACGCTCAGAGCGGAGACTGGGAAACTTTAATTGGTCGAGTCTCCAACTAGAACAAACAAAATACACTCTGACACAATTACACAATCATCAGTAAATATTAAAAAAAAAATCAAAAGAAAGCAATCACCCATCAATATGAAAAGTCGCTCAAAAAATATTACGAAGTACTTCATAATATACACTGCCCTCCAAAAGTTTGGAAACGCCCTAGAAAATGGGGTTTTGGACAATATTGGCATGAATCCTTTTTAATTTGTGATAATTTTGCACTGATAAGGGACAACACAAACTACGAAAACATATTTTATTACATAAACAGTTTATACATAGAAAAAAAACTTACATTTTCGATTCATCAAAATATCCACCATTAGCAGCTATAAATAATCTGGGCATCCGAGCTGTCAGTTTATTCAAACATTGACTTGATATATTACTCCAAGCCTCCTGAAGGATTGCCCAAAGATGATTCACACTGGTTGGACACTTATTACGGACATCACGGTCCAGTTCCTAGTAGCTCAATTGGGTTGAGGTCAGGTGATTGGGGAGGCCAGTCCATGACAGACATGATGCCAGCTGACTGTTTCCTCTCCAAATAGGATTTGCACAGCTTGGAAGTGTGCTTGGGGTCATGCTTGGAAGTGTGATATCGTCCAAAACCCCACTTTTCTAGGGCGTTTCCAAACTTTTGGAGGGCAGTGTATATTTAATTATATATATATATATATATATATATATATATATATATATATATATATATATATATATAAATAATTTTGTAATTCTATGATAATTTTTGCCATTTTTTAAATCAGTTTTCACCCTGAACTATTTTATATTTATAATACATTTTTTATAATAAATAAATAAAAAACTAATCAGTAAATTAAATTTTTTATGATTTTTTATTTCAGATTATTATTTTTTATTTTTTTATTGATTAATTGTTAGGTATTATGGTACTTTTTAAATAACTTTCTGAATGCTAAAAATAACATAACAAAATTCATGGTTAGTATTAGGTGTATCATGTTCCTTACTAGGAATTATGAGCAGCATAAAAATTTAGGAATAAATGTTTATCATAAAATATATTTTTTTGAATAAAACTTTATTGAAAAATTGTAATTAGAATTTTTCCAATACTTAAAATAATGTTTAAAAAAAGGTACATCTTTGTGTATTATGAATGGCATATTATAAGCCGCATATAAGCTCCTATCAATTTACAAAATTAATAAAATAAAATTTTTGAGAAAAAATATGTGAAATGTGTTAAAATGCATGAAATTAGCAATGGAAATTCTAAAATAACTAAATAATTCTAAAAAAAAAAGATGAGGGGTCTCAGACTGTTGGAAACAGTATATAAAGTATATAATAATAATAATAAATAGTATTTAACCAAACAATTAAAAAACAGTATGTGTCCATGGACTGGAAATTTACACACACCTGGCTACTTCAGTGCACATCTACCCACCGTCCTTTTGCATAAAAGACCACCACAAATCTAACAGCATGTAACACGCAGCCAACAGCAACACAAACCTCAGAGCTACAGCCCACTATCACGCCTGTACTGCTGTGAAGACCGCCCCCTGCATACAAACTTACAGCTGCATCACGCCGAACCTGCAATGACGGAACATAAAAGTGGACCTCCAACGATCACACACACAATATGCACCAAAGCACAGCGTGAGGCCCTGTTCAAAGCTATTCACACACTGTGAACCATGCCGAGAAGTCTTTATGTTCCTGAGAGAGCAGGCCCCCAGGACTCAGGATGGAGGCTCTTTGAATTGAGGCAAAATGGGGCGACGTGCAATTGTGTTTGGTGTGGCCTTGTTTGGCTCTGCTGTGGCTCAGCTGTGCCGGCCAAACTAAGACAGACTGAAGGGTTGCTTTGAGGACACTGCTGTGATCCATAACAATACTCACGTCTGCCCACACAGAACAGATTGGCCGATGTCCTGTACGCAGCAGGTCTGGGACACAAAAAATGTATTGGAAACGCTAAGATATGCCATGCAAATGTATGAATGTCACTGCATTACATTACAACATGCAAACCCAAGTGGCATATGCAAAGAAATGATGCTAAAACTACACTTCATTTCTTTTACGTATAACTAAAAGATTTTTTTTTTTTAAATCTGTATTTTTCTGCTTTTAGTAAATAAAAGGTATGTCATAAAGTGTGTGTCAAAATATATGTGATCATTTCAGAGACTATTATTAGCTACATTCTTCAGCATTTAAATGATAAAATGGTTACTGTAAATCAAATTCGACCTTTTGTCATTGTACGGACTGAACTTATGTTTCAGGAAAATTTCACAGTGCATAGCGACAAACAGGCTTTCAGGAAAATGCTGTGTTGGTGTTTGTTGCTATTTAGCATTTGGGAAGAAATAAAAAACAAAACAAAAGGGCAATTAAAGATTAAATTTATATTATTTTAGCAAAAATTAAAAAACTTATTTTTGTGAAACATGTTGCTTGTGGTCTTTGCTTAAGGTATTTTTCTTTAAATTAAATGTCACTTACAGTAGTTTGACATTTTTGTAACAACATTTACAATAAACAATACTTTTACATCATTTTTTAAATCTTGATTAATGTTTGTTTCTACATAAAGGCCCGGTTTCACAAACGGGGCTTAACTTAAACCAGGACTAGGCCTTAGTTAAATTAAGATATTTAAGCAACTTTTACAAAAATGCCTTGGAAGAAAACATTACAGGTGTGCATCTTGACACAGAACAATGACACGGATATATTTTAAGATATGTCAGAACAAGATATTTTCAGTTGAGACAGCTCAAACATGCATTTTAGTCTGGGACTAGATTAAGCCTTGTCTGTGAAACCAGGGGATAGCCTACTAATTCAATCTAATATTTCAAACTGTATGAATTAACATTAATTAGCATACCATGAACAAAAATAAATTAACATTGAACAACATCATGTTTAAAAAACTAACATTAAAGGTGCTGTATGTAGGATTTTGACTCTGCTAAAGCATAAAAATTACATAATATGCTTGCAGACATTTAGGAAACATGGTAAGTTAACATACTTGTTTATCTGAAAAACAATGCTACAGTCAGTTATTTTCCTTTGAAAATGTGCGTTCCGGGCCGGAATGTCTGTGTTTGTTATGGTTTGTGAAACCCGCCCACTGCCAGTTTACCCAATTGTATTTCGGCACCCCGGGTTGCCAGTTGCCGGAAAACACAGCGTATTTAATTTAATTCATTGTCATGTGCGCTCGTTCCTGTTGGTGTCGTTAATCTGGCATCCTGCGCGTGCATCAAATCTGAGGAGGAGGGACTGGTGAAAAAAAAACGTCTCCAATATTTTGAATTTGGACTGCAATACCTAGTGTCAATCCTACATACACCACCTTTAACATAGATTAATAAATTCTGTAAAAATTGTTGTTCATTGTTTGTTAAATCCGATGCCCATTTTCCACAAGCTGATATGATTCTTTAGGGTCTTAATGAAAAGTCTATAACATACTTTGGTTAAAGTTTCTCAATGGTAGTGTAAAAAACACCTAATTTACCCTGTCAAAATCAGCTCTGTTTTCAGCAAGCTGTTTTTTAGTCCATGTTGCTTTAAATGCTAATGAGATCTGCTGGCCCTGCCCCTCTCTTCCTTAGGGTGATGAGCAGACACTAAACTTCAGCCGTGAAACTGGCTAACTAGTACATTATTAGGAAAGGCGATTTGCAAATATTAATAAAAAAAACCTTTATACTCACTACTTCTGTAGACGAAGCTAGATCACGAATGATTTGCGTGAACATAGATGCATTTAGGCAGATCGGGATTGGCGCATTCCCTTCAAAACGAAAGTAACGGTAATCCTCTGCATCTACAGCGGCTCAGATGTTGGGAGTAAATGACAGGAATCTCAGAACAGCCTGATTTGAGAAAGGGGATTTTAAAATAGGGATTTAAAAAAAAAAACACTGGGTGTATTTTTATCATTATAGGATGGATGTGTACACACACTTCCAACACACATTTATGTTCAAACAAATTGTAAAGTGAATTTTGCATCCGATGACCCCTTTAATGATACCAAATGCATGAACTAATGTTAACTGTACTGTAAAGAGTTGCCAGTATTTTGCTATTTCATGCAATTCCAATTGTAGATTTTTTTGGTACCACTTTATATTTTCATTGTAATACTAATCAAAATAAAATAAAATAAATGATAAAAAGAAAAGAAAAGAAAACACAGAGGTATGACTAACATACATCTGGTATTTTGCTATTTTTTTGGTACCGCTGTATATTTTCATTCTAATACTAATCAAAATAAAATTAAATAATTGAAAATAAAATAATAAAATAAAAGAATAAAATAGGAGACACATCACTGTTCAGGTCTAAATCGCAGCATGTTGTGCTGTTATCTCTCTGTGAGATATCTCCCATCCAGCTAGCAATCTCTTTAGCGGTCCTGTGATCATTCATTCATGACAAATTAAACATTTAGATAATGCCAAGGTAATAAATAGAGGGTGAGAAATGAGTGTGACAAGCCAGCTCCCCACACAGACCACCTCCACCGAAAACAGCACGAAACCCTTGAGCATGAGAATCTGACTGTGCTTTGACTATATGTACGAGCGGAACAAATAAACACAAGCTTTTATTCTCGGAGTCCATTTCATGGTTTTCTGTAAGCACCACCAAAGTCATTTTACGGTGTATTTTGACCTTTGCTGTTGCTTAAACATGCTCTGTGATGTGGGTTGCAAAGCAGGATATTGATGATTAATTACTGTGAGTAATCAGGAGGACAAAACTCCAGAAAATGTCAACACATAACCTCAATACATCAGGATCAAGGACGAATGGAAGCTTATAGCAGCAACACTTCTCAGAATATTACTTCACACTGATTGCTTGGCTCTCCTTCTCCTTGACCCTGCTTTCAAAGGATGAGATTTTAAAAATAACCTCTATCAACCTGCATGTTGAAAAAGTCATTTGTGTTCATCCTGTAATTCATGTAAAATGACACTAGATATGACTTATGCGTCTTCTGCATCGAGCTCCCTACTTCTGACCTCAAAGCTCATGCACAGGGTCAGCGGGTCGCCTTTCACACACGCCACCAAATCCCTGGCCTGCCGGAGCTTGTTTGGAGGTATAATATAACATATAATTGGTTTCCAAGAACGAGCTGCAGTCAGAAATCATCCGGGCTGGTAACATGTAACTAAAGAGTTTGAAGATAACATCAGTATTTATGTCTAGTGTGATGGAATGTTAATACTTGTAAAAACTATTTGTGAATACAAGTACTAAATTCACACTGTTCGCAACTGATGTCTCGATTTTCAGCAGTAACAGTCTGACCTTTTGACCCAGTGTGTCAGACATAAGACCTCTGCCACCTGAGAATAAGAAAACAGTTGTTTGGTTTCAGACGCAGCTTAAATATACCACTTCGGTGATTGGAAAAGCAAAAGCAAACACTTGTGCTCCAAGTCCATAAAAGCCATTCAGTGTAAGAGGTTGTTTGGATAAAGAGTAAACTTGTCAATGTGTGTGTATAAGGAGTGAATGTAGGGCAAGCATTAGTGTATTGTTGAGAATCAAAGTTTAAAGCAAGGCTAAAGTTAGTTTACTCAGCAGCAGTCATATTCATAAAATCCTCAGACAGTTATTTCCAACCATGTAAGTACAGGTCCTTGAATAGGTAAAGACTGATTAAATGCAAAGATGCTGTATATCACAGATCTCGACAAACAAGTGCAGCAGATGCAGCTTATGCCTGATGCACATGGTAGCTAATAAAAATTAGCACACACACACACACATCCCCTAAACCAGTCTGAAGTACAAAATATGAACATGACTACATGAACTACACCTGCAAAACAAACTCTACAGTCAAAAACAGGCCCTATTAAGACCATGAAGAATATTTTATGGTATAAAACAAGTGACTGCCTTTCGGAAAACTGCAATACCACCATATTGTGTCAGTCAGTCAGACATAATATTCCTTAATTTTATCACCATATGCCTGCTGATTCCCAACCCTAGGTCAAAGGTCGAATACATTTCGAGTTAATTTCTGGGAGAGCAACATCACAGCATGTCGGAGAACTGAATGTTTATTGCTCTGACATTCTTTCAATGTTCCAGAACCTTTGACTTCCAAACGGCTCCAGCGAATGAGGGCCAGTGTGCTGAGAGACATATGACAGCAGTGAATGTGGTTTGTGATATTCTGAAGCTGCCATTCAAAACTGTTCAAAAGAGGAAGATGGAAAATGGAAGTATGATACAAGTCTGTGTGTGAATGTTAGAAATTAAGAGGGGAAAAGTGTGTGAACAGGTGTGAACGAGTACATCTGTGTGGACGGTTGGATTCCAAGGTGCTTTCGTGTTTATGCTAGTAATTTATTTATTCTCCCTCTTTCTAGAAAGCACTCCGCTGAGATCACGGTGTGAAAGGACACAGTTTTAAGTGCTGAGGGGGAGAGGGACTCAGGCACAATGGAATGCCACTGCTACTCCTGCCAAGATCACTTTTCCCATGCGCCCGGGAGCCAAGACTTCCCCCAACCGCCAAGAATAGCACTGCTGTCCTCGCACACTCACCAAACTCTCTCTCTCTCTCTCTCTCTCTCTCTCTCTCTCTCTCTCTCTCTCTCTCTCTCTCACACACACACACACACACACACACACACACACACACACACACACACACACACACACACACACACACACACACACACACACACACACACACACACTAGGCAAACACAAGGCTGGGTTCTGCAGCACCCGAACTTCAAAAGAATCATGTGTGCAAGACACACTCCTGACAAAAAAAATTACTTGAATTATATTCTTAAAGGTTCTTTATTGGCACTGATGGTTCCATGAAGACCCTTTAACACATGGAACCTTTCCAATGAACAAAGGGTTCTTCATAGTGAAATAACAGTGTTCTTTACACTATTTTTTTTAAAGAACTATTTAATGAAATATTCTTTGGAGAACCAAAATGTTTTCTTCTGTGGCATATGGAACCTCATTTGTGACCCTGGAGCACAAAACCAGTCATACGTAGCACGGGTATGTTTGTAGCAATAACCAACAATACATTGTATGGCTCAAAATTATCGATTTTTCTTTTATGCCAAAAATCATTAGGATATTAATATCATGTTCCATGAAGATATTTTGTAAATTTCCAACTGTAAATATATCAAAACTTAATTTTTTATTAGTAATATGCATGGCTAAGAACTTTGTTTGGACAACTTTAAAGGGCGATTTTCTCAATATTTAGATTTTTTTGCACCCTCAGATTCCAGATTTTCAAATACTTGCATCGCAGCCAAATAGGCCAAATCATCTTTCAGACGAAAAAAAATTGACTCTTATGACTGGCTTTGTGGTCCAGTGTCACATCTGGAACCTTTATTTTTGTGAGTGTATGGATTCGAAAAACACAGTCGACAAGCTTAAAGTAACATTTTACTAAAAAAAAAAAATTTATTCACCCTCTTGTCATTCCTATACTGTATGACTGACTTTCTTCTGTGGAATATAAAAGAAGATATTTTGAAAAATGTGATTTTACAATGAAAGTCAATGGGGTCCAAAGAGAAGAAATACAGTACATACAGGTTTGCAGTGACATGAGGGTCAGTAAATCATGACAGCATCGACTATCACTTTAATGTTTTCATAAGCACAACGTGCTTTGATCTTGCAGATCCTCCATATGTTTATAATGACATAACACTATCTAAATGGACTTTGATGCATTCCAATGCACTCACGACTTCAATTTGTCATCCATTTGGGTTCTTTTTTTAAAAAAAAAGAGGCTTTTGAGAACTAACCAACAGGAAAAACACATCACTGAACCCCACCTTTGCCATATTAACACTTAACAGCATTATAGGAAGCGCAGCAGCATGAGTGTGATGAATTGCTATGCTTCACCATGCGTACTAAGAGTCCAATGACCTTTAACTGGAGGAGAGCTTTTACTCTAAAAGCCCATGGTTGGTTATAGGAGCTATTGGAATAGTAGAGCTGTCTGAGATGAAAAACAGAGCGAGTGACACAGAGAAAAACAGAGAGAAAAGAGAGCCTCAGCTCATGAAGTACTAATTTTGATATGTCTCCATTAATTACCCTCAAAATGAGCTCATATCAAGCCTTTCACAGGCCTGCCCGTGAGATAGAGCTGCCTGTGTGACAATCTCTCATTCCCTGAGGTTTTGAGTAGTCATGCTCCGAAATATTGGCTAGGCTAATTAATTGCCCCATATTTGGCCAGTTTGAGATTATAACTGCATCTGTTGCTGATACATTTTGGTAATTGCCCTTGTGTCAGTTTCAATATCTACCATCATCTTTGTCTATGATTAATGGACTAATTTAATACATCTTTATAGAAATCTATTAGAAGCGTACCACTTTGAGTGAAAAACTAAACTGAAAAATTACATGAATTGGTATGTTTTAACTTTTAAAACTTTTTTTTGTAAAACATGATGATCATATTACCCAGAATTATATCCATTGTATTATAACTTGGCCAACTTTCTATTTATGTAAAGGCTTAAAAGTGAAGCAATGGGCAAAACGCTGTCCACCTGCTTGTGCATACTTGTAGCGGCAGTTTACTCCTAAACATTAAACAAAATGTGACATATGTACTTTAAATTTTGTCTTTGGCTTCCCTTTTATGCCACAAAATAATAATAATAACAATAACAATAAGGAAAACAAGAAAATATATAAAAATGGTATATATATATATATATATATAATAAATAATAATAATACAAAATAATAAAAATACTAATACATGTAAAATTAATTAAAAATAAAAATATGTATATGTATTTATAAATAATGCATTAATATATAATTTCTGGTATACTTTTAGCAGATATATTCATTTCAATATTTACATTTTTCTCTCCACTTTTTCAACACAAAATAATAAAATTAATAATATATGTAAAATTAATTAAAAATAAAATATTTAAAATAATTAATTTTATATTTATTTATAAATAATGTGTTAATATATAATTTCTGGTATACTTTTATCAGATATATGAATTAAACATTTACATTTTTCTTTCCTCTTTCAATAATTATAATATTTTATGAAAAATGTATTAAAAATAATCTATCTATCTATCTATCTATCTATCTATCTATCTATCTATCTATCTATCTATCTATCTATCTATCTATCTATCTATCTATATGATAATGTAAACTGATATTCCAATCCTTTGAGTATAAATCTTTGCACTACAATGTATATTACACCAGCAGGGGGCACTTTAGGGACTCATTCACAAATCAGAAAAAAAAGGCCATCACAAAAATAACAAAAAAACAACAGAAAAAAGAATTTCATGCACATAAATGGACTTCATGTAATGCACTTCAACTAGAGTAGACTGTGTATACACTCTCGAGAACATGAGCCTGCTCACATACACGCATATCTCTCAAGAACATGTGTATTACTTGCTAATGAGACACTTAACCGCTGTCTACGAACCCGCTGGATGTGCACACGACAGTGTGTGAGAATGCTACAGTAAACCTGCATGTTACAGTACGCCTGCGACCGACCGTGCTTCAAGCATGAATCATTAAAGCAGTGTTGTCCCAAGCGGCTTGTGCTAGCTAGCTTTTTCCTGGAGGTGTTTTACGTGAAAGCACAGCTTTCAGCCCCAGCTGTGTTGTTTGGTAAACAGCCCTGTTGCTAGGCAGACCTGTATTATTGCTCCACCAATCAGGGCCTGATTTGACGGGTGAGTAGGACACAGTTTAAGCAAGAGTTATTTTTCCAACTGCACTCCAGATAATGCCTTGACACGAGTAGTAAAATGTAGAATTAAAGGTCACTGCTATCAAAAGGCGTACGTGTGTGTGTGTGTGTGTGTGTGTGTGTGTGTGCAAGTCCTGCTGTCGTACCTCATTCAGTCGCCTCCAGTGTTTCAGTGCGTGTTGCGGACCACTGAAGTCGTTACAATCCCAACGCAACTCGTAGTTTCAGCGCAGGCCTCCAGCACAGCCTGTGGACACACACACACACACACACACACATATATTACTCAATAACCCAGAGCCAGCAGCCTGTACAGTCACAAACAGGACACCTTCCTACCCTTGAATTACCGTCCTGTCCCGAGGCCGTGAACTAAGCGCTGAGAGAACATGATCCACATACAGATGCACTCAGGTGCATTTACTCTAGTAGTCACACTCATACTACTGCAACTCTGTCATCTTGCAGCTCCACTCCCTTCAGACACTCACAACACAGAACGGACCGCTATGGAAACCGAGTAACAAGACAACACAAAGGCGGAGGTGTGGGTGTACAGTGAGTGTGCTCTTTAAATAAAGATGGTCCTTATTAGAGCTGCTCTCAGATCAGCGTTGAGCTCGCGAGCGCACAGGACGCACCGTAGCTGCTGCTAGACTTTGTTTGGTTTCTTTCAGTAACCACCTGCGGTATTCCATGAGGCATAAAGCGGGAATGACATCACATCCCTCAACTCCCAGAAGCGCAGATCTTAGATCAGTATTCAGGAGTAGGACTCCGCAGCACAGATTGCAGATTGCAGCAAGGAAGCCATGTATCATTTATCTCTGGGGCATTACGTGAGAAATAAACTGTTGCCTTCAGAGGATTAGATAGCAGCAATCTATTTCCAAATGACATGCCCTCTGCTTATGTAGCATTTGTGTTGGAACTAGGGATGTGCAAAAATATTTTTAAAAGTTGACTAGTCAACTAATCTTTCAGAACTGGAAGCCCTGTATAAAAAAGGCTGATTTTAGGTTCACCTTAGCCTTTCTTAGCAATCAAAACATCCAGAAAGTGCTGGATTATGATTTAATGAATGGAAAAGAAAGTAGGGGTCTTCAGGGGTGATTTTTTATTTTGTTTTTGTTTTGTTTTTAAAGATGGACTGAGATCATCTACTGTATATGACCGTTTAAACCTGAATGCCGAACAAAATTACCTTTAAATATAATTTATTAATATATAACGCATTTAGATTTTATAAGATACATGCATTTCAAAATTGAGACTCTCTAAAAAAGTAAAATTAGCTAAAAAAAATTAAACAAAAGAATTTAAATAATTACAGATGTATATATTAGTTCATTTATACCATATAAATAGATAATTTATAATACATTTTACCAGATATATAGATTTCAAAATCAAAATGTTCTCTACACTTTTTCACCACATTATTATTATTATTATATTGTTTATAAAAATGTTTTTTAAAAGATATTTTATAATATATACTGTATGCATTTCAAAATGAAGACTTTCTCTAAAAATGTAAAATTAGTTCATTTAAATTTAAAATTATTAAAAATATATTAAATTACTTTAAATAAACAAATATATTAAATTATAAATAAAGTGCAGATTAATATATCGGTTTATATATAATGTATACATAACTTATAATATATTTTATCAGATATATGCATTTCAAAATTAAATCTCTCTACACTTTAATGGCACAAAATAACAACAATAATAACAATGATGACAAAAAAGAAGAAATCTAAAATTAATCATAAATAAAAAAATAGAAAAATCGTATATAATTCTATTCTATATGAGATATATGCATTTTCAGATTTACAGTCTTTCTCTACACTTTCTCTACACCACAAGATGCCCATTTTCACCCATCTCCTAGTTACACCAAATAAGCAGGTTTTATGGCTTAAGTTGTGATGCTAATGATGAAGAGGAGAGGTCATAGTTATATGTAAATGTCATTTCGTGCTTTCTTTGCGGTGATTAACAAGTATACACTTATGCCATATCGTCCAATTCTGCAGATTAATTATCCTCTGTACTGCTTTGGCAACATTGTGTTTTGGCAGACGTGCTGATAAAGCATCATTGATGAGAGAGATAGAGCAAGAGAGAGAGAGAGAGAGAGAGAGATAGAGAGAGAGAGAGAGACCAGACAGATGGTCGCAGTGGGTGGGTGCAGTAAAACTTGTGACAACAGCCATTAGTGCTACAGGAGTCTGAGACCGAGGACAGATAGTGGGATGTGTGAACATGTGAATGAGGGAGAGAACGAGTGAGAAACCTAAAAGCAACAGTGGAGAAAACCAAGACATAAGTGCTATAGACAGTCAACACAACATTATATGTAGACATACAGACCATCCTCTGGTATCAAAACTCGCCACTTTGCATTGTCTTCCAGATTCCTATGTGCTTGAGAAGCTCTGAAATACATGCATCATATGTGGTCTTATTGTAAACATTCATCAATTTGTGTTAATTTAAAAAGAAAAATGTTTAGCTACTGCATGTTCAGAATACCACACTATAATAATCTCAAATCTCTTATGGTGTTCTGCAGGGTTTCATTTTGAGTTTAGCACATAACTTTGATTGTTGCAGTGGAATTACCCTGTTGTAGTACTAGTACTCACTAAAACTAAAAGAGGATCCAGATACTGGCTAATTGTCAATACCAATGCACTAAAATTAAACATACTAGATTCTACAACTTGAATATCCTACCTCAAAATGTCTCTATTCCACAACTCAGATGAGCTTGAGAGCGCTGCTTCGAGCACAGCGTGAATGAACAATCTAACCCGGAGTCATGAGGAGATCTACATTACTACAGTGAGAAAATTATTACACCAGGTGCTGTTCATCAATAGGTAACCAAGCATGATACTAATTCCAATGAATCTATTTTGAATTTCCAGAAATCAGAGGTTAAAGCAAAATCCTGTGGCTGCATGATGATATCAGATCTATTCAGCTGTTTTAGTTTGCGAAAAAGACACCTTCAAACACTATTACAGTCACTTTAATGCCTTTTTCCCCTTTCATGTGTCACATGTTTGCGGCTGTAGCCACAAGTCATAAACAGCAATGGGGTAATTCTGCAAGCTCAGTCTTTTTATGAGACACAGCTCACACTGCCAGCATCATTTAAACATTTCCCTGAATGTCACTTCCCTCAAAGTTACTATCAGCTCTAGCTCTAGGAGTTGGTGTTGGGTAAACAAGACTGCCAGGTCAGTGTTTAAGGTGACATGTATGTGTAGAATGAGAAAAATGCTTGATGTACATATAACATCTACTACTGTTGCAACTGTCAACCAAACATTGACTTGTTTGGTTTGGTTGAACAAGTAATTTCTACAGTACCATTGTGGATTTACCATACTTCTAAGAAATTGCATACTTCTTACTTTGTACAGTGTGTTTCAGAGGTGACATACTGCCTGACAGATGGACAGACATACTGGAATGAAAACTTTCTTATTTTCCCACAGAAATCCTTTCAAATATATATTAGCACCTCAGGCCAACAATGTTTCATATTCTATAGAGAGTCTCAAAGTACATCTGGGTCTCTTAACATTTATAACCAAACCTAAAACAAAAAGACCAGATATAGACATAGGAAGTGACACTAAGTGGAAACAATTTTTTTCAATTCCACATTTTTTGCCACCAGCAGAAATTAAAAGAAGTTGCTATATCTTCTCTGTTACTCACCAGATCATTGTCAGAATCTGATAGGAATCAGATCACATCAGCACAAGGGCTGCAGCGATTCGTCGCACCTTTAGCCACGCCCATTGCGCGAGCCTGCAGTCATCCCTACTTAAGACTGTTTTTCTGCCATGTTTAACACAAACAAGACTCTAGAGCAGAAGGTAAAGGCTAGTATGGCAACATCATTTCACTTCATAGAGTATTCTATTATTATACGACCGTCAGAACCGCATAGGGTGAATTCGGGTAATCTGGGACATCGGGTAATCTGGGACACCTAAGGTCCAGTGTGTTTATTTCCTGTTCTAACAAAATTTTGTCATCAGGACTTTTACTATAATTTTAGCATGGATGTCATGTGACTGAAATCACATGACTTCATGGGGGTGATTCCACAGAAAGGGGCAGGGCACTTGTCAATCAAGAAGCTCCCCTGGGAATTACATGACAAGTCAATGACATAGGATTCTGATTAGATTAATGTTAAGGACATAAATCTGTCATAAATAAGACAATGTTCCTAATTGTTGTCAAAACATGTTTGTGATCTATTCAAGCAACAAAATATGTATTAAAGTGTTAAAAATGTGTTTTAGTTTTGTTGTCCCACATTATCAAATATGATTGAGAATGTGGGACAGCATGCTTTGGGTAATCTGGGACAGTCTTCAAATGGGGGAAATATGCATTTAGGGATTTTATAAGTCTAATGACAAGGGCCAATATATGCCATAATGAGAAATGGGTGTTAATGCTGGAGGTTATAACATTAGCATAAGTTCACAGTAGCTAGCAGCTAGCTAAACCAGCTAGAGAGGTGCTACAGAGATGGGATCTGGGAAACGTATTCCAATAGCAAGCAAAGGTCTCAGGATGAAGTAAACCATTAATTTCATTTCACAAATTCCCAGTTAGTTTAGTATACAACGGTTCAAATCACTGAGCAGGAGGGGGATCTGTGCCCAGGCCAGTTGACAATGTTCTGTACACAAACGCACACATACACAGTCAGCTAACATATGAAAATATCCATGGCCTTTAACTAACTCAATGAAATGTATTAAAGAATACTATGGCACCACAGCATCAGGAAAAGAGATGGCAACAGAAAGAGTGAGGAAGAGAGAGAGAGAGAGAGAGATGGAAATGAGAGAAATACGAAGAAGCTAAACCAATGGAACGAGAGTAGAATGAAGGGAGCTATTGGTGATATTGTGTTTGGCATGCATAAAGTATGGTGAATATAGGCTTTTTTAGGCCTAATACATATGTCCCAGATTACAAAGTGACTTGTCCCAGATTATCAAATTGAGGCAGAATTTTTGTTTTTTGGCACAAAAACACTAATAGGTGTGGCATGTCTCTTCTGGGTATAATATCTACATTCTTTCTTTTGGTGTGGTTAGAAAACATCTTAGGGATTTCAGAAAAGTCTAATGTGTTGATCTAATGTGTTAGATAGATATCGAAATAAATCGCAGAAGTCAAAATTGCAAGAAGTGTCCCAGATTACCCGAATTCAACCTATATATAGCCGAATTTACGCCTTTACATTGTCAGGATTCACAACCGCATTCAAAGATACGCTAAATGAACGGAACAGCACGGGACATCGAGTTGCCTATATAATCATGACGGGTTTAATTCACCCACAGAGACAGAGAAGGAGAAATGATTCGCGTTCATCTTAAGATCCACCGGAGCCACCGTCAGTGCCGTGGGCGCGATCTCGTGAGCTCTGAGACGCGCGCACCAAACGCGCTCGCTGCACTCGCTAACAAAGCATTAAAGGGATAGTTCTCTTTGAAATTAAAATTTGGTATCTATCAGCTTACCCCAAGGGCATCCAAGATGTAGGTGTCTTTTTTTCTTCAGTAGATCAAATTTTGATGTTTTTAGGTCAAACCGTTCTAGTCTGTCAGTCATATAATGGCAGGTATAGGTGTCCGTCTCTATAAGAGGGAAAAAGAACATGCACAGAGAAATCCAAATTAAACAATTCCCCATCGTAATTACACATTGATGGCCTAAGACACGAAACGAGCGGTTTGTGTGAGAAAACAAACAGTATTTATATCGTTTTTTACCTCTTTTACACAACCATGTCCAAGTGATCTGAGTGCCGCACACATCCGGTGTGTGACGTGTGTGTGTGCGCGCGCTCTGGCTTGTCGGCGTCAACGCTTGACGGAGGGCGTGTCTGAAGCGTGGTGCTGACGCGCCGTCATAGTTACAACAACCAATCACATACTTCTCTGGTGTTGCATGACTGGATTGGGTATTTGCATGAGGCGATCTGATTGGCTGATGCCTCCATTGGCGAGACACGCTTCAGACACGCCCTCCGTCAAGCGTGAGCCAGAGCGCGCGCACACACACACGTCACACACCGGATGTGTGTGCACTCAGATCACTTGGACATGGTTGAGTACAAGAGGTAAAAAACTATATAAATACTGTTCGTTTTCTCACACAAACCGCTCGTTTCGTGTCTTAGGCCATCAATGTGTAGTTACGATGGGGAATTGTTTAATTTGGTTTTCTCTGTGCATGTTCTTTTTCCCTCTTATAGAGAAAGTGACCTATACCTGCCATTATATGACTGACAGGCTAGAACGGTTTGACCTAAAAACATCAAAATTGGATCTTCTGAAGAAAAAAAGACACCTACATCTTGGATGCCCTTGGGGTAAGCTGATAGATACCAAATTTTAATTTCAAAGTGAACTATCCCTTTAAAGTCATTGTTAATTGTTTAACTGTGTGATGGATAGGACAAGCCTCGACTGGGCTCATTTATTTAAAAACGGGCTGTCAACTGTGATAAAACTTCCCGGTGTTATGACACCATTTTTGATTCTGTCGCTAATTTAATCTGCTGAATAAATAAAACATTTCAAGTCTCTCACCTGTAAGCAACTGCTGTCAGTCCCAAACAGTAGCTGTGAATGCAGCCATAATGTGCGGTCCGTGTACTTTTGCGTCCATTCATTTTTCGTTTTTAACCCAGAAATGAAATACAGAAAATGCGGTTTCTTCTTTAATGGTTCAAACACTGATGAATAGAATAAGCAGGCACAAACAAATTTTCATTATTCAAAATTCTGATTTCATTAAAAATCATAAAAATGATATGAAGTTTGTTTTTTAATGTAGGCTATATAGGCTAAAATGCCAAGTTTAATTTCTACCTTTTTTTAGCGTCTCTACAGACATAGCGCCCCTGACATTCGTCTCATTATAACAAACAAAGTGTAACATGATGTAAATAAAAGATTCATTGTACAGTGTAGATCTTCACTGATTGTAACAGATTTTTGTGAGATCTCGATAAACTGATATGAATGACAGTTTTATAATTATTACAGGGAGCGCAGAGCGCTTTGCGTGATTTCTTGGCTAATCCATTCAGAATTTGAATAAGTTTTGTTTTTCATGATGCTGTTGGACCAGTGACAGCTGCATGCTGCAATGTTTCGGGAGTGACATCTGCATATAAATGCAGCATTAATTAACAGGGCAAAAATATGTCAACATGTATATTAAGCCTAGAGTACCGTCACTGATTTCAGAAGCACCCTCAGTGATTCAGGAACCGGCCTGCCTGTATCAGATTACAACTATATATATTTCTATTTTTACCCCATATATTAAACTGTGTGTGGCGCTCTAACACGATGTAAGGTACATGCCATGCATGGTCCTCTCCGATACCGTGACCCAGACAGCACACAAAATTGACAAAATTATATCCCAGTATATCATTTCATGACGATAAAGTTCCCAGGATTCTGCCTATGTCTATTTTAATTATGTGATTTAAGTCTCTGCATTGTTCCAAAGACTCTAGTTCTCAACTGAACGTGCTCGAGAAGCATTACTAAATTTGGCCAAAGAAAACCTATTAAAATCGACATTTTTTTATATTAATTTGTGCATTTTTCAAATGTTTATTAAAAGTACAAAAATTCATAAACAAAAATCTGAAAAGAAGTCATTTTTACCTTTTCGTGAAGAATTTTGTGTGTACGGTTCTAATTTCAATTTTGGTTTTCAGCATAGCATTTAAAAATACAATAACCGTTATTTTTTCATGTTTTTCGTCTGGGTCAAAAAACGAAAAAGGAATGGACGCAAAAGTACACGGACCATGTGCATTTCCATTGATTGTATCACTGCCCTGTAATTTTTATTTATTTATTTTTCTTTCTTTCTTTCTTTGTCTTTTTTATTTTTTGTTAATTATTTATTGTTGTTATTTCTTTTTCTCTCTTTTCTTGTTATTATCTTTCTTTATTTATTGTTATTATTTTCTTACTTTCCTTTTTTCTTTCTTTGTTGTTGTTATTATTATTTATTTTTTGTAAAGTATTAATTATGAGAAAACGTTTGAATAAAATAAAAGATTAATATCAGAAGTTACTGTTATTATTTATTGATAGTTTAACTAAAGAATTCAGCAACTGATGAACAGATTAACCGATTAATTGAAAAATAATCGACAGATTAGTCAACTAATCGAAAAAATATTCGACAGATTAGTCGGTAATAAAAATAATCATTAGCTGCAGCCCTAATCAGCACTGAACGGAAACCTGCTGTTTGCTTTTTACTAACTGTGAACATTTCAGTAACAAACTAATATATTAAACTTCACAACTCATATTGCACTGTCTTTGCCACAGAAATTAATAAAATCTCAAATCATGTGGCTTGTTGAAGATAAGTGATCAGACTGTTGAAGGTTAAGATTTTCACCTTGTGAACTAGGGGTGGGCAATATGACCAAAATCTTCACGATATGAGTCATTTTATTTCATGGTAACAATATATATCACAATATAGTTATTTTTGCTTTAAATAAGGTCTTTATGATATCCACATTTTTGATACCATAGAAATTAATAAGAATACATAAATAAACAAATAAATAAATAAGAAATGCTACATACATTATAGAAAAATAATCAAATGTTGTTGTTTTTTTAAAAACTGCATATTTATCAATGTGTAAATTAAATATATATTTCTTATTATTAAAGTTACAAAAGTGATTTAGTCAAGAGCAGTGAGAGATTTTCTCTTTTGTTGTTTGATTAACATGAATGACAGACAGCAGGAATATTAGACTGCTGTCACTTTAAGAGCTGCCCTGATACAATATACTGTTACATGCTTTCTCAGCTGTTTGCTTTCACTTAAGACCTAAATTGCTGTGTTTAAAGATACTTGCAAAGAAGGGCATTTTGGCACATACAAGTGTGTGTATTTAACTGTTCAAACCCTATAAAGCTGCAAAAATAACTGTTCAATATTCCCGCGCTTTATGAGCACGCACCTCTCTGACAGCGCTTGCATATAGCGAAATGAGTTCTCTTTCACTGCTGATTGCACTTCAATGGCTTACAATCACTTGTTTTTAAACCGCAATGCTAAAAAACGCATACAAACGATAAGTCTTCGTGGCACAGCAACGTCACGTGAGCGTGTGACCACGCTAGAGACAACAGTACAAAATCTCTACCAGTTGACAAATTTTTACCAGTTAATCACGTCTACTGGTATATCGCCAACCCATCATACTTTTTTAAATACTCCCATAGAATTACATTAACCTGAGGGTGGGTTAGGACTAGTAAACAACCACCCAAAACATGATAGCAACCACTTAGCCACATCCAAGTAACCACACAAAACAACCTATCAACCAAATTAACAAACCCATCAGAGCACCTCAGCAACTGCACAGCATCACCCTGGAAACCATCCAGAACACCCTAACAACCAAATCACAATGCAGTAACAGATCAGAACACCTTAAAAACTACACAGCAACCACCTACAACACCCTAGCACTGTGTTTGTGAATTTTGCCCTTCAAAAAACATAGTTATTTATACCTACAGTTTAAAGGAGTTCAAAATGAAACTGTATTGGTATCACATTTATCATATAAAGGTTCAGCTCTTATTCTAATGCTGCATTGCCCTCAGTCTCTAAAGCCCTGATCGTATCCCCTTATCGTCACATGGGAAATTTCAAATCAGACTGAAGGAGAATGATTAATTCAGACAAATCTTACATAGCTAATATTGCCAGCAATGCAACAAACTCAGGCAGGCAAGCGCACACGAACAAGTTCCAGTTCCCTGTACCAGTTTATGGTTCCTAAAATAAGTTTGTATTATCGTGCAAGTCTGCTCCACAAAGTCCATTTTAGAGTACAGTAGTGTATGTGTGTGTTACACAACACAGTGCAACATGTAAGGTTCCCATGAGCAGATATAGGACAAGCAGTAAGCCAATACCATCCTTTCAGCAGAGCTCGGTTAGCAGGGAAAGAGACAGAACATAGGAAGAGAGGGAGAGTGAAGAACAGAGAGGGTGGTGAGGGTGACCCATCAAGAGGATCCAGGAAAGTTTAGGGGTGAACGACCCCTTTGCAGAGGGCTTTAAAATCCCTCCTTCTCATCCTATAAACTGACGGGCCCGACTGAGCCACATCTATGAGAGCAGGGAACAGAATTAACTTTTTTTCCACAGCTACCAACAGTGGGTGTATTGAGAAAATGTCATATTTCACATTTTGGTAAAATACTGACCATGTAAAATAAACAAAGTAAAAACTTGAGTTTTAATACATTTTTGACTCCGATATAAGTGAGTCACAACAGATGACTCACAGTATAAGCAGATTGGAAAGATTGCATGACTTATAAAACTGATGCAAGTAATGCAAATATTTTAACAGACTGAAATTTTACTCCTTATTCACTTAGAAGACTACATTTCTGATTAATTTTATGAACTTTTGCATCTTTTTGAATCTTGAGAGCTTAAGTTCTCATTCATTCATGTACACTACTGTTCAAAAGTTGCTTGTAAGATTTTTTACTGTTTTTGAAGGAAGTCTTTTATGCTCACCAAGGCTGCATTCATTTGATTAAAAATACAGTAAAAACAGTAATATTGTGAAATATACAGTAATTACAATTTAAAAATATTTTACTTTTAATAGATGTTTTACTTTTAATAGATTAGTTTTACAACTTTAATAGATTTTTTTTTAATTTATTCCATTAATGTCATTTAAATAATTCATATTTATTTATTTTATTTTAAAATTATTAATTTATAATGAAATGTGATGGCAAAGCTGAATTTTCAGTGTCACATGCTCCTCAGAAATCATTCTACAATGCTGATTTGTGATTATACTTTTTTTTTGATTGTTTGATGAATACAAAGTTTTTAATGTCTTTTTTCTTTACATTGTGGTCACTTTTGATCAACTTGAATGCATCACTGCTGGATACAGTTTTTTTGAAGAAAAAAAAAAAAAACAAAAAAAAAAAACAACCTTACCACAGACTTTTGAACATCGTTGCATGAAATAAAAGTAACCAGTACTGTTTTCTAAATGTCTCTGTGTTCCACTAAAGAGAGAAAGTCAAATGGGTTTAAAACAACATGAGGGAGTATAAATGATGACAGAATCTAGGATGAACTATTTCTATAAACCTGTGTTTTCATTCTGAAATGAACTGAACAGACCTAATCAGACCTATTAGATAATACAAAGACATTTTTATGTCAAATCAAGCCATTTACATTCAAGCATAATGATGCATGAATGCCTCATACCGTTGTCATAAGGTGCACCATATGCTTTGCACACAAAGTAATCATGGTTCTTTTCTTCTACAGATGGAAGTGGCATGGCAGACACCATCTCTCTTTTCTCACCGGACAGAGAGGAAACAAGATGGAGTGCCTCAAGGGAATTCAGCAGCAGGTGTGTTTGTGTGTGTGTGTGTGTGTGTGTGTGTGTGTGTGTGTGTGTGTGTGTGTGTGTGCGCATTAGAGGACAGCAGGTTGAAAGCCTTCCTTCTTTCAATCTATGGAATCCAGTGCACACACACACACACACACACACAAACACACACACACACACACACACACAAACACACATAGAGCAGCACAGTGAGCATGCTCAGTCGCTCGCTTCATTCAAGGTCAATGCTGAGAGGCAGGTGATGGCATCATTACTACAGCAGCTCAGTTATTTCACCGATCAATAGAGAAGCAGCAATGAGTTCATCTCAGCTAATGCCAGATGGCTGGAGACACCCAATGAGAATCCATTTCACAAATACATACATACATATATACCTGTATATATTCCACAAAGTACAAGCAGCCATGCAGCGAGTGGCTGCGTTTATAATGATGAGAAATGACTTCACACAGTCTCGGTGCTGAGGGATGCTCCCTGTTTCCACAGCAATATTACAGTCTATTCATTCCACCATTTAACATAATGAGACAAAACTAGCTTATTCAGCCAGGGAAAAAACAATATTTTTACATGAAACAAGCATAGAAAACCAGTGACTCATACTGGAGTACGGATGTCTCGGTATAATATTAATGGACGGCTTTGGCTTGTACACTGTAATATTATTTAATAATGTGCCTTACTGAGCTCTGGAAGTATGTGTTTTAAAAAACATATTATGAAGTGCTGAATGTAAAAGAAAAGGTGCTACAAAAAATCTTTTGTCAGATTTAGCAACAAAAAAACCTGCTAAATTTTGCCACATTTAAATGCCCCCAAATAGAAAATGCTTAATGGCCATTAAAGTTTTAATAAAAAGATTCCATTATAATATTAGATAAAAACATGTAAAATGTAAAAAATACTTTTCACAGAATATGCTAAAATATAAAAGCCATTATGAAGTAAACTTCAATCTAATCTGTTTTTAAACATAAATCTCATTTAACATTTCATAGCACAGATGAATATTTACACTTTCACTACCATTCAGAAGTTTGCCAACCTTTGCCATGACAAGAATAAATACAAATACAGAATACAATTAAGAAAAAAAAACTTAAAATAAGAAACAGTTCTTTTAAACTGTAATTTAATTTCACAATATTACTGTATACTTGAACAAATAAATGCAACCTTGGTGAATGTAAGAGACTTCTTTCAAAAACATTAATTAAATCTTATCAACCCTGAACTAATGAAAAGTAGTTTAGATTTAAGATTATGATTTATATTAAAGCATAAATCTGTGCTAAAAAATGAAAACTTAATTGGGCCATTTTTGTATTGCTCATTTCACATTCACTGCATACCATACATCATAAGGCTGGCTCTATCATGCTACTTTACCACAAAATAAACAAATCTAGTTCATTTTCAAGCAATCACTGTTTTGATTAATAATTGGTAATTTGTTAATGGACTCTGCAGACATGCAGTGCTACTCAGAAAATGCTGAGAATTTTACCAGGGCAGTTGACCATTGATACCTCAGCTGTAGATATAGTCACAAATAAATCATGACAAGCGCAATCGTGTCATTAACAATCACAAAGCCTGTCACTCAACCTACAATCACCATTCAATACGTTCCCTTTGTGCAAAACTACTGGAGAGGTACAACAGGAGGAAGGGAAGTGGATATCTCTTCTACACACACACACACACACACACACTCATTTACAACTGCCTAAAAAGCCCCTCAAAGCTCCTGGTCACACTCAAAGTAGTAAAACCCAATCCGTGACAGGTTCATTCAGGGCTGTCTTTGGGTCATTGTGAGGGACTGATGGAGAGATAGCTTTGTGCTTCCTGCGTTTCTCCTGCTGTGCTCAGCTGGGACAAATGCAGCAGTAATGGATAGTGTGAGGGGCAGGTACTTCTCTCAGGTTACCGTGTCGTACCCCAGGCTGACCTCATTCCTTTTAACTTTTCTCATTCTCTGTCTGTCTTCTCTCATTCTCTGTCAAAATAAAAAGCTATTTCAAAATATAAATAAATAATAAATATAAAAAAACTATTTCAAAATATAAATAAATACTATAACAGTATAAAAAAACTAATGCTAAAATAACAAGGGAGGCAAAGGGAGGTCGAGTGTCCTCAAAAACATACACAAAAAATATATATTTTGGAAAAAAAAATTATACAAACTAATTTTTTTTTTTCAGTATGTGCATAACTCAGATATAGCTGGAAGCATACTACAATGTCTTATTTTCAGCTTTAGTTTGATTTACATATTAAACTCTGGAAAATTCCTTCATGTGCAGATGCTGCGTCATTCTTAACATGCTCTTTCTGACCACAGCATTTACAGAAATGTTTGGCATTGGATGAGATGGTTCAGACAAACTGAGCTTTGTGACTTAGCTATTTAGTGTTGAACAAACACGTAGTCAGCTTCACACCGAATATGAAAAAATACATAAAAGCAGACTTCGCTCTGGTCTATTTATCCGCAGTTAGAGAGGACAAGCAAATTAATCAAGCACCTACACACTTTATATGTGCAAGTTTTCACTTTACAACACCTCCAGACTAACCTATGCAATTGAGCCTCACATAGACAGAAAAAAACATCATGTCTGTGAAAGAGAATCAAAGCTGCAGAGATACAAAGGCAGATGAATAGATACAACAGCAAAAAAGGAAGAAAATAAAAGAGAAAGAGAGTGAGAGACAAGAACATGGGAGAGGGATGGGAGAGTCTATTTCTGCAGATCTGCAAACGTTCAAAGCCCTGATGACTCCTCCAAAGCGCGTATGGGACCGCCGCTCCTTCAGACCCCCTACTGTGAGACAAGCCTGAAATAAGACCAAACTAGCTTTGTGCTGACAAACTCATTCATTCATAATTGATAGTATATAAGGACTCTGCAGAATTCAGAATCGCCATACAGTCAGATTATGTAAAGGATACTAAATTCAAAGGAAAGATATTGTCTAGATAACTGACTGTGTTTATTTCCATACACATACTGTTTGAGCAAGATCAAACAAGGAGACTGATAATGCAGTGCTGTTTTTAGACGCCAGATGGCGCTGTATTTCAAGTGATTTGAGGGAGAAATGAGAACAGTTCTAGGATCAGTGAGAATATTTACACAAGTCAGGGCTCCAGACAAAAAAAAATCGAGTAAGGAGCTATTGGCTCCTATAAGAAAAAAACTTAGGCGCCAAATTATTTTTTTTAGGTGCCACAGAATAAAAAGTGTTTTATTTTATTATTATTATTATTATTTTCCTACATTTTAACATTTCAATCATACTGTCATGTGTTTATGTCTCATCTTTTCTTGATTTTATCAGCATTTTATTAGATGATCAGGTCGACCTGGGAACTAAGGTTCACTTAAAGTGGGAACTAAATGTCTTTTCCAACTTGAAATATACAGTCACAAAGAATTGTTCGTTACACAGAATCTGTACCAATATCAAGGATCATAAGCATCACTTGGCCACTGAGTGTTGTTTAGGCTCCTCAATGCATCTTATAGCCTAAATGTTGTCATGTCTTTCACACATTCAGTCTGTTTTTCTTCATTAGTAAAATGCAATTTTATAGGAGGAGTTGAATCATGTAGACAACAGATTAAGTAAAAATATTAATATGCAATAGCGCATAAATATAGCAAAATGCTCCTCTATATAGTTATTTTTCTAGCTAACTGATGAGCTTATGGACACTGAGTGGTTATTCTGAGGTAAATGTATTATTACGCTGCAATGTTTACAAGCTTTACACGTTTTCCTCAGTTTGAAACACTGAATGAGCTTTGTTGTACTGTAGGCTCTCTTATAAAATAGCCTACCTTTTGATGTTAAATCATGTTCATTAGTACTATTCGCATTAAAGAGCGCCAAAACCGTAGGCTATCGTTTGAATTTCGTTATGAATTTGGCATCATTTTAAAGCAGATTCTTTGTTTATTAAAAAGTAACAAAGCTTTTTGCGATTACTGGATGGCAAGTGTGCTACAAATAATATGAAGTTCACGTATTAACACAGCATATAGACTAAGATTTTGGTAAGAAGAAGCCATATTAGTAATGATTATAAATGAGAATTCTTAACGATATTTCCAATATCCACACAGCTGAAAGCTTTAACTGTTGTAGTTTGATGAAGTTGTGCACGAAATAGACACGGCTTTTCTGCACTTTCACTTGCACGTCTCCATCATTTCAATCTCTCTCGCGCTGCACATCTGAACTGTGTTCAGCAGACTGTGTGCATCAGCGCTGCTGTGCGGCAGAGACGAGGACTGTTTGAAACTTTTTTCCACTAAAACTTTGATGCCAGTCTTTTAATTTTAAGTTTAATACGGGAACATAACAAAAGATGTGATCGCAAAACAATTGCATGCACATTTTTAAGTCATAACATGTAAATTTATATACCTCAGCAAAAACATCCCTCGCAAAAGAATATTTTTGGTCGCAAATGCGACCGTTTTAGTCGCAGTCTGGAGCCCTGGAAGTATTACACCGAGAATTACTTTCATCTGTAGTCAGTCAGTGTTCAATGGGAGTGACTCGGTGTGATGAAGTGAAGGATTATTAAATCAGATCTCAAGATTTGCACAACATTACTATATTTTATATATGGCGCAGTGTACATCACCATGGAAGAAACCTGATGTATAATAACTGCATGTGGCTGGCCTACCATATGGTCTCAGTTTGCACTTGAACAACAGTCTGAACAACAGGCTGTAAAACACCTTAGATGTGTCCTAACTAGGCACGATAGTTGTCAATCCACACCGAACGTGAAAAAGCAGTGTGTTGTGACAAAATAACGAACAATTATAACGTATTTGATGTTCATAGTTATGTGGAGCAGGATTTTGAACCAACAGGATTGCTTGATGAGTGGAGTTTTATAGTCACTACAATAGAAAGCAAGGCTGTATCCAAAATCATCCCCTATGAGCTCATTCACTATTCCCTACATTACTCCTAGGCAGTGTTGGGGAAAGTTTAAAAGTAATGCATTACAATATTGCGTTACTCCCTAAAAACTTAACTAATTACGTTACTTAGTTACTTTTTATGGAAAGTAATGCATTACGTTACTTTTGCGTTACTTTCACGTTACTTTTTATATATGAGCAGGGCTTGATTTTTTGTTTTTAATATAAGAAGTTTTATTTACAGCAATTGTAAAAGCCCTTTCACACCAAAAAGTGTAATGAATAAACCTCAGGCTGAAGGAAAAGTAAATTCACATCTGTACAGTAGAACGCAGGAAAAGAAGGTTCAACACTCTTCATCAATAAAAAAACAATGAAGCACAATTGTTAGTTTATCTAAAGTCATTTTGCTTATTAGTATGGTTTAACTGGATCATCAAAGGTCAGCAGCAAAGACATTGGTTAATAAAATGGGATTAGATACATTTGTGTTGTTTAACATATTTAATTATTGCAGGTTTGTGTCATATTCTGAGTTTGCATTTCACTGTTTTAATTCAGTTTGATGAATCCTAAATCTGATTTTTTGCGAGTGAGATGAATTAATGCATGTTGACATTTAGTCTCGAGCTAGTAACATGTTCACACAGCGCACACAACACCTCTGTACTTCCGATTTCTCCCAACATGGGGACAGAAGACATGTCAGTCAATAAATGGGAAAACAAAGTAACCGCTGTTACTTTTTGAAAAAGTAACTCAGATATTTTCTTGCAAATTAAAAAGTAATGCGTTATTTTACTAGTTACTTGAAAAAAGTAATCTGATTACGTAACTCGCATTACTTGTAATGCGTTACCCCAACACTGCTCCTAGGGTGGCCATCTGTCCGGTTTTAGGTCAGACAGTCCAGTTTTGACAGGTCAGCGCCTGGTATAAATAGCCTTTCATAAATAAACAAAAGAATAGGCTATATTTAATTTAATATTAAGTGATGTACATTTTAGACACAGTATTGTCAATATTGACTTTTTGCTCTATTCCACCAACGAAAATATCTCCAAACAAAGTCACAGGAGAACTGTTGGTCTCTCCATTCAACACAGTTTTGTTCCTAAATGATTCAGCATTTTTTTTTATAAATTGGGTGAGTCAATGATTCAGTGACCCATTTATAAAGACAGCCACTTGCTTTGTTTCTAAATTAATCAGCCACTTTGAACGAATCAATTAAGTGAATGGATGAAAACAGTGATTTGCCTACTGGCGGTTTTAACTTCATATTTAAAGTCTAATTTCATTTTTTTTCCAACATTTCATATTTGTATATTCAATGTATTTCATATTTAAAACATTAATCTCAATATTATTTATGCAATTGTAACTGCAGAGTAAATGCATTCATGAAATCTCTGAGCTGCAAATTTTGTTTGTAAATTTATTGATTAAATGTAAGAATTCACATTAAAGGTCAAACATGCTTTTTTTAAAAGTTAGAAAAATATCCATTTAAGGAGGCAAATTTCTCCCTTTAATAAAAAAGTGAAGTTCTGTCACTGCTTATAAATTTGGGATTATTTTTTATTTTATATCCTTCACTGAATCCTGCAAAAAGTGCCGTTTTTGGTGTTATAGAAATGTCCACCATAAATGTCCACCATAATTGCTCCATTAATATAGCTCACTGAGAATGAAAACAGTCAGCACTTGAGTGTACATCAGTTGTACACTCATTATTGCAGTGCATTATGGGATTGAATGAGCACATTTGATAATGTCCACTATGTTTTCAGACACCACTACAAATGGCTGTTTTCTCAAATGTTGCACTGTATAAGGGTACAGGGGGTGATTCCGGACAAAATCATGCCGCTCAAATGCTCCAGCTTTGTGATATAAGGTTGGTCATGGACCCTCAGGGTGGGCTAGACAGTTGAGTAGGTTTATGTGTACCCCAGAATAGAGGTCTTCACGGGTCCAAAAATTCATACCAGAACCCGAAGAGACCCGTAAATGTGCGGCACGGAACTGACCCGTACCCGTATTTCATTTGAAAGTGGGACCCGAGCCTGTGCAGACCCGAGAAATGCCTTAAATGTACTACCCTGACCCGACGCGGACCCGACCATTATTCGAAATTTGGACCCGAACCCGGCTGGGAAGACACAGACCCGACTGCATATTAAGTCAATAACAAGTTGTGAAAAAAAATTACTACTTACTTACCTTACTACTGTTAGCCTTCTCCCTGACTGCGATGCATACAATCCTCCTAGCAAATAAATTTCCATTCATGTTAGGCTGTTCCTCTCTCTTGCAGACGGAAAGAGCCTTCTTAATCCACTCATTATTCTAGTCTACTTGCTGTCACGGTTGGAGACATATGACTAATGCAACTTCGCAGTTTTTTTTCTCCATCTCGAGTCAACTTCGACTGTTGCGTTTACCCTACAATAACGATACATTTTGTTGGTTGTAATAAAGACTCGGAGCAATTACTTTTTTAGCAAAAAAAACGCACAGAACAAAAAGTGCGTTACACTTTTACTGCATGCGTGTTTAGGTGCGTCTCTTCAGTTTTGTTTCAGCTTGTTTTTCACATCACTCATGAAGGAATCCATGATCACCGTCCACTTGCAGTATTAACTCTTCCCGCGCTCTGCTTCTGGCGGCTGAGGTAACGCGTGTTTTTTTCACCTTATTTCCCCTTCACACTTTTCTCATCCTAATTTTACAAACTGCAAATTACAAAACACACGCATGCTGACAGACACTGATCTCAGGCGGGTGCGGTGTTCTCCGATCGACTCGGGTATTACACAAAATGTTAAATATATTACACAAAATGTTAAAAACCCGGAACACGAAGTAATAGATTGGGACCCGACCCGGACCCGGCTGACCATTTAAAATATAAACCCAAACCCGAGCCCGTACGGGTACCGGGTCCTCGGGTCTCGAATCCTCCATGAAGACCTCTACCCCAGACCACCCTGTGTAGCCATCTGGATAAAAACCTTCATGATTGGTTTGAACATGTTGTAGCATGAAGTTCTGCACTCTCTGCAACAGCAAATGGAGTTTGTATGCAAATGTTTTGAAGCGGGTGGGTGGGTGGTTTCTTGAGATCACTACAATATGGAAAACAGCACAAAACCTGATTAAACACCTCCAGGTCATGAATTGAGTGTAAACACGAGAAAAAAGAGAGAGAGAGAGAGAGAAGGTACACACAAATGAGAAGGAACCCAGTGTGCAGGAGAATACTTAGCAAAGCAACATCTGACATTGTGATGTTTAAATATGACATTTTTACAGGCAGTTTTAAGGGCGTCTCTCAGCCTGGCGCTGTGAGGAGAACAGACTAGCGGGCATGTAATGCTTACATTACGCCGCATGCTTGGCAAACTCTCATCCATTATTTGAGAAATTCCCGTACCGACATCTCGTGCCTTTTTTTCCCAAAAATTCTCCTCCTCTCCTTCAAATGGCTTTCTGTAATACAGTAGGATAAGAGTGTGTGTCTATTTTGAACAAACTGCACACAATACAAAATTCTTGCAGACGGACGTCACAGGCCCCTGTTTAACTGGGTTAGGCCTACATGTCGCTTTACGCATTCGCTTGTGTGAACTCCAAATCGCCCTTTCATGTGCCCTGAAGTGTGCACGTTTGCACGAGAATGTGTCATGTGTGTGTGTGTCGCTTTAAGAGCGACGTGGTGTTCATTGAGGCAACCGCACGCTGCGAGTCTATTTATAACCTCTGTCTTTGAGGTCTCCATTACATTTGCATGGGAGCTGTGCACTCACACTTCCCTCACATCTCATTTACATATGCCGTGTGGTTTTCCTGCTGTGGGTAACCATTCTGCTGGCTTTATGTTGTGTGTGTGTCTATGCATGCGAGCAAACATGCTTGCGTGTCACTATGACAGTAGTGGTCCTGACTCACATGCAGCCCTTGGCAACATGAGATGAAAAAAAAATAGATTTTCAACAAAAATAAAATAAAACATATGTAGTCTATACATACATTTATAAAATAAAAAAATAATTAAAATAAAGTATATTTATATATATATATAAAAAAACTGGGTTATCTTTACCCATGTTTAAAAAAATTAAATACATAATTAAATTGTATACAAAATAATACAATAAAAATTAAACAGAAACAAAAAAATAGAAATTATATAGATGCATATGCTTATACTCATGTATAAAATAAACAGAACCTGCTGTTTACACATTTTAATAAAATAAATAAAATAATAAAATTGTAAAAGTAAACAGAAATAACAATTAAATATGTAGTCTTACCAATGTTCAGAAAATAAAATACAAAATTAAATTAAAATTCAAACTAATAAAACAACAAAAAAATGTTGAAATAAATAATAATCTACAATGACTTAGAACGACTACAGTGATTTAGTGATTTAATAAAATACAACATTAAATTAAATACAAACTAATACAACAATAAAACTAAATACAAATAAAATGATCTCCGTAATCTACAAACATGACTGTAAAATAAAATTAGAAATGATTCTATAATGAACTTTCATCAAATAAAATGATCAATAAATTATAAAAAACTTGAAACTGCTTAAAATCTATATAAAAAAACTATAAATAAATAAAGAATGCATTTGTATAGCATGTACCCTATGCTGCACCAGAAAGCACTTTCACTCTAGGAGCCCGCCTACATTGCCTATGGCAGCATTTTGCATTATTGTTAACTACAATTGCTACAAGAGAGCATGTAGAGCATGTGTGTGCTCGTTAGAAGGCTGTGCTTTAATTTCTCGTTACTACAGTGTGTTTGTGTGTGCGGTTGAGCAGGACGGTGTGTACTCCAGTGAGCCCAGCCGAATGAGTGTTTATGATGAGTCACTGCCTGAAACAGCAGGGGGGATTACTTACACTCACTACACAAGCGTGTGAAAGCCAGCATGTGTGTACACGTGTGAGAGAATTACATCGGCGTGCAGAATCTGCATGAGTATCAGTGGCCATGTTTTAGTAAAAGAGGCCAGATCTGTACCCTTTCTACTCATATCGGGTAAATGCGGTCTTGAGAGAGTCGTTGTGTTGCAGGACACAGGCAGGCGATCGAATAAAGCCATGCAAAGCTACAGCCAAGCACAGTATCACCAAATACACTCGCTGAGGAGCGACATGGAAACTCCTCCCATACACTTCTCTCTGCTCTTGTTCGCCGAGCTGCTGTTCTCGAACTTCACCAGCGTTCATGAAGAACAGAGATTATGACAGTGGCAACACCTAGAATTCCTACTAGCACATTAATGACATTACAGCTGTAATAAGACTTGCAATGAGATCTTCATGTGATAAAGGATGGTGTTTGCTTAAGCAATGCCACTATTACTAGTGATGTTTTTACTAGTGCAACAGTGCCTATTACTACAGAGTGCAACAGTGCCTGCCTACTTTTTCAGTGGCCTTGATTCTGAAAGTATTTTTCCTGTGTATTTTTTTCTACAGGGATTTTTAAAAAGTCTTTGTAGCTATTAGGTGAATCACAACATTCCAAAATCTGATTTGAAGCTAAAAAGTGTTGGAAAGTCAGAAAAAAGGGAAAAGGTACAAGACCGATTACTTAGTTCACCCAAGGATAGTGGCAACATCAAGATGCTTCAAGAAAGCTACCTGCAAAGCTACAGTACTGTTAAAAGTTTTAGGCACTTGTGAAAAAATGCTGTAAAATGAGGTTGCTGTCAAAAATAATGTCATAAATAGATTTTGTTTATCAATTAACTTCTATTAACTAAATTAAATCAACATTTGGTGCAAGCATCCTTTGCGTTTAAAGCAGCTTTTGCCCTCGGTGCACTTGAGCACAGTTTTTCAGGAAGCTTTGCAGGTAGTTTTCTTGAAGCATCTTGGAGACGTGTGCACAGTTCTTCTGGATTGAGTCTCAGTTTGTTCTGTTTCTTCATGTCACTCCAGACAGACTGGATGATGATCAGATCAGATCTCTGTGTGGAGCACTGGCTGTTTTCAGACAAAAATCTCACAGGATTATTACAATTGATGGCAAAATATATGTTTGGAAATGTAAACTGATATTTCCTACTGACACACTACAGCAAAAGATAGAAATAACTGACTTAAAAAAAAATTAGCTGGTGAAAATACTAGGTTTCTAATAAATTTGGCCACCACTGTACATCTTGGATGGCCTGAGGGTGAGAAAATTAACAGCAAATTTAATTTTGGGGTGAACTATACCTTTAAGGGCTTTAAAGGGATAGTTTACCCAAAAATGAAAATCATGTCACTAATTACTCACCCTCATGTTGTTCCAAAGCCGTAAGACCTTTTTATAACAAAAATAACGACTTTATTGAACCATTTCTTCTCTTTCATGTCCGTCTTCACTGCACGTTCAGGAGAGTACCACGATGTATTAACAAACCACATGCTAACAGCCATTGAGAACACCTTAGTAGCCATATAGTAACATACTGTAACAATCACTGAGGATACCTTAGCAAGTGCATGGCAACAAATATTCAGGATTCTTGTTATGAGAATGATTAGGTGAGGCTGATTTTAAGAATATATTTCTCATGTTCATCCACACTGAGCAGCCACTGTCACAGGCTTTAATTCAGGCACAGTGCAGAGGTCATTAGCGGTGATAGCCACAGACGTGGGCCGATCCTTCTGCTCAATGCTATTTGCAATCCAATCAACCTTGACTAGGAGCCCAGCTGGTTTTACAGCTCTGTCCGTGGGCAGCGAATCACAGCAGCCCACAGCTCACTCACCGTTAACAACCATCGATGGCCCTTTGCATTTAGCACGCTTAGCATTTCTGCCAGACCGAGAAGTCGGCAAGAGAAACCGAACGGCTTCACAAATGTAAGTCTAAAAGGCTGAGTCAACCACACCTGTGCCCTTTCATGCACTTTATCCCCAACATGGGAACATACACACACAAGAACAGATGCTTGCTAGTGGCGTGTGCGCACACATTCACTCACACAAGCAGATGCAGCTGAAATGAAAGGATTTTCCTACACACTGCAAAAAATCCTATTCTTAATCAGTGTCTTGTTTTCCAGGAAATGTATCTCAGAAGCCTTGAAACACGATCAGTTTACTTGAGAAGCAAAATGCTGGGATAAGGTAAGCGTGATACCACATATTTCCTTTTCAATCTATCAAAAACAGTATTGCTGCTGATATTGATGCTAATATTATACCTCTAATCTTGTCAGTTTATTTTTGTTTCCAAATAGATTTTTTTTCTACTGTATTTTTAACATTTAAAAGGACAAAATTGCAAATGATCAGATCCCTTTTAACGTGTAACATCACACAAACACATTATAGCAAATGTCATATTTAGCTTTGTCGTTATCTAGCATGAAAAATATCATCAAAACAGATGTGGTTTGTCTGTTGTTCTGTCATTTCTCCATCCGTTCTCTCTGTCTGAATGAGTGCTGTGACTGTCTGTTGCTGTCTGTCATTACTAGTCAACATGTCTGCACAGCAAAATAAGTGAAAGGAGAAACGGTTCCTGTCCTACATGTTGGGGTTGGTGTACAACTAAATGTATCTGACAAAAATTAAGCATGTAACACTTTATATCAAACCCTTTTCTCAACTGGATTCAAAAATACCTTGCGCGCATATTATTTTGAAGGCTTTCTCCAGATCTCAACATGGAAGTTTTGTTTGGAAAAATATGTGAATCGGATAGAAGTTTAAGGTTCATATGAACAGAACTTTCAAAATCTGAAATCAAAAATCAAATTTGGATTGGAAGTTTATGCATGTAAACAAACACTGTGAAGGTAATCATTTATTTTGTCTAGTATATTTTTGATATAATGATAATATTTTAATAAATATAATAAATAGTATAATATTTAAATTGTATAAATACTATAATATAGCACATGTAAAAATAATTATTATAATCATTTCTTATTTTCTAATAGTAATTTTTTACTAATTTCTAATAGTAATCACAGGACAACATCTCTCAAGAATTCTGCTGAAAATGAGCATGGTTACAGACTTTATTAAAACAAATGTAAAGATTGTTTACACAGTTTGATGTGTTTGGATTTCCAGTCATTTGATACGTCTCCACTGCACACACTAAAGTCCCAGTGGGACCACCAGTTAAACGGCTGTAAATGGGCAGTACGTACATTTGTGTGGGGAGCGGGGGCCGATATAATCGGTTAGCTTTGCCAGTGCCATCCTCCTATTTGTGGCAGATTAGGGCTATCCACAGTTTGACAAACAGCTTTCTACACAACGCACCAATCATGGCTTTTTATCCCATTTTAGGCACGAGGAAGAAGGGCACTAGAGAGGCAGCAAATTACATGTGTCATTATTAATGGACCAGCGCTTGTGATAATGCATCTACATTAAGGCCCACACATTTCACGCACACTCACAGCTAACTCCCTCCTCACAGCTGTCTGCGCCCCTCAGCGGGGCTTTTAGTTCTCAATCAATCAAATCTGCTGCCTCTTACACAAGCATGAGGACGCCTGCACACAAAATGCACAACTCAAGGCACTCTTGCAAAAGTCTGACATTCTCACAGACATCAAACAAGCTAGATTGCACACACACAAACAAGCATCTTCTGCAGGCTTCACTGTGACGCTAAGTATAGCAGAAGGTCCAGAGTAACAATAAATTGCCAAACTCCCACATTCTTTAATTGAAACCTGCTTGCTTTGCTCTGATGCACTGCACAAGTCTGGAAGGGAAGTGTTTGAATTCAGAAGGGCCAAGAGCAAGAACCGAAGAGGATTCCTGCAAAAATGCCATCCATTCTGCTGCTTTCAGAACAATTTCCATCAAGTGGGTTTAGATAATGTGCTTTAAAAGAATAGTTCACTTAAAAATAAAATTGTCATCATATACAGTGCTCACTCTCACGTCAATCCAAATCCTCAAAACACAAATTAAGACATTTTTAATTAAACCTGAAGAAGTCCCTCCATTGCAAGTCTGGGTTAGCAAAATCCATATGAATTGATCAGTTTAATCCAAGAGTTGTGAAGTGATATGATCACTTTATATGATGAACAGATTTAATTTAGGCTTTTATTTACAGACGAAGAAAGGAATTGCTATAGTTCATGAGATCTATGAGGTCAGAGTACACATCTAAATCATTATTTCAAGTTATGGGTTTTAAATATGTTTATCGATAGATAGATAGATAGATAGATAGATAGATAGATAGATAGATAGATAGATAGATAGATAGATAGATAGATAGATAGATAGATAGATAGATAGATATTATAATTAATAAATTAAGTTATCAATATCATTCAGCTTTTGGGGAGACACACCACATGACATTGTACTAACATGAACTAACATTAGCTTTATGACAAAAAGGTCAAATTTACCAAACAGGTGTGCACATCCCAAATACCCAGATCAGGCTCAGGTGCAGGACAACTAAGTAACTTATTAAACGAAAAAGGAGGAGTGAAGTCCGCACACTGAAAAAAAAGCTGCTCCAATTGAATTTATTAATAGCAACGTTTCGACCCTCAGGTCTTCATCAGGCACACAGTGTGCGGACTTCACTCCTCCTTTTTCGTTTAAAAAGGTCAAATTATCAGATATTTTAAGATAAAAAGATACCAAAAAATAGTTTTGTTGACTGCAGATATAATTTTCTGTTTTATACACTAGTCAACATTTGAAGTGGATCAAAACCTTTCATCAAAGTTGTCCTAAAACCTAAAACCTAAGTGGTTTTAATCCACTTCAAATGTTGACTACTGTATACATTTATTCTGTACATTGGTCGGAACACATGATTTTGATTTGGCAGCTTCAATAAAATGAAAGATTTTTTTCCACTTTATGATATCAGTGATTATGATAACATCCTGACAACTAAAAATATAAATTATGATCATCATAGTAGAGCAAAAAATACTGTCAATGCTGGAGCTTTATAATTATTCCCATTATGTGCTTTACTGCACACTACTGCAGAGAAAAAGAAATGGGCCTCTCCACACCTCATGAGAACAGCCTAAAGAATTACTACTTTAAGAGGAAGTTGATCTGTTTTGGTCAGTGCATAATGTTTGTGGCCACAGTTTATCTGTTTATACACTAGTCATATGATAGTGAATACAGTCCAGTTGAGTGGGAGTTTAAGTGCCACTACACCACACCATCAGGCAGAGAGAGAGAGAGAGAGAAAATCAGGAGTGGTCTGGCTTTGGTATTTGCTGCCCAGATGGGTCCCTTGTTTTCAACAAAGTGTTCAACAGACAAAGTATTAAAGAGAACCATTCCGACTAAAACAAATGGAAACTCCCTCACATATCCATTAAACATCCACTATATGCACACTAACATAACTCATCCATATGATACTGCATGGTATATGTGCTGATAGAGATTCATTGCTGTTGCAGCAATAAACTCCCATCTTCTCATTATTGATAAGTGCCCTTGTCCTACACGCTGAGACGAGGAGGTTTCTTCAGCTCTCAGACTCACTCTCACCTAATCAATGTGTTCTGCTTCTTTACGGCTCCTCCAGTGTCTATTACAAACCATCCTGATCCATTTATCTGTGTCTAAGTCTGGAGGAATATCGAGATCAGGATGTTGTCTTGAGGTGATTGGCCATGCAGTGCAAATGATGAATCAATTAACTGATGTGTCAGTCGGTACAATATCTCTTTGTGTTTCGCAGGAGAAGTAAAGAGTGGGTTGGAATCGAGAACCATACTTGTTTAGTTTTTTTTGTTTGTTTTTGTGATGCTTGGTTTTGTTGGCAATTCTCATACATGCATTTACCATTATATAGGGAACACTATAACAAAATACTACAATTTTCTGCACAGCTACAACTGAATTTTTAATGTCATGGAGCTTGAGATATTCTTTTAATGAATCAATATGACTCACAAATGAGTCTCAGAGAGCTCACTTACTGAATTCACTCTAATTAAACAATTTAGTTTCACATTTTTCTTTAATATCGTGCAGTCTTAATTCCCGTCCCTTAAAGTCAAATTGATGCACACCCTTTCCTCTTTCATTATGTACAACAGTGTATCAGTGTTTGAAACAATCACAGTAGATTCTGAATGTCAAATGGCTCCATTTCCTCTAGTTGTTCGTTACGGTATACATGACACTGACCCAAGGTCGGTGTAATTATGGGTGCTTATGCAGCAGCACTGCTTACACTGACAACCTCAGGGCAGCTACAGAACAAGCCCTTGAGCTTTTCACTGTTGCCCTATGGAATTGTGGGGGATGGAAAACCACAGATAAACCACAGCCTTGACTGAAACCAGACCTCAAGTTGGAGTGCATGAGAAAAGCAGAAAGCGAGCGAGAGAAATACATTTCCTATATATTCGGTGAGATGCATTTCCTCTATAAGTTCAGACATAATGTGCAAGCTGAGATGGAAAAATTATGTCTTTGCATGTTCTGCACATCTAATGGACATATACACAAGTTCCTTTCCCTTGACTCATATCAGGACTTCAATGCACCTTCCAACAGGAACCATTCTGACCTCTGAAAAAACAGCGCTACAGAAGGACAATTTTATGAGTCCTATAGCTCATACTGACTTTCTACCGTGCATTAATATTAAAATTCTGATTCTGACAAGTTGATAATTATTTCAAATCTTGAACGATAACCAATAAATGGCTGAAAATTCTATCCTATTTTGTCTAAATAAATAAAAAAGATAAAAAACTAAACATCAATCAATTTAATAATTTGTGTTAATAAGTGAGAGTTATACTTAGGTGATCTAAAGGTAAAATTTGAGGAAATTAGCATGAACAATTTAATATCCAATATTGCTCAATGCAAAACATTTGAACATTTGCTAAAAATGATTAAAAACTGTATATATTGTGCATCCTGACTTTTGCCACACCTGGCAATGGCAAACTTTATTTACTTTAACCCTCATAACGTATTCAGATCTGTTTTGACCTGGAAGAGATACATAACAATTTGTGTGCATTAAATGCATTAATTTCCTAAAATTATACTTTTTTCATATTTTTCACAAATATTTTTTATGAGATATAACATTTTTTTTTTAAAAGTTAAACGTTCTATGTTTGGGTAAATTACCTATGAAGTTGCATTATTATCAATATATATATACATATACATGTATATACATGTATATATCACTTCAACTGTTTCCTTATACCAGCAGAATCAACTTTAAACACGTATTGTCTTATTAATAATCACTGTATAAAGTTCTGCTTTTATTTGTGAAAACAAAACAGATTTTATATATATAAGATGTAATAATATGTAGTATTTTCACATCTAGATGGATTTATTTTTATTTTTTTCAAGGACGGAGACGAGTCTGCGCTACAGATTACTGAGCACCAAAACAGCTAGACACAAGAACAGTTTTTTCCCCAGGCTGTATCCCACCTGAACAACACATAACACACCCTGGTACTGTACATCTGTAAATAACTCATCAAACCTTCATCTGTACATAGGACACATGCACATTCACAGTTCTGTCTATGGACATTTTCCTTTTCTGTATTTTTTTCTATTTTATTACTATTGTTATTCATAAATTATTTTAGTTTTTTTTACCTTAATTATATGTTGTCTGCACTATGTTTGTACTTTCTGTACTGGAAGCTCCTAACACCAAGACAAATTCCTTGTGTGCAAACACACTTGGCAATAAAGCTCTTTCTGATTCTGATTCTGATTCTGATATACATACATAAATATATATATTTACAACATATACAAATTTGATACAAAAATTTAGCCTTTCCCAGTAGCACATTTTGGGGACTGAATTTTGTTGATAAACATGAAAAATTTGTATACTTTTTTATATGAAAGTGAAAGTTTATGCAAGTAAAATGAATGTATTTTGTTTAAAATCTTCAGATTAATATTTATGTTAATATTCATGTTGTTTTGTTAAAAATAAATATGTAGGTTTCATTCATTTTGATTGTTTTTAAGCCATCAAAGTAAAAAAAAAAAAAGATTAATCAAAAAGAGGTAAATGCACTAATAACATGGTAATGGTATGGTAACTTTCAAAACTGACATATTTTCATTTTCACTTATTCATGAGAAGTTGCTGACCAGATACAATATGGTCTTACCTTAAAAAAAGTTATTTTTTATAAAACAACGATTCTTCAGGTCCATATGGAATGTGAAAATAGTATACAGATTTTGAATGTATTATGAGGGTTAAACACCGAAGCCAATTGTTGACATGAAATGACGGGAATCACCAGGTATCACATAACAGCTTCACAGCCCTGAATATAAGTGTGGGAGGGACTATTAAAATATGCTACTCATTACCATGTTTCATCCTCTCTCATGGCATAAGATACGCT